>WEKX01017099.1:1421-229769 GCA_013390025.1 Pitta sordida | reverse complement strand
GGGGGGGGGGGGGGGATCGGGGTGTCCCCTCTCCCCTGGCAGAAACAAATGACACACCATCCCAAGACAACCAGCTCTGGGAGCTGGAGAGCAGAAAGGGAAAGTGGGGGTCATTTGGCTTCATGCCCCTGCCCTCCCCAAAACACCCCCAGCCCCCCTGCAAACTGTGTGTCCTCCCCTTCCCAGCCTGCTCCACAGCCCCTCTGGTCCCCGAGCTGCTCTGGTGACACCCCCCCCCCCCCCAAAAAAAAACCGGGACGGGGGGNAAGAACAACACGGGACAGGTGGGGGGGGGGGGGGAGTCCCCGTGGGGGATTAAGCCCAAAAGACAGGAATAAGGGCAAAAATCACTTTTTTCCCCTCCACATCCAGGAATAAATCGGAAACTGTCCCTGCCAGGTCCCCACTTGGCAGTAGCAGGGCCACTGTGCTCCCTGGCACCCACACTGGGGACACAGGGGGATGGGAGGGGGCAGTGGCGCTGCTTGAGGACACCTAAGTGGGTCCCTCAGCTTGGAGGGGGTGACCTGCTCCTTCCGCTTTTGTTCCTGACCCTGGAGATGGGGATTTTCAAGCACCGTGGTCATGTCCCCTGCAGGGCACAGTCAGTGCCATAGGATCCCTGCTGGGGGCAGGACCCCACTGGTTGACCCACCGCCGGGCTGTGCAGCCTGGCATCCTCCAACCTGCTCTTGGAGCTGGAGCATGCAGGAGAAGGATATGATCCTGGAATTAGTGCCAGTGGATGTCAGGGGCTCTGAGTACATGATAGGTACTCGCTGCCGTCCTCACTCTTCCTCTTCAGCAGCTGGGAAGGCAGGATTTGTGCCCCTGCTGCTGCTGTGTCTGGCAGTGGGCAGCTCTAGAGCTCCACTGGCTTTTTGTTGATGGAACTGAGCACCATCCCTGGTGCTCTGTCCGTGGGGAATGCTCTTACTGGGATCAGGTGATAGGAAAGGCACCCCCTCTTTGCAGAAGCATGCAGGGCTGGATTTGCACCCCAAACCCCTTCCCTGGGATCAAGGAAAGACTCTGCTCTTCTCCTATCCCTGGCATCTGTTCCAGTTTGGTTGTTTCCTTCTGCTCTCTTTCTTGGTCTTTCTGGGCTCTCTGCTCCAGGAATCCCTGGGTAGCTGCATCAGCTGGGGGCCCATGGATCTCTGGGGGTCCGTGATATCCCCACTCAGGAGCAGGGAGATGTTTCCTGCTCCACAGCCCGGGCTACTGGGCACGGGACACTTCAAAGGAGATTGGCTTTTCAGTGAACGAGAGCTGGAAGGAGAAGGTCTCGGTTGTTTTTCCATTGTGCCTGCCAGGTGGAGACAACTTGGACTTTTTGGAGTGTGAAGCTGTGCTTGGGCATTTGTGTGTGTGCAGGCAGAGCGAGGTGATGGAGTCGGCGTTAGAGCCGCCCCCGGGTGCCAGGGAGCCGTGGGTGCAGGCAAAGAGCAGAGAGAGGCCCCTTCTCTTGGGGTTCAGCCCTCGTCCCACCCAAAGCGTAGCTGGGATGTGACATCCAGCCTCTCCGGGGTGCAAGGACGGGGGTTCTGCACCACTACCCCCGTCAGCAGGGCTTCTGCTGGGGAAAGAGGAACAGTAGGCACCTGAGCTCTGGGTCCCCACAACCTGGGGATGTCGGGGTGCCCCGGGTCACCATAGGCTCAGAAGCCCCCACAGGGTCCTGCCATCACCGTCCTGGTTGCGCTGACTCCTGCCCTGATGCTGCAGGCAGCCTGTCCCGCGGCTTCTGTCGGGGGACCCGGGACGGGAACGGAGTTGGGGCAGATGGCTGGGGGGGAAATGTCACAACACGAAGAGGAAAGGCCGCCTCTCTTGCCATCAGCCCCTCGCACGCTGCGGGACGTGGGGTCGGTAGCGGAGCTGCTCCACCTCGCTCCGGAGTATTAGAGCGTTGCCACAAATGCCATAATGTGGTCAGGTCTCAACCAGCGCCAGCCCGCAGGAGGCTCGTCCGTGCCCTGGGCTCTCATCAGCGTGGTTTTCATTAGTGTGTTTTCTTTGTCACACTGTGCAGAGCCTTGGGTTTGGGGAGAGGAGGAGGAGGCGGGGGGGAGGGGGGGCGGTAGGAGGGAGAGCTGTGCTTTATAAATCCAATTAGTCTTGTTATTCAAATTACCCTGCCGAAAGTCAGAGCCGGGCGCGCACAAAGCCTTAACTCAAACCAGATCGGTTCCTTTGAGGTGGCCAAAGCTCAGAGAGGGGAGAAGAGATGTGCAGGAAGGGGTTAAGAGCATGAAAGCCTTTCGCTTGGTGGGATGGGGGCCTGAAAGCTTTTAACCCTTAAAGAGATGTGCCTTCCTTAGCCCACAACCCTGTGGGATGCTCGCCATGCATGAGAACTGGCAGAGTCGAGGCATGTGTGGAAGCTGAGAGCACTGAGCGAGGGCTGGGCTCACTGGGGGCTTCCCTCTGGGCGCTGAAGAGCAAAGAGAATCCTGCACAGCTGAACAGGGAGGGATGGAGACCAGCAGGAAGGACTGGAGGTGGTGATACTCCTCTCCATTGCACCCAGGGACCCAAAGAGAGGGACTCCAGAGGTGGTCTCCTCTTGAGGAATACCAGCGTTGAACCGGAGATTATGGGGATGGGCTGTTGTGGGGGATATAAATGGGGAGACACTGGTGAGTCTTGGCAAAGTGGGGGTGATCCCTGGGAAGAGGGACTTGAGAGGACTGTCGGTCCGTAGGGAGTGGGGAAAGGAGCAGAGAGGGTTTGTGTGTAAGAAGGCACATGAATCCCCTGCCTGAGGACGGAGAGCGATTCGTCAAAGCCTGACCAGTGCCAGCATGATTTGGAGGGTGGGAGGAGATGGGTCATGGGGGTGTGACAGCACCACTGGCAGTTCCGGCCCCATCACAAGGAAGGGGTGAGTGATGGCTGCGGGTGAGGCTGGATCCTGCCAGAAAGCACTGGGGCCCTGGGGCTATCTCAAATGAAGTTAGGAGCCAGTTTTCAGGCACCTTCCAGAGGATGTATCGAGAAGGTTTACAGGAGAGAAACATAGACTCCAGTCTGCAGTATGCTGCTACCATAGCAGTGAACAGTCAGTGGTCCAACCCCTTTTTCTTCCACTCACTCGTCCTTAGGGACCATGTTTCTGTATTGATTTGAGGAAATCACTGCCCAGATTTATGTCTCTTCTGCTGCCATGGGCCAGGGAGCATTTCCTGATGAAGTGATGGATAACTCCAGTGTGAGGATTTCCACCTGATGCCATGTGAGGGCCAGTCATCCCTTTGAAAAAAGAGACATCAGAAGGCTGAATGCATGTGATGGTGATGCCAGAGCGGCTGAGTTTTCCCATAACCAGTGGCCAGCACAAGGAGCTGTTGGTTAAGCACCATCCCACCATGTGGATGGAGGTGGTACAAGGATGGAGGAGGTACTTCTCCTCCAGTGCAGCCAACTACCAGTCTCCAGGAACACGATGTGTGCTGTGTTCACCAAGAGAATGTCATCAAGGGTTTGATGTCCCACAGCAGAACCTTTTAGCAGTTTTTTATTTTGTTTTGTTTCGTTGGGGTTTTTTAATGGGTTTTAGATTACCTCTCTAGGGGTCTGGTGATAGCAGGCTCAGTGAGAAGCAGTTTGGGGACGGATTTGAATTTTGGTTATAGGGATGGATGAGCAGCCTCTGGTGCCTGCAGAGGCAGGGGATGATCTGGTCCCACCACTGTGGCAGAATGCAGCAGGTGATGTGCCTTATGAGAATGCTTTGAAGAAAGCTTTTCTGGGGAATAACCCCACAGGCAGGAGCACCTTCCGGGGGCCCAGACCTGGCTGACAATAACTCCTGAGCCTGGGCAGCCACCAGGCTCTTATGAAGATGGAGTGGCTTCACGCACTGGTGTGTGATGCTTCTGGAGTGCTGTGGTAGGACTGGTGCCTGTTTGAAACACCGAGAGAGATTTTAGACTGTTTGAACATCCCTGGTGTTTGTTTTGGATGCTGTTGCTGAATGAGGCATTACAGGAAATACTACATGATTTTACACTTTTCCCTGTCTCCTCTGGGTCTGGAAGAGGGCTCTGGCTCATGACAAGCATGGCCAACATTCCCTCTTCCAAAACTGGAACTGGGATGGGAGAGGCCCTGCAGAGTTGCCCTGATGGAGCAGACAGGGATGGGACTGCAGGTGCAGCAAGGGCATGGAGAATGAGAGGGCATCTGTCCCCTCCCAGACCTCCCAGAGTGGCCAGGGCAAGGAGACAAGGGCAAGCCCCAGGCAGAGACTCACAGGCCTTTGCTAGTGAAGTGCTGGCATCCTGGCAGGCACAGTGTGTTTTTCTCCCAGGGGTTTGCTTCAGGGTTTGCCATTTCCCCATGGCTTTGTGGGATGCTCCTGTCTCCTCTTGATTTTCTGGGTGTTTTCCCTAGGGCTGCATTGGGATAGCTGTGCTCAGGGGCTGGGATGCCTCACTGCTCTGATGGGGATAGGAACACAATGTCTCATGATTTTGTTGAATGTCAAGAAAATTAAGCAATTCTAATGCATGAGTGAGTCCATGCCATGAGCCTCCCTCTGTGTCAGTCCTCAGAGGACAGGAATTGCATTGCTTCCAGTTCCCAGCAGCCTTGGCTCTGCTGCTAATGCAGGGACAGGTTGTGGGGATTTTCCAAGCTAAATGCCACAGTCATCTTTTTTCCTCCTTTTCTCAGATGCCTTCGCCCCAGAAATGGGGGTTTTGACAGTGTTTCACCCATAGTCTGAGGGTCCCAAAAATCACCCCAGGCTTGTTGGTTTTGGCACCGAGCACCCCTTTGGGAGCAGGTAGTGCCCAAATAGCTCATGGCCTGGAGAGGCCAAAGGATGAATTATTGACATGACATTTGTCCCTGCAGGGAGCCCTGCCTTGTGCAGATCCTGAGAAAGGATCCTACCGGCCAGTGGGGACAGACCTCCAGCCTGTACCCAGAGGGTCTCCATCACAGTGTTGGAGCTGGGTGTCACCACCACACCACATCACTCTGCCACAGCCCTGGAGGAATGTCTGTGCCCTAATGAGCTATGTGCACATCCAGGCCTGGAGAGCAGGTCCTCACTGGCCCCACAGTTCTGGAGGCAGTGCACGTCCCGTCTTGGCAGGAGCCTCTTCCACCTGGTTTGGCTGTGCGAACCCTGTCAACCTCAAAGAAGCCATCAGCAGCTCTCTCACAGCCCCCCTTTCAGCCCCAAACACCCTCCAGCTCCTCTGAACTGGCTTCCTGGGAATCCAGCACCAAGTGGTGGAAAGTCCCTTTTGGCATCAGTCCTTTGGGGCAAATTCTTTGGACTTCTTGGGTGTTTCCCTGGAGCATCCTGGATCCGGGAAACCTCAGGGGAGGGCTGGGATGTAGGGAGCCAAATATGTGCTGGTCTTAGTGATGCTGGTGATCAAGCCTTTGACCTCCTAACAGGGTTGTCATCCCATTGAAGCCAAATTTGGGCTTTCTGTCCCTTTATTTTTTTATTTTTTGTGAGTGGGAGTCTGGCTGTCTCCCACAGCAGAATGTGTGCCAGTCTAAACAGCATGGGTTGCCCCTGGCCACGGCAAGGGGCTGGCATGGGAAGAGGGAGATTTCAGCACCAAGAATGGTGGGGCAGCCTTGTGGAGCAGATAACGGCCCAGCTGGGCCTTGGCCATGCCTGGGAGCAGCCGAGGCCACCGCTCCTGTGGCCGGGGAGCACTGCTGGCTGCGGAGTGTCACGGTGGCCCCGCTGCCACCCCACTTGGGCAGCTGCTGTGGACGTGCAGGGCTCCACAGCCCTAACCTTTAGCAACCAGACAGAATAACAATGCCGGCCTGCTGGGGTATAATGGCCGGTGTTTGCTTGAGATACAAAGGCACGGAGCTTTCACATGAGGTAATACTGATAAGTTCCGCTCTCATTCACTGCTCTGCCTGCCAGACGGCACCGGGGCAGCAGCAGCCCCTGCCTGCCCTCACCGAGCTGCCGGGACGTGCCCACCGACCCCTCAGCCCAAGGTCTCCGCTGGGGCATTGCCCCCTGCCTGCCCTTGGTGTGCTGTTCCCAGTTGTCACCGAGCACCAAAGCGGTCCCCACAGGGGCTGTTCTGATCCCATCCTGCATGTGATGGAGTGGGAGTTGCAGGGACAGTGATGGGGGTTTATGGAGATGCAGGGACAGCAGTGGGGGGTTGTGGGGTGAATCTCTAACACGGGGACTGCAGAGCAGCACAGCTCCTTAGTCCCTGCCTGCCTGGAAAGTCACTTTTCCACTTTCCAGAGGACATCAGATGGGGCTCTAACTCACTTCACACTGCTTGCCCTGTATGCCTTACAATATTTTATAATTATAATAATATGAATAATATGCCCACAAGCTCAGTAGGTGCAGGGCAGCTCCTTGCCCAAGTTTCTGGATAGGACCTGTGGAGCTTTGGTGTCATCCAAAGCCACTTTCAGCACCTTTGGGATGCTCAGGCTGGGCAACTGAGAGGTGTATGATGGAAGAGATTTGGACATTTTAACCAGGCAGGATTACTGTGGAAGAGACTTAAAGGTTTCCAGGAGACAAATCCAGGCCATGTCAATTAAATCAGGCTGAACCCACTAACACTGCTGCTTCAACATCCTACCCTGACACCCAATCTCTTTGCTCCACTCTTTCACCTATTTCTTGTCTGCCTGTCCCTCTTTGCTGGGATCTGGTTCTCGCTTACTTTACTAGACAAATACAGCCAAACCAGATGTTCCCTACTGCTCAGGGTGAGCTGCAGGCATTTCTCCAGGCACTGAAGGAGATGGGAACCCATCAGTCCTGATCTTGGGTGGCATGTTTCCCAACCAGAGGTATGGAGGGCTCAGGAGAAGACTGGAGAGGCTGAAGGACGGGTGGGGCAAGACCACATGTGTTGTGACACAGCAGATGGTATCTACTGTGGATAGAGATGGTTTTTAGCTTATTTATAGTAATAAATCTGTCTTTCTCCCCTCTATCCCCCCAAGCGTGGCTTGTGTCCTCAGATCAAGTGCCCAGACGGCTCCCAGTGCCTTAGAGAAGTCAGAGGGAGCGGTGTTTGGCCGAATGCTGGGTGCTGTTGCTGCAATTGAGATATTTCCAAGGGTGCTCAGAGGCTCCAGAGCAAATCTGCAGCCCCACTTTGTCTTTGGGCATGTTCCCTGTGCTATGTGGGTCTATTTTGTGGACAGTTTTTCTTCTTTCTTCTGAGGAGGTCTATCTTCTGAGGAGAGGGAGGGAGGCAGAGGCAGAACACCGCACTGACCTCCATCCCCCTGCCATGGCCTGAAGTCTGAAATAGTATCAACAAGAAATCACATTTAGGTTGGCAGAGGTGGCATTTCCATCCAGTCAGTTCCTGATGGGTGGGCTGAGGGAAGCGGATGGAGGTGTCAGAGGAACTGCTCTGCTCCCATCCAGGGTTCCCCTTGTTGAGTCATCTTGGGGTGGCTCCAGCCCTTTGGCCAGTCACTCCTGATTAACACTGATGTAAACGAGCACCGGGCGGGCCCTCACTCCTGACACCACAGGCAGAGGAGCCAAAGCCTTCGTAAGTGAGGTACTCCCAGCCAAGGAGCCATGTGGTGCTCTCACCTCGGCCTGAGGTGCCACAACATGTTCCAGACTCCGATGTCGGGGAACAGCTACCAGTTACTGCCTGGGGGAAGATGGTGAGATAAACCTGCACTGTGGGAAAGCAAGCCAGGGCACTGGGCTGGGCTTGCTGCTACAGGACCCCAGGAAATGAGAATGCAGGGGAAAAATCTGCCCTGGGACCTTTTCCTTTTACAAAGCCCATGAGTTGCCATGGAAGGTCATGGAAGCAGCAGTGAGGAAACTGCTCCTTTCTTCTCAGCAGCCAAGAGGACAGTGAGGATTGAAGATGGGGCCAAAGGTGAGACTGAAGCACTCCAGCCCTTCCCTGGGAGGGATTGTTTGGTGAGGTCCTGCAGGAGGCACCAGCTTGCTGTCATGTTTGGATATGGCCTCTTCCAAAGGTTGTGAAGGATGGACAGGCAGCTAGTCCCAGCCACTCAGAAACTGCTGTGTCCCACAGGGCACTGGGGGAGTGACACATTTGCTGTATCTCTCATTTATTTGGGACAGTGATGGGGCAGAGCAAAAGGGGGCACAAACACAGGCTCTGCACCTTGGACCAGACGAGATTTCCAGGTCCTTGGCTGCTACCAGAAGAGCAGGGCTGAGAAATGCTCTGCTGATCTGCTGGGGCTCATGGCCCCTTCTGCAGCAGGGGCCCAGCTGGAGGCAGGAGGTGAGGGTGACGGAGGCATCCAGCCATGGAGCCGTATCCTTCTCACCACACATGATATCACTGTGAAACCGCAGAGCCCAATGCCGGCAGTGGTGCTCACAAACATCGAATCCTCCCCGCTTCCTCCTCCATCCGGGGAAGGAACAGGGCACGCTGAAGCCGCTGCAGCTGGTGGCACCACCTGGTGCAGGAGGGAGCCTGGCCAAGCTCCTGGCTTGGCTTCATCCCTACCGGGGTGAGGAAGAGCAGAAACACAGCGTGACTCAGCAACACGGAGAAGAACTGCTGCTCCCACCCGCCTGGCACAGGGAAAGCCACAGTGGGGCTGGAGGCTCCTGGGCGCCGCCTCCCCCCCGCCTCCGTTATTTCAGCTGTGAACTCCTCACTTCTCCATGTAGCAAGGGCAGCCAGGAGGAATAACTTGGGTCATCCCTACATGGCTGGGGACATGCCACCACCCTGCCTTCACAAAGCAGATGCCAACCTGCTCACTTTGGCAGCAGCCAGGGGAGCAGGAGGAAGCAGGGTAGCATGTACCCTCTCACTGAAAGGGTGATGCCATGCAGCCATGCTTCCTATAGGCGCAGCTCCAGGAGAAACTGCATCCCACCTTTGTGGTCCGGGGGACCATTTGCTGTGTGACTGGTGGCTCTGCTCACATGGAGGAGGGCTGTTCACTTCCTCATGGTGCCTGCATCCCCAGCATGGGGCAGGCTGCTGCGCCACAGCCATGCAAGGGCAGAGCTGAGTCCTCACTCCCCTCCTTGAGGTGGCCTGAGCTGCCAGGGTGAGGCAGCTGTTGAGTTGGCAGAGTATGTTGGACTGTGGGCAGAGGATGCTGGCTCTGTGTGGTTGGTGCAAAGGAGACAATGTCTTTGCTAGTGGCCTCCCGGCACTCAGGCAGATGTAACTGTCTTTGTGCAGGAAGGTCTGTGCCTGCTGCCCATGGTCCACAGCAAAAGTCAGGTACTTTCTCAAGGCAGCTCCTTCAACCAACACAAAAGCTGGAGTCTGAGTTTGCAGGTAACACCAGGGTGACCAAACCATGGTCACCCACACCCTGGATGTGACTCTGCCATTAAGCCCTGTGGAAGGTCTGCAATCACAGACAGAGCAGGGAGTAAAAGTCACAGCTCCTGACTCTGGTCTTGTGCTTTAATGTCACCCTCTGACACACAGGGTCCCTGGAGGACATCAGGCCACTGCTGCTCAGCACCATGAGTTGGTCACTGCTTGGGTGCAGTCCTCTGGGTGGGCTGGAGGGCAAACAGGTCTCCTGGTGCCCAACTCCAGTGCCAGGGGAGCACCAAGAGCTCAGGGAACAGATCCTGGAAGCCTGTTCTCTGCAGTGAAGGTGAGGCCACACAGGACTTGAAGGAGGCTTCCCTGTGCACCTTTTGGAGGTACAGCTGCAAAGCTCCGAGAGTTTGCACCGAGTCAATACCCGTTTCTTTACCATACAGAATCGGCTACCCTGTGCTTTTCTCCATCTATCCGGCTATAACCTCTGGGCGAAGCGGGAGCGCTGAGGGTGAACTGGAGCAACCCATCACACGGGGCTCCGCTGCCCTGGCTGCACGGGGGTGGCTGCACAGAACCCCCAGGCATCGCGGGGGCCCAGACCTGGGACAGTCTGTGTTGGGTGGCAGCAGCTCCTGCCTCCCGCCTCCCCGCAGCCCCCGCTGCCCCCGCGCAGCCTCCCGCAGGGGAAGGTGGGCACCTGCTCCGAGTGGCTAAGGGGAGCCCCAACGCTGTCTGCAGGCTCCCCTTTTTCCGGCACGCTGTGGAGACCCCAGGGAGCTCCGCTCCTCTGCAGGGAGCGGCGTTGAGACCCCCCCGTCCCGACCCAAGACTCTTCGTCCATTCTGTCGCGGCAGGCGCGGAGTGAGCGCTTCGCTCTTCGGCCTTTTGGGCCCCGCCGCGGCCCGTAGGCGCCGCTGCCCCGGAAGCGGACGGGGTGCTGGGACATTCAAAGGGAGCGGAGCGGCCGCGGGGCCGNGTGTGCCGTCCGTCCGCTCCGAGCCCGGCGGGAGGGTCGGGCTGCCCGGGGAAAGGGCTGCCCCCGGTGCGGGGGGTGCGGGGGGTTCCGTGCCGAAGCTGGAGCAGGATCGCCCTCCGGGTCCCGTGGCACTGCGGGGTCGTGCGGGGACGGCCGGTGGTGCCCCTCGAAGGCCGCCCGGTGACAAAGCGGGGCCGGTCCCGTCCTCCCTCTGTGCGGGCCCTTCGCTCGCTCTGTCACCGTCCCCGGCTCGGGGATATCGCATATCCCGCACCCACCCCAGCCCTCCCTGCACTCCGCCGGGAGTGTTTCCTGGTTGCCCCCAGAAGGCCGATAACCAAATCGTGATGTGTGTGTGGGTTTGTGAGGCCTCGCTGTGCTCTGTCCTGCAGTTGTGTCGTGGTTGAAGCTGCAGGAGCTGCAGTGGAGGCGGGCTGTCAATGTTTACGCTTGACTTGTAAATAAAGATGACGAACTCCTGTCTGCCGGAACCAAACCGTTTTGGTTTGTCTTCCTGGCTTTTGTAAATGTTATCTGCTTCTGTTGAGTTGGCAGCGGGAGAAGGTGACGTTAAAAGGGAGCTGGTGCAGACCCACCGGTGTGAGGATTTTGTAACAGCTCAGCAGCAGGTCAGCCCAGCAGAGGAGTTCAGCTATTGGCCAGCACCAGTGGAAAGTCTTAGGAACAAGAATCACAAACCACACAAAGAATTTTTTCCTATTTATTCAAGGATTTTTAATTTTTGCTTTGTATTGTGAAGCCTGTTCACATCCCTGCTCAATTACTTAAGCAAATCTCGCTGCAACACGTGTTGTTTCTCCGAAAAGGCTGGAACAGGCACTGCAGCCCTTGGTCCCTGCTGGGTAATGCCCCATTCCCAGTCAGTGTGTGGATGGAGGGGGCTGCCTGCGTGCTTGTCCTCTGTGCAGCTGCACTGAAAGGGAGGAGAGGGCTGAGGAAGGGCAAAGAAGAATTCCAAGCACGGTGGGAGTAGAAAAGGGCGTATAAATTTCTCTTTTGCCGAGCTCTAGATTCTGTCCTGCCAACACCCCAGTGCTTTGAGAAGTGAAGTTTAGTGGACAGTATAATTTATTTAAACTTGGAGTCCAGTGCCCCATGGTTCTGGCGTAGAAGGAAAGCCAGTGAGCTCTGAAGTTCTAGATGTACCACCAGGAGTGAAATTCAGCTGCTCAGCTTCAAACGTGTCTTGAAGTAACAACGAGGTATTGTTATGCAAACCACCAGAAGAATGCAGTTGCAAGGGGCTCCATTGTCAAGAAATTATTTTATTCCTCTTTGATGTTACATACAGCAAAAATTATTGCTACATCCTGTGTAAACCTGTAATTTACGTTAATAGTAGCTGAGGACACCTCACTAGGTTGTTTTGCTCCACAAGCTTAAAACCTAGAGCAGCTGAAAAGGGGTTGAAAGATGCCTGAGCTGCTCAAGCTCCCCACTCGTGCAGCAAAGGTGTGATACTCTGCAGAAATTGGTGCTGGATGGAGCTGCACCAGTGCATCTCAATCACTGAGAATTATGAGCGCTTGCAGGATAGTTATTATTTCTGTTATGTTGGGAGGGAGTTTGTGGCTACAAAGACAAGTTGAAATGGATAGTCCTGGTATTTGAAGGAATTGAGAGAGGTGCCAGTCACTGTGGGAGGGAGGTGACAGGCAGGGTATGTTTTGACAGCAACAGTGAAGCATTTCAGTAAGGATGCAGTTATTTTTGAAGACTCTGGGTTGGACATGACTCGGCTTTGCATCTAATAACCACTAAACTGATGCTTCTGGTACAGTCTATCAGTCACTGCTTGAATTTTCCTGGCTTTTTCATGGGCAAAGGAATCCCTTGTATTTGAGGTGTCAGCCTCAGGACAAATCGCTGTTTTGTGTGGCGTGTGGGCAGGTATTGCCTATGGGCTGCGGTCCCTCCTAGGTCACAGAAAGGGATTTAGTGCAGAGCAGATGTTGAGTACATTGTGAAGCCCCTTCCCCTCTCGCCAACGGAGAATTCCTGTACATTTTACATTTTTGTGTCTTTTAATGTAATCAATTGTTTAACACTTTGATTCAAGAAAATAACCCTTTCCCCTCCCTGTGTCCTTGAAGTTTGGGTCTTTTACTGCGCTATGGATCAGCTGGGGCACGTGAGAGGTACTGCTTCTGCCCAAGGTGCCAAGGAAGGACTGAGCAAGCCCACTGCCCCCCAGAAGAACGCCTACGCCAGGCTCGTGCAGAAGCACCACAGCGGCCGGTTCCAGTCCTATCTGAATCACATTGCACAGAAGATGCAGCTGGAGGAAGGCACCTCCAGTGACCCCAGCTGGGATCTGGATCCGCCCCTGCGGAGAGGCCTGGTGAAGGACAATCCGGCCAGGAATGGGTTGAACATGCACAGCTATTCACCAGTCAGAACATCTCACCTGGAACAGCCCCTGCCTGGATTTGAGAACGATAGACCCCAGACTGCTCTGAACAGATGTCCTTATAAAAAAAATGCTGTTGAAGGAGACTTGGAGGTGGAGGAGGACTATTATGTTCATCAGCATGGAGCTGCATCTGACTTGGTGAACATGAATGATGCGGTGGGTGGGAGAGTGTCAAACAGCCTCAGGCACCGTGGGGCTCTGCAGAAGTCCTCTGGTTCTGATGAGGAGGACACATGGAGGAAGAAACATAAACGAGGCAGGTGTCCTGCCAATGCTGATACAGCAGCTGGACACTTGTTGACTGAACAGTTTGGTGAGGATGTCCTGGCAGTAAATGCCAGAAAAAACAGTCACTTGTCTCCAGGTCAAGTCCAAGGTGAGTTTCCACTAATGAACTGTTTGGTCCATTTACTACAATTACTGTGGAATTGAATATGATGTGTTAGTCATGAGTGTGTTAACATGAGCCAGTTCTACTCTGTCCAAGTTAGTCAGCCCTTGGTTACCTGTGGGTGGCTTTGTCCTGGTTTACAAGTAAGCTGTGTGGCATGTGCAAATGGCTTCATGTGGAGCCAGCTTGGTGTTGGCAGGACATAATGCCCTGGCCAAAGCTCTGTGAATGCGGCTGTGCTGCTTCCAGGATCAGCTCAGGGCTAGGAGAGCCCAATTTCTGTGGTGTAGAGTCCAAATTAATACGACCGTTGGATCTGAGCTGACTCAGAGCAGTCACGCTTTTCTTTGCATTATCTTTTTGAACCTGGTGTGCTGGTTTGCCTTTGGTCCAAGTCCATCCAGTCCTCGGGGACTGAGGTGCCTGTGTAATAGCCAATCCCTGATAGAGAGTGTTGGCTCCAGGAAATGTTGCTGTTAGTGACAAAGAGACCACATCCCGCAGTACTAAAGCGAGTGTATCTCTTACACGTGATGTTCAGGGCAAAAAGCCTCCTTACATAGATGGATAAATTTTTTTATTACAAAAACCCAAACACAGCGTGAACAAGCAACCAAAGCCAGGCAGTTTAAATTTGATTTTTCAGTGTAATGGGTTAAAACTTCCTCTGAATGTTATTTGTGGTGAAATACTTTGTTAACCTGATCTTATGAGCTACTACTGGAGGAATTCATAAATGTCACCGTGTTAAATTCTGTGTAACAAGTAGAAAAGAGATCGATTTCTCAGCTGGGTAAGATCAGCCTGAGGCCTATCACAACTTTTGAATTGGAAATCAAATAACTGTTTAGCTAAATCAGTCTTAAAAACTAAACCCTGTGACTTAATAAGGGCAAATAATACGCTTTTTTTCCTGGGTTTGGGTATTTTAGAGGTTGTGGCAATAAATAATGTGCTAAAGTTGGTAAACTTGCATAAGTTTTTGCAAGAGGGATCAGAGATAGATATTTAATGCAGATTATGCTAAAATTTGTTGATTAGCTTGATTTTTGGGAGTTTTTTTTAAATATGGTTCATTGTAACACTATTTATGGTGCTAGCCTGGTATAACAGACGTGGCTACCTTCAGCTTTGGAGGTGTAGGAAGAGCAGCTGACAGAGCTGGAGAGTCTAGAAGGCACACACTTTATATCCATGAAAATAGTAGGTGCCTACCTGGATTTTAGTTCAAAAGCAAGCACTCACAGTGGCCTCCTGCTCTAGTTGGGAGTGGGGTTGCACAACCCCTTTGAAAACTAGTTGTTTGTTTAGTGTAAAGAGCTGAAGCAGAACATGTTGACCTCCCAGGTGGAAAACTCACACAGTAGGAAAGATTATTGGAAAATGATATGCTCAGCAGCGACACCCTTCCTCTTCTTCCCCCCACATGCCTCCCCTGCCACCCTCCTTTGTAGCTGAGACTGGTTACCCTCCATTATGCTTCCAGGGACATGAAAACAGTTTCTTGGGGAGGAAAAAAAACACCGAAAAACAGATATGTCACTTAATTCAGAGAAATGTCTTTTGTGCTGTTCAGTTTGAGTATATTTTAGGACTCTTGCTTAAGTGAAATGAAGATTTTGCAGTATGCAAGTGCTTAGGTATAAGAACTCGCACATCACAGTATCAGATTAATATTTTCTCACTTCAAAGCTTGCCTTTGTTTCTCAATGCTGACATAAGTCATATTACTCTGCATAGGCAGATGTCTGGCTTGATCAGTTTAAATCAAGGCTTGTGAAACTTTGATGGCAAGAATTGCTTCTGTCATAGCAGTGAGGCATATCATCTTTTCAGGAGTGACATCTCCTCACAAATTAGCTCTGTTCAGATTGTTGTAGGCTTTCCAAAAGGCTCTTTGAGTTAATCTCAAAGCCAAGCATCTCTCTTTATGCTGTTTCATTTCATTGTCCTATTCTTAACAGCTCTTCAGCTCAGGCTTAGCCATGGTCTGCAATGACCCTAAAACTGACAGGACTAAAACTGAAGGCAAACATGGAGGTCTGTGAAAACCCTTTGAGTGCCCTGGAACAGTAGGCAGTGAGAGACTGATCCCTGTTAATGTCCTTCCAATGATAGAACAGTTCCTATGGCTTTGAGGGAAAGCAGAGTGTTTTCTGGAGCCCAAGGTGAGTGTCGCTGAGCCCTGAAGCTGCTGCTGCTCTCTGGAGTTCCATGTAGTAGCTGCTTTTCCTAAGTATTGGGGGCTCTGCAGTTGAGAGAGCTGAGTGTGGACAAAACTCCATTGTCCCTTGTGTGAAACATGACGTGGTCATGAGGCTGTGGATTGGATTCACTCTACAGGATCAACACTCTTGAATTTGGGAAGACAAAGCTGCATAGAGAGGAATTCGACAGGTTACTTTCTCTGCAGTTAAACCTCTGTGAGGAGAATTGCCATAAAGCCTGCTGTTCTGAGGTTCCTTCTCAAACAAAACCCAATAAACCATAAAAATAATCCTCAAATGCCACTTCAAATTGTGATGGTTATAGTTTTTCATCTAATATAATTTTCCTGCTGGAATTTTCCTTTAAATCCCCAATCCTCTGGATTCTTTGGGTGCTAAAATTTGATTAAACTTCCTTAACAGAAACTTGCTAAGTCCTTCGGGTTGTTTTCTGGGTTTGATCAAAGGCTCTGAGGGTCTTCCCACTTCACTCCAGAGTTAGCAATCAAAATCGTTTTTCAGACTGACTGAAGTTTCTGTCATAAAAGGGCTTAAAACTCCCTTTTCCTTGAGGACAGAAGTACCGACTCTTTCAGCGGCATCTGTCTGTCACATGCTGGGAGCTGAGATTTGCATGGCTGCTAAGTGGAACTTCATCTTAATATCTGTGATGCTTTGCTTTGTCAGCAGGTAGTTTAGACCAAGCTGTGTTTTATTCAGCGCAGCAAGATTTCAGTTGCATTTGGAGCGTGTGCACTTCCCAGCTTGTTCTTCGAGGGAGTGTTGCTGTTTGAGAGCACGTTCCTGAGTCTATTGGAAAGCCTAGAAATCAGACCTCTGCAGAAAAGGACTATCCTGCAGACTTGGAGTGCAGTGTGGCCTTTGGGGACCGTCTCCTGGCCACACTTGATTTCAGAGGAGCTGAAGTACCTGGGAATGAGGTGGCTTTGTTGATGTTGAAAGCTTGGGTGGAGCTGGTCAAGGCTCATCGCTATGAAATAGGTTCAGATTTTGCAGGGCTGGATATACGGTCTCAGTCTCTATCCGCAGACAGCTTCCCTGGAAGAGCACCACTGCCAGCTTCCCTAGGTGTCCTCCTGAGGCTCCTCTTACTAAAAACTTCGTGAGTTTATGATGTGGTGGAAGTATCTTGCCCATCTGTCAGGGTCAGTGTGCCCCCTGAGTAGAAACAGACAATTCCTGGATAACAACATGGCTCGTCTGAACCAGCACAAGGTTTCCACAGCCCTTTCTGATTTATCATCTGTCTGACGCTTGGCATTTATTTGTCCAGCCTGTGGTACTTAACCAACTTGGGCAGCTTCCATGGAGGAGTGTCCCTGGCAAGCAGGCTGGTGTTTAGCTTTAAAAACAATTCTTGCTGTTGGGTGGTAGTGTTGTGCCTGTGGCTGCAACTCTGACATTTAAAAGATTCAGGATAGGTAAAGGAAATATCCCTAAATGGCTTTCCTGCATGTTTGATGGGCACAGCTGCTCAAGAAGTACCAGCTTTAACAAGATGGCAAAATCTCAGGCAGGGATTTGGCTTCCCATGGTACACTACAGCAAATTTTGTATTTGCCTTTGTTTCTGTGGGAGAACTTTGGAGGAAAACCCACAGCTTCTGCTTTTTCCAAATTTAAGATAATGGTAATTTTCAGTGGCGAGCCTCCCAATTCTTGTGTGGTGAAATTCAGTTCAGAAGAATGCTGTTATCTCCCTATCTGGCACCAGTAAATATGAGCCAGCAATCTATTAAAGGCCACAGAATCATCTCAATAAATGGAGAATGTTGGTTGCTGTGGAAATCTTTAAAATGTAGCTAATCTTGCCAGGTTCAATGTAACGTTCCTTAGACGACATTAATCATAGTAATAAGATACGGGAAAGGAGGGAAAACTGGATTTACTGCATGGCCCCATCTGAGGAACACATGAAAAATATAATGCCCGTTTCTCTTAATGGTTTAGCAACGTCATCACAAACATAAATGTCTCTCTTGCTTTTGACAGAAAAAAATGTTGCATTCCTGAATCTTGTGCAACGAATGTTTTTGGCTCGCATCAGCCATAGTATGTGAGTTAATATCTGATGTATCCTCTCTTGGGGAGATGAGATCTTGTCCTTGCAGGGACTGTGTTTGCTGTATGTGATCTAATAACTGTCTTCCATGCCCTTTACCAGAGTCCTGAGCACACCATGCTGCAGCAGGAGCCTTTGCATTTGGCAGCAAAGCCTTCGCCTCTGGGAATGAAGGAGCTTCCTTCACCTGCTAATGCATATGTGAAAATGTTCTTTGGTGGAAACACTTGTTGCTGCTAACCTGCAATTTTTTTTCAACTATATTTTTTCCAATCTCTAGCCTCGATTATGTAGTTCAGGTTACTCTGCCTGTCAGTGTGGTGTTGGTGCTAGGAAAATAATAGGCTAATACAAGAATTGAATTGACTTTTATGCTGTTTTAAATATTTTTTCCTGTGACTTGTCATCAATTTATTTAACAATGGTCTTGTTGAGGTCCTTCAGTGTCAGTTTCTTAGGAGATTAGGGGTTTGATGGCAGAGGTGTGAGTATAGATGCTGGTGTGTGAGCATAATTAAATCTCAGCACATGTGCAATGGTTTAAAAGCTGTTGAGTCAAACTAATTAAATGCAGCGATAAATTGAGAATAGTTATCAACAGGTGTGTCTGGTTCCTGCAGTGTAGTGTTCTGACCCTGTGCTGTTGAGTACCTCTGTCAATCATCAGGAAGAAAACATGAGTAGGATTGAAAAGTTGTTCTGGATGACTTGGAGAGTACTGAAAAATGGGGGCAGTTACTGACTGCCATCTGGATCACTTGGTGGATTGGGAGCAGGCAAAACAAAATCCATTTACTGGATTGCCAGCGTAGAGCCATTCAAGCAGTGCGAGGAACCCACTGTGGGAAGCAACAGCTTGGAAAAAAGTTTTGAGCTCTTGATGGATTAATCAGCTGAACATCCCCCTCCTGTGAAATGTGGCCAAAAGGGTAATGTATGAGCATGGGAATTGGAAGATGGAGTATGGACTGCGTGTGTCTTTGGCACGACAGCAGCAGCTTCTGGAGTGTTTTATCCTGTGGTGATGCCCTCTGTTTGGGGTGGATGGTGATGAATTGATGAATACTCAGAGGACAGCCACAGGGAAGATTAAAATGCTGGGATCATAAGTGAGTGATTTGAGGAACCCTGCTTTACTTATCAAAGAGATGCTTGGGGGAGGGGAGTTTACAGTAAATTGCCTACATGGAGAACAGATGTTCAATAATAGGCTACTCAGTTGAGCAGATTATGATATAGTGCATTTGAGGCTAAACAAATCCAGGCTTGAAACACAGCACAGTTTAGCAGTGAGGGTAAATGACCATTGGAACAGTTTTACCAAGGCTTGTGGTATGTGGGCTGTCACCAGCACATTAAAAAACCCTGATAACAATTTCTACCTCTGAAATATGCTGTAGTTCAAAGAGGAATTAATTGGTAAAAGCCCTCTGTCCCCTGCTATCCATGAGGTCAGTCAGCCCACAAACCCCAGTCAGGTCCGGGCTGTTGTTCCGGGAATCTCCAAGTGTCTCCTGTGCCATGGGTATCCAGGTACATAGGACAGGTGTTCTGCAGCCGCATTCAGTGGCTCTTGTGATTCTTTTCCAGGCTTGGCTGCTGTGGGGCTTTCTCTGCTGCCTTCCTCTCCAGCTCTGCTTCTGCCTCTCCTGTCCTGAGTGCTGCTGCCCATCTTTTGCCCTCCCACCTCAATCCCCTGCTTACCAGTTCCATGAAATGCTGTGGGCCGCATGTCCTGAACTCCCTCTTGTGGGGAAATCCAAGCTACAGAGAGTTGGAACTTGGCTGGGGCAGGATGGAAAACAAAATGTTGGGATCTGTTGCATAAAATAATGTCTTCTGTGACAAAAATAAAAATTTCCAGGGTGCTGAAGGAAAATGTCAACACTAGCAGCTGCAGCCCACAGATGTATGGGGCACGTCATGCCTTGGAGAATGTTCCGGGCTCTCTACAAATAAGAGCCAGCAGCCATAATGTGTTTTTGTTCAGTTTGTATGTTTTTAGGCTTTTTCCTCTCACATTACTAGGGGCTGTGATTTATGTAGCTACTACGCTGAATGGGCAGTATGGGGAATGGTTCATCAGCGGATAAACAGATTGTGCAGCACTTTGGGTTACCTCAGGATATGTAGGACTCTGAAGGCAGTTCTTTGATTTCTTCAGCTGTTAACGTCTTCTAGGATGTTAGCACCTCCTCTCAGGTATTTTGCCTTTCAAAGCCTCTTGGTTTCTTCTGATCATTGAGCAACTTGCTTCCCTCCAAGTACTGAAGCTTGGAGAAATCAAAGAGAGAAATTCCGCAGTATTGTGTTTTTAGTGTTTTTCTTGAAGAACCTTTTTCCCAGCACAGTTACTGGATAAAACATAGAGCAAAAGGCATTGTGGAAGATGGTTTGGGTAGATGGAAAGATGAGAAGTGGAAGCAGCAGCCGTGACCCACATCCCGTGGCAGGAGTGGAAGTCTGGAGGAGTGCAGTCATCAGGCGGAGTAGGTAGCGAGGAGGTCAGGAGCAGGGTGGAGCAAGTTCACAGAGAGTCCTGAAAACCAAAAGAGATGTACCCCCTCCCTGACAACACCACTGTGCTGCTGCACGCAGCTGGAGCACAGTAACTATTTTGATAAACTTTTAGTCTATTGCTACTAAATGAGTTTCGTCACCAGCCCTTCGTTCAGAGCCCGGAATGGTATCTTTGGCTCTTGCCCTCATGTAGTATTCCTACAACACAAACCCTGCTGAGGAATTGAATAAAACTGCAATTACTATCTGAGTTACTGAAGTCAAAACCCTGCAAGCATGCGGATGCTTGGAAGTGTTTTGGAAGAGGAAGCATGGTGTCGCAGGCACATGATCTTGGCGGTCGGGAGCAGTTTCGAAAGTATTGTTTTCCACAGCAGAAAGAATCCATTGTGCGTTTTTCTTCATTTCAGTTTTTCAAAGCCTAGGCCCTTTATGAAGGCCAAAATCAGCAGGAACATTTTCCCTAGTTCCATGTTGATATCTAGGGACATGCAGCACGAGGGTTTTCAGTAAATATGCGCAGCTTAAAGCAAAAGAGCAATGGCAACATGAGCTTTTCACCAGGTGTGTGCTTCCCACCTCATTTTCGTGAGCCTGGAAATGACCATCTGTTTCTGCTCCTGGCTTTCCATGGACATGCCACTTTTTCGCTGCCTCCATCCTTAAATAGAAATGTTTCTTCCTCAATATTTTGTTGTAAGACTACAGGATGTCTTTTATGACTGCCTCCAAAAGCAGCTCGTGGCCCTAAGCGCTCCCTCACAAGCCGTAACAGCCTGTGTTTGCCCACCCGGAGACACCGGCTGGAGGACAGGCTGCTTGTTTGCAGCCAGCTTGTCCTCCCTGTGGCAAGGATTCCCTTTCTGCTTTTTTTTTTTTTTTCGTTGTTGGATGTTCAACTCTTCTGTGCAGATTCTGGCAGACTTTCTGCCAAAATTGTTTAGAGAATGACCTTCTCCAAAGAGACAGGGCAAGAGAGCTCTCCGGATGGGTGCACAAATGGCTCACAGTGTCCTAGTGCACAAACTCAGTTGTGCCCATAGACAAGCTGCTGGCTGGCACAGGTGGAGCTGTGTTATGTTGTAGAGGTTGCTGGTAACCAGATGGGCTGTTGATAGAGGGACCAGTCCTTTGAATCACTGCTGAAGTCACGTTTTAGAGCTGTGTGGACAGACCTTCACTCTGAGCGCTGTCTTCTCGTTTTATTTTGGTTTGTCTTGACGGTGGAAAGTTATCTTTAGATTTACACTGTTGCTGGACCCTGGTGGCCCATCATAACGGGTCAATTAGAGAGGCTGGTGGTCCTGGGAGCTACTTCTGACAGCTGGATTTCAAGACATCGTCCACTGAGTTCAGGAAATTTGCATAGAATTTACATTTTGGCTGAGCCGGTGCATGTAAATGTAGGTCTGCATTGTTTCTCTTCTTTGAATGACTGTTTAATTAACTTTAAACTTAATTATGCAATCTGCCATCTGCCTAAATCCCAACAGTGCTGTTGTATCACCATTCTTTTCTTCTTCGACTAGGATCCCTTTCCCGGAAGTTTGCCCTACTTTTCAGTCAT
The DNA here is from genome assembly GCA_013390025.1 of Pitta sordida. Taxonomy (NCBI): domain Eukaryota; kingdom Metazoa; phylum Chordata; class Aves; order Passeriformes; family Pittidae; genus Pitta; species Pitta sordida. The sequence continues at coordinate 208,311 of WEKX01017099.1, read as the reverse complement.
TAGGAGAACTTCAAATAATTCACTTCCTTCGCTATTTTTGAGGAGGACTCACATCAACATTGTAGGAACTCTCTTTAGCTCTGTGGTCAGGCTTGGACCAAGCACAGGAATGTGCTGCAGAACCTCCAGTTTAGGATTCTTTGAGTTTACATTCCATGAGAGAAAGACCTTTTTTTATTTGCCTGTGATAAGGAGAATGTGCTCTCAGACCCTAGATTGAGCATCTGAAATGTTGCCTACCAGGTTTATCTCCTGCAGGTCTCTTTGCTGCAATGGAACCTCACTGTACTGATAACGTATCTCCAAGACTTGCCTTTCCACTCCTACGTCTCTAATGAATTCTTTCCCATGACATCCTCATTTCTCTCTATTGCTTTGTCTTTAATCTTGAGCCATCTACTTTATTTAACCTCTTTGCTTCAAGATACTGTAAAATGCATGGAGAGGTGGTTCTGTTCCAAGGCTGGCCGAGAACTCTGAACTCCTTTAATTCATGCTGAGGGCAGTGTGGAAGCCCAGCTGTTCCTAGCACAGGTTGGAGCAGAGCTGTGCTTGCGGGGAGTGCGGTGGATGGGGTTTGGTCCTGTGTGTGTTACTGGGGCTCCAGCAAAAAGTTTTGCTTGAGATACCTTTCAAGGAGTGTCTTTTTTTCTTAACTAATACAGAACTTCCCTGAACAACTATACCCACAGCTGTCTTTGTGTTTTTCCTTTTAAAACTGAATAGAACAAAAAGGGATTTGGCTATTACCATTAGTGGGACATTTAATCTCTTAAATCCGCAAAATATTTTGCAAAACATAAATAGTTTGTTACTTCTGGCCTGTCTATGACCAGTGTTTTTGTTGACATAACTTGCATTTGAGATCACTTCAATGGTGTTTGTTGGTTTTGCCTGTTGTTTTTGCCTGTGTGTGGTAATTTGATCCCGGATATTGTAGTAGTCATTTAAGTGCTTGGAGATTTTTGAGTTAGTCACTTCTATAATATGGCATCTCTTGGATGTCACTGGTACATTAGAAATTCAAAACAATCTAACAAACACATTTTGGCTTCTAAAATTTGAGAGGGAATTATTTTAGAGGCGTCTTTGAGCAGCAGAACATATCAAATAGCTTTGAAATTGCCTGTTTAAGCATACGGAAGAGGCAGGCACAGGGATCCTACCAAAACCACCCTGATGTTAATGCAGTTTTTACTGGCAAAGTGTGCTTCTGCTGGGAGAATTTATTTGACTTTGGAGAATGAAACGTTGCCTGGTACAACAATATCAACGCTTGGTCTGTGCCTGTTCAGAGTTGCCAGCCAGGAGCTGTGTACCCTCAGCTCATCCACACTGGGCAGAGATAGAGTCACAGAAGTACCTGGGATGAATTCAGGGGCTATGTGGGGTTTGAGATTTTTTAAGTCCCAGACACCTTTTCAAAACAAGGCAGAGTTTATGTTGGCTGAACTCTAATGTTGAGACTATTAATACACGCTGTTACACATCAGCATCCATAGTGGCTCGTAAAGTTGCAGATTTCATGACCTTCATGGCAGGTCATGGAGGGTATTCATTTGCCAAAAGACCAAATTTGATGGCTTTTAAAATTTGCTTTGCCAACTCTGCAAGGAGTTAAGGACTAACTTGAATTAACAGATCTGGGAGGTGATGCATCGGGCTGTCATATGGTTGGATGCTAAATCATTCAGTCTTCAAGAGGGATGAGCTGGAACATGCTTTATTTAACTTTCTTGCCATGTTTAACATAGTCTGCCTTAAATGCAAGTGTAGGACTAAGCACAGCCTGGCATCAGGGTAGTTGTTGTTGCCTCTGGTTGGTTAATTCCTATTTTTGGAGCTAGGACAGTGTTGGGTGACCCTTCAGGCTGCCATCCCTTCTAGCTCATGGATGCATCCTTATCATGGTTTACTGAGTGCATAGCTGGGTTGTCTGGAAGAATTACTTGGAATTCTTGAAGGAAATCGGTTTAAGTCATTGAAATGAGTCAGCAATGAAATGGAACATTGTGGAAATATGGACAAATATTTAGTAACTGTGTGTTGAGAGTATCTCATTAACTGATAACAAATTGTTCTATTGCCTGTTATCAGTTCTTTGAATTTGCTTCTGTTTCTTTTCACACATATGCTAACTGGAAAACAGGGGTATTTGAAAGATTCCTTTCCATATCTAGACCATGGTCTAATGCTGGGAAGCAACGGAAAATCCTCTTGGCAATAGCAGAGTTAGAGGAGGTGTTGATGTCCAGTCATGGACTGATAGAGGTAAATAGCTGATGGAAATATTTTGTGTCGGAAAAGTTTGACAATATTGTTCCATCCAATGCTTTCAAGATTTATTCCTTTTTTAAAATGTGACAGGAGCCATTACATGTTGAGAGAGCTGTCAGGGGATTCAGAGTCCCTAAACCTGTAGAGGTGTTACCAGCACAGTTGTTGTGATGCTCTCACAGTCCTGCCCACCCCGGGGAGCTGCATAGGTAATGTAGGTATCTACATAAATAATGTATGTGGTAACAAAGCTGGAAGTTTAGTTAGAGGCAAAACCGTCTACTTTGGCAGGAAAGGGGAAAGCTATACCAAGATCTCTATATAATGAAATTCCCTTGGATCTCTCAAGTAAAACTAGTTCTTGCTGGATCCTGGATGGGAGGTGTCGTGGATGTGCTGATGAAAATTCAATAGGAAATACTTTCCTCCTCTGCTGGTACTAATCAAAGAGATTGTCAGGTGTTAGAGGGCAGTTGGAATGTTTTATTTTTGGTAAATAAAAATGAGGGTCTCTGTTCTTTCTTATGTAAAGTAGTATGCAAATTTTAATATAAAATTAAAGACTTTCTGGCCCCACTAACTTCGTGTTTAGTTGAACATTTTATTTGATTTAGTTGATCATCTAGTTGATCAACTGACTGATAGATGTAAATTTAATTAAATGCAGTACTTTTCAAAAGCTAAACTCTAGAGTGATTTTGTATAAATTATGTCAAAATAAGCTGATTTAAAACATCTAGCCTCCTCTCTTACTGTAAGCCAGGTCGATTATTCTGGGAAGCTGCCTGTGTGCTTTTTTTCCCCCCCAAATAAGAAAAGATTAATAGGTACTTAGGTTTAAAGACCAGAATGTGCCATTGTGTGATGTCATTGTTGTGATGGAGATGAAGTGTGATGGTTTGGATTCCAGGTTGAGCTCCAGTGCTGTCCTTCCAGCAGAGCTTAACCAGCTGCTGCTGCTTGTGCACGGGGTGCTGGACCGGGCTCCTGGGTCGGAGCCAGCCTCCAGCTCCATCCTTTCTGCTCATTTTCCCGCTGCCCACATTGAGAGTAAAAGTGAGTCACTGTGAACTGAAAGCTCATGAATGCACCCACTTCTCTTCCATGCCTCTCTTGCAGTGGAGGTGGGAGTTGTGTGTTTCTCCCTCCCACGAGTGCTTCCCTTTGGCTAGTCTGAAGGGTTTCCCTGCTCCGTGTGTGGAATTGCTGGTCCTGTTTAGGTGTCCCTCTGTCTGTCACCTTTGTAGGGAGCCCCTGTGCCTGTGGTACAGGTATTGGGATTGTTTCAACCCAAATCTCCCTCCAGTAGACTTCAAGTAATGAACACTCAAAACCTGTCCTCAAATTGTTACTCCTCTGTTATTTCCCATTGGAAATGGCAGAATACATGGAAATCCCAAGCAAGTGTTGGCCACATCCACACAGAGCAGCTCTGCATCATCTGTGCAGCCAGATAAACATACCCAAACATGATGCATTTGCTGTGTGTTGTGAATATTTATGTATCCTGCACTAGAACTGCCGTGTGTTCAAGCCTGGACAGTTCTTCACATCAGAGGTGTTTGGTGCTCTGTGGTTGCTTCAAGTCTCCTGTTAGGATGGATCAAACAACCTCAGCTCTCAGTCACTGCACTTTAGCCTCCCTGCTACTGAAATGATTTTTAATTTTTTATTGTATTAATTTACTTACTAATTTATTTAGTGTTTGATTATTTTAATGCCTAGAATATGTTATTCCTTTGTGTGACATTTTGTTCCATCTTACAAATCACACAACTCTAACACCAAAGAAAAAGTACGACTATGACTGATCTGGTGCTGGAATAGAGTTTAACCAACTTTGTCATAGTTATTTCAGAAAGAATATTCTCCATATATCCTACACTATCTATACAGTAGTCAAGTTAAAATTTGCTTTGTGGAATGTCTCTTTATCCATGAGAAGGTTAATGCTGGGCAGTGGGGAGAGCAGGAGAGCCCATCATGAGAGGTATTTCTAACTTCCAGTTTTAGGGGACAGGTGCATTGCAGAAGCAAATGTTGACTCCAGTTGAAACAGATGGTGGCCTGTAGGTGGTTCTCCTTCTTTTAAAAGGAGAAATACAAGAAATTATAGTCATGCAGAATTCGATGTGTTCCAGTTGAGTGCTAATTGTGACAGTTGTCTGTGGCTTTGTAACGGGGTGGTTTTGTTTAGCCATAAATGTTCTGCCCAATGGGGTCGAATACCCGAAGTGACTGTGTGTAAACTGCCTTGCAGGCCAGCTGTGTTGAAGCAATGTGTTCTTTTGAGTAAATTTTTAATTTGAGTTTATGTCTGAGTCTGAGCAAATGAAAAATCCCATGAGAGAACAAGTGAAAGGCTTAAGTGCTGGAAATGTGCAATTGCAATTGCCTCTCTGCATGTCTACCTTTCATCACAGAAAGGTGCTTTTCCACCCTTTGCTGTTGCTGTGCTGTATTTTTGGCTGTAATGGCCCCCAATTTGTTTAAGCAATGGCCGTGCCAAGTGCTGGGACAGCTCTGTTCTGCAGTGCCTAGTTCTGGTGCTCAACTCACTGCCCAATTTACTGGACAATTTTTCTCTTTTCACCCCTTCATTTCATTTTTTTGCTCTTTTTTTTCTCCCCCCAGCTTCTCCTTAATGACGTGTTAAGATTTAGCCTCCTTTTTGTCCCAGGATCTTTAATCCATAGTAGTACTATTTTCTGTGACTTGCTGTCATAGAAACGAGGGCTTTAGAGGACCTTACGAGCTCATGTAATCCATTTCACTACCTCAAGGAAAAAACTACTCGTTTTAGCCCAACTCTGGCAGACGTCTCTCTCACCTATTTTTAAGAACCTCCAATGGAGCACATTGCAAGACTTCTCTGACTGGTCAGCCTAGTGCCTTGCTTACTTAAATCCTGCTTGTTGCAGTTTAAGTCAGATTCTGTCACCAAAATGCCTCTGAAAACCTTCTCTGTGTCACCAATTCTCTAGTCCATACTTTTGGTGTCTGTTTTTAAACTTAACTTGGCCCTTAGGGGATTTGTAAATCCATTCATTAGTCATTTGCAAACCAGTTAATTTTAGTTCCATCTCACTGTGTGGTCCATACACAGGTAGTGTCGTCTTGGTGGCATTGGTTGAAACCTGAATTTGGGGCTGTGCTTTTGCCGTGTTACAGCTGCAGCCTCCCTCAGACAGTCTCCTCCCTGGAAGCACATGCAGGGTATGAAAAGCTGGGCAGTGTCCCCCATGATCACTGAGCACAGAGGCCCCCCTCTTCATTTCAGCTTCCTGTTTGGAGACACCACTGCGACACTTTATCTCTTCCTGGGCACCTTGAGTTGTCCCTCTGCCTGTCTTGGTGTTCCCTGAATTAGCAGGATCCCTCCCTCCTTCTGCTGATTTGCCTGTTACTGTAAACATATACGAAAGTTTCTGTTTGTCTGTAATTGGGTAAAGTAGCAGTTTTCTCTTATTGTACCATACTGTTAAAGAGCTCTGCTTGAGTACAGCTTTTAAAACTTTTTCCCCCCTCGCTGCTGTGAAGCAATCTGTGATTTCATTTGGGAAGGATACCATAGGTAAAAAATTTGCCTTGTAACTTGGATAGCACCATAGCAAATAAGTTGGCGTTGCACGTTTTCTGACTTGCAGGTACAAGCTTGGACCCAGGGAGCGTAGCCAGGAGGGGCTGGAAGGCAAAGCTGTGATGACATGTTCAGTATCCAGGTGGAGGGCCAAGAGGGCAGCTGCACGGCGCTGGGTTGCATTCCAATGTGCTGATCCGTGGAACAGCGTTGGCATACGCTTTGGAAGCTGCTGCTTGCTCTCCTGGCTGTAGGGAAGGGGCTGAGGTGATGGCAGGGAAGTAAGGGGTGAGTCTTTGCAGAATATTTTCATATGCTCTTGGCCTATTCTGAACAGGCTGGACATTTGGGGCCTTGGCACTTCTTCGTGGTGTTGTTGTACCCTGCTGCCTCTGGTAGCTCCAAACTTAATTACTCAAGCGCGGGTTGTTAAGAATTTTTTTTTTCCTTTGCTATTCCCGAACTGCTTAATTAAGTTTAGGGATGTTATATTTTCTCACTACTTGGGGGTTTAATGGGGTGGAGACTTTGGAAAGAGTTTAACAATTTCACATTTTATATGCTCTAATGAACTTCCCAGGATTTTGGAAGAGTTGTATCCAACTTTAGCATCGTAATTTCCAGAGTTTTATTTATCCTAAAATAAGTTAGTGGTGGATTATGAGGCCCAAAGAGCCAACAGATTACAAATGAGCTGATGAAGACATTGTTTCTCTTGGATAAAAGGTGTGACTCACGGAGGTGACTTGTACTGAAGTACTACAGACTGTGAGCTTCATCAGGACCGCAAGCTGGCACTGGGGTTCCTCTTCCCTCTCCTGTTATTTCAAACCTATATTTGATTTCAGGTGCAGAAAAAAGAGGGTTTGCAAGGACCAGAAACAACTCTGAATCTGCAAGAACTCCCCAGAACTTCGATAGGAAGAGGCAACTCTCTGAATCGCAGACAGAAACAATGAACAATTCAGACACCAGAATAAATCCTAGACAACTGGGAACTCCCAGAGGTATTAAAGCAGAGTGTGTAGACGCTTCAGAAATAAGCTGCCTTGAAGCCTGTGCTCAGCAGCATTAAAAGATGGGCTGGGATGAGTGCTGTTGGCCTTAAAATGATCTGTAAAAGACTGTTGATTGTTTGTAAAATACGATTATTCCACGATTTTCGGTGCTCTGAAGTCGGGTGCCAGTATTTCTAGGCAAACTGTTCTCAAAAGTTCAGCTCTGAATATAAAACCTCTGTACTGCTGCTATTAAGATACACAAACATGTCTGGGGGGCAAGGTAATACTTCTGAATTTTTGTTTGCAGGAGGATCCTATGCTGCCGTCCCAACATCAGGTGACAGAAAGAATCTAAATAAACCCACTCGAGGGAGGAAGAAGAGCATATTTGAAGCCTACATGTCAAAGGAAGATGTTTCAGCAGGACTGAAAAGGGGAGAGCTAATTCAGGTGCCTGAAACGTACAGTGTCCATGCTCTTGTGATAAGGCTGTGGAATCACAGGCAGTTGTTGGAAGTCTGTGGCAGTTGATGACCGGGAGTTGATGTACCACTTGGAGATGCCAGAGAAAAATACTTTCTCAGGAGGTTCTGGAACTGGGATGAAATCTTTTACACTCATCTGAAGTACAGTTTTTGGGTTGATTTCATGTTCTATAAAAATCCTGGCCCATGCTAGTGGTAAATTTCTGGTTGGATGGTCTGCTGGCCATGAGAGTCATTATTGGGGAGACACTTCCTTTTACAAATGATGCTGCAAACAGCAGCAGTTGTTGACAACTTTTGTCTGTGTCAGTGTAAGTAAAAGGAAAGCCCTTAGCAAAATTCTTGCTAAATTTCTCACAAAGTTTGTGCTTCTCTTTGGAGCAGCAGACTCGCAGCTTCATTAGGCAGCAATTCTTTTACGAAGAATGTGGGAGTGGAATTGCTGTTTGTGTGGGTAGCTGGACTTCAGAAGGATATTTGCATAACGGCGGGTAGGGCTGACATGGAGGGCAGTGTCCTCAAACCGTATTTGTAGTACACTCTTCAACAGGGTGTAATGTTCTTCAGGACACACCTGACATCCCACTGAGATCAGACTGGCTGGGGAAAGAAGACAAGACAGGTGGAAGTCACTGAGGGAATGGCAGCTGTGCTGAGGCATCATTTACCCAAGAACACTGGTGCATTGCCATTTAATAAGCATTGTAACACTGGTGAGGTTGTGATACTTAATTTCATCAGTACATTGAAGTTGCAAATGACATCACCTCAATTTTTGACTGATTTCTTGATATATTTGCATAGTAATTCTTGTATAACAATAAAATGGCATAACCCCTTGAGGCGTGATGAGGATTTCACATATAAGACTGCCTCATTCCATGCTGAAAACCAATCTGATGTGCTCTTAACTTCCTGAGAAATGGCTCCGTGGCATATCCTGCCGATGCTCACTGTGATCTGCTGGGCTACTTGTACCTTAGGCTAGTGCCTTTTTGGGAAGCAAGTGGTGAGGGAAGTAATGGGAGCCTCAAGTTGTGGCTTCCCTCATGGCTGCATTGGCATATGGCATCAACTAAAGCTTCTGCCTTACCTTCAGAGGAGTTTTTGGCACCCATTTTTGATAATACAGCCTGATAGCATTAAGTGCAGCATGTGTATCCTGCCTATGAGGTCAAGTGCAGCTGCAGATGAGGCACATTCAGGCAATGACGACTACCTGAGAATCCCACTGAAATGCTGAGTCCCAACGGACCTGTGATTGCATGATTTCTGGCAAAACAATCCCCAATTCTTGTAAATGCGTAGTCTCTACTCTGGGTCATGTGCTGCGTAACTGGAAGAGTCATATGCACTTTCTCAGGCTGTATCTGTTTTCCTTTCATCCAGTTCCACATCTCAGGGAAATAATTGAGACTGTAGAAGTTGGATTTAATCATTTAGGGCTGAATATCAGATCATGGGCCTCCCAGCTCAGTACTTCTCATCTTCAGCTCATTCATCCATATGATCTTGTCAAGACTGTTCATCATTTCAGCCTCAACCGGAATAGGTGAGATTCTTGAAGCAGCTTTAGTGAATGGACAAATATTCAGCATTGTTCTGTACAATGGCAAGAAACAATGAACAAGTACCTGTTGTGTTAATCTCCAAAAGCAGGGCATTGTTCTGGCATGGTCACCTGCAGAAAGTCTCCACAAGAGCCTGTGGAAGGGAAGATTCAGACCTGTTGGTTTGAATCTGGTGGTCCTGAGGAAACTGGAATGCTCCAGGGAGAAGCATGACTCTCTGAGCATGGGCTGTCCTCTGGAGCTTCCTGGAAACACCAGATCTGCATATATTTGTGTGAGAACTTGAGAGATCTGTTCAAGAGAAAAAAGTTGACTCTGAACTCTGAAGATGTTGCTGGACCCTGGCACTGCAGTTACGCAACTAAATGTTCTTGAAAGCCCAGCCCACAGAAACTGCTGGCAGATATGGAGATCACACTGATGAAACATGAGTGCCATGAGGATTAAGCAGCTCTAGATCAGGAAGAACGAAAGGTTATCTTTATGGGCGCTGATGTCTGTCAATAATATTAGTCTTAATGACTTCTGGTTCTGTATCTGACATAACTGAGTTTCTGATAAGTAGCATGGAGAAGTGTGCCCTGGGGATTCCTGGATTCATTTTGTCATATGACGTGTGCGCAAGTGTCACTCCGTAAGAAGGGGGATCTGAGCTCAAATGTATAAGAGTACCTAGAATTCCTGCTTCCCTGCCCTTAAAACTGCAGAGAGCAAACACCAAGTGTATCAGATTGGTTGGAATCACATTGGCCAGTCTGCAGGCAAACAGGATTGAATAATTTCTCCATAGTTACGTAAGCACAGGGTGAGGGTTATACACAACAGATGAAATCGGGTTGTGTATTAAAGAGCATTGACCCAAAGGACCATAATCATCCTGTGAAGCATTAGCCAGAAACTCATGTCTGCTCCACGCCTCCAGTGTCTCCCAGACCCTCCCTGCAGGGCTGCTGGGGTCAGGCGGAGCGAGAGTGCGCAGAGCACGGAGAGGCAGAGCCTGCTGTGCTGTTATGAGGGTGTTTTTCCTTGGAAAGCTGTTTGTTTGTGGGTGTGAAGGATGGGATTTCCCTGATTTTCATGAACTGTTTTTTTCGGAGAAGGCCCTGGTAGCAAGCAGACACTTGTGAAGCCTGACCTTTGTTGTTGTTTGGTACATACAAGCTGATCCAGGCATATGTGTTACAGTAGCCATTGTAAGCTGCTTGATTTGGGACAAATCAATTTGTTGCCTGCCCTGGTTCAAGCAGGGCAGCTTGAGAAATCATGACCCTTTTGTGTCTGCCTGGGGAAGCTCAATAAAGTTAGGAACTTTTTTGGCAAGTGTGTATGAAGCTGACTTGAGTCATCAGAAAGTGTTTTATAAACCTTCCTGCAGACCTTTTTCTTCCCTCTTATAACAGAGGCCCTACTGACAGAAAAACACTGATAAATATAGCAGCTATTATTTGCAAGCTATTGTAAAGTAATACAACATTAATGTGACATCATGGGACTCTGCAGCCAGATCCTCACCCCCAATACACATATGAGAACAGTTGTTCATTGCAGATGGGGAGAGTGACTGGTTCCAGATATGATATCACAGCGTGAAATGTGCAACATTGTAAATAGGATTTTCATAGGCACAGATAATAGGGCCCATCTGCTTTCTAAGATAAATTTTGGGAGTTTCTTGCTTAAAAAAAAGAACTGAAGTGTTTTAATGCTACTTGACGTAAGAATTCTAATGCTGATCATAATTAGGTGGTGCATATAAAATGTGGGCAGGCACACTGCACAGTAAATGTGGTATCACTGTGCTCCTCTGTGTGTTTGCTGGAGCTGGGCATCCATGTGCACACCGCCAGTCTGGCGCCTTCTGGGCCATGGACACAAACCCTGATTTTGCATGGGTATGATGGGCATTTGCACCTGACTGATTGACAGCTGTCCCAAACTATTCAAGGGGAATCTGCAAAGGAACAGAGGATATCCCCTCATCTGCTTTGTGCTGGTGGGTAGATGTGGTTATGGAAATTGTTTGATTTGTTGTCAAGCAGAGCAACCACCCCTTTCCAATTTTTCCTTTCTGTAGCGCTTTCCTTTGCTAACAGTGTATAATTTTTGATGACTGATTCTGGGAGAAATAAGGGGAGAAAGCTGACCGCTGTGTTTTCCATCAGTGGGTACCAGTGGTAATAGAGGCTGATGACAGCGAGTCAGGTCTCACTTTGCCTAAGCATAAAATGTCCCCAGGGTTGTTCCCAGTGGGTTGTCTTTGTTTTCGTGCTGTTGTCCTGGGTAGTGACTGCCATGCCACTCTGTGCCCCTTAGTAATAGTTACGTAGGGTATAAAATCAGACATCACAGCAAAATATAAAAATAATGCTTTAAGAGTTTAGCATATATGCTGCTGATATTTCCAAACTAAAGCAAGTAAGTACAATGGAAAACCTTCATAAATCTGCAAAGTCTTCTTCAAGGAAGCAAAACTTTCACATGTAATGAGCTCTATTTTCATATTGTCTGTTTCCCAGACTACATAAAAAATCATTTGCTGCAGTAAATTTTTAAGGAAGCAGTTCCTGTGGGATTTTCCTATGATTGCTTAACACAGAAGTGCAAACAGATGAAATCTATTTGTATAATAAATTGGCCAGCATTATTTCTTATACACATGTGGAGAAATTTCTAAAGTTTCAGCCCAAAGCAGAAGCCTATTGGAAGGCAGATACCTAGTTGTATTCTTGTAAGAATCAGATGCTGTCAGTTTGAACTACAGTCACCTGAACCCTAGTTTCCTAAACCTTCTTGGGATGTGAATGGCACTGTTGTGTAGCCTGTAAGTCCTTGGTTGGCTCTGCCTTTCTCTTGGATGGACCTGAGTGCAAGCAGCAGAACTGGCTGGTTTACTTTGGAGGAATTTGATAGGAGTTTGTTGCAGGTGACCTGAGCTTTGAGTTGGCAGATAACAAAGCAGAAATAGATTGACCATGAAGTTTCAAATGTATTTAAGATAGTTTGATTCTAAGCATGTTTAAACAGAATTTAATCCTGTAGACTTTAAATGTTTGTTTTGGGAAAATCCTTTTGATTCTTTTTTGGAAATGTTCTTTGTTATCACAGAGTTACTGCTGCTGTCTGTTTGCAGGAACAGCCTAAGCAGCCAGAGCCCCATAAGACTGATACCTGCTGCTATGCAAGCTCAGCTTTTCCTTTTGCCTTGTGTCCTCCAAAATAAGCCAAACCAACGTTCTCCATTTCCAAGACAGAGCAAACCAAATTGTTTCTATTGTCCGTTTGTTAACTAAGCTGGTGGATACTCAGCAGAAAATGTGTGAAAGGAACAGGAGGGCTTGGATCCTCAATTCATCCTGTAGCAGCAACAACTAATGATTCAACATCTCTTCAGTGACAGACTGCAGTAGATCAGTTTAAGCCTATCATGAAACTGCCTTTTGGCTTGAAATTGCTTGGATGCTAAGTTGTCAAGACTTGAAATGTATAATGGGAATTTAGATGTATCTCTCATGTTTCACAGTAGATATATTACCCACAGCTCCCTAATTTAGCTGGGGTTATATAAAATTAATAAGATTCAGGCATAATCTTTCTCCTTCTTTTATTTTTTTTTAGGGACCCTTGAGAATAAATCCTAAGAAGTACCATGAAGCCTTCATTCCATCTCCAGTAAGTGTAATTTTATAATGCTTTAAAGTTCATAAGTAAAGGTGCATAAAGATAGGAGTTATGCTGTGCGCAGAAGGTCACTCAGAGGTGAATGAGTTGGAATAAATGAACAGGATCTGGATTTTCTTTTATATCAAATATTCCCAAACAAATCCTGCTTTTTCATGCCTTGAAGAAGTACTTCTCTTGTGCTGAAACTGGGGATGCTGCTGGGTCCCATAGAGGCCAGCTGAAGTCAGGTTTGAGGACCACCAGATAGCGTAATCAGAAACCCTTGGTTTATGGCTGCCGAGGTTTTATAGATTTTCCACTGATTTAAGTTAATCTTCCCTAAACAAATATGCTCTCCGTTTTCGATCTGCTGTATGAGCTAATTTGAAAAGTCATTCCAGAAATAATATGCGTGATTCCTTTTCATGTGCCCGCTTTGGCGCGAGTTGTATCTTGGTTGGCCTGGAATGTGCGTCTGTCACATGGGACTGGCTTGCACCTCTTCTCTCTTCTTTCCTTATTTTGAGGGAAAAGAAGGGCTCTTGCAATTTCAAGGCCTTCTAGCTGGGATGGTGACCTCACAACTGGCACAGCCAAAGCTTTTTATCCGGAACTGACTTGGTCAAAATGTTATTGTCAATGAGAGAGAGTTTTATATTGGAATGTTTTGCTGGTGTGGGGGAGAGAAGGCAGAGCCTGCCCTGAGGCACTGAAACACTGATTCTGTTGTTGTCCCTGCTACTGACAGTGCTATTGTTTTGGGGCTTGGATTGAAAGCCTTGAAATTCATGGCGTTGTAGTTCACATTGTTGATTTGGGATAATGTTTTGGAGCCCTCTTTGTCAGGGAAGGCTGGCAGAGAAGGGGTGGGGAAAGGCTGGGAGTGCACAAAGTAGACTAAGATTAACTGGAGGAAGAAGTACAGAGCACCTCTTGTACCTCAGTAGGGCAGCAGTGCTGTGTTTATAAGTGAAAGGAGCTGCGATTCTTCTTTACAGGTGTCCTTGCAGGTGTGGTAAGTGTACGGTGTTAAACATGTTCTCTGAAATTACAGAATGCAAGCTTAAAGGAGAAAAGCAGCTATCTGCAGGAGTTAAGAGTTAATAAGGGGCTTTACCCCAGTCACTCCTCTGGTGTCCAGCTGTTGTGTTGTTCTTTGTGCAAAGGTGGTTATCTCAGCTGTCCTTCTACTTCCCTGCCCTTTTGGAGCGGAATACCAGAACCAGCAGAATGAACACCTGGATGAAGATGACTCTGGCACAGCCCTTTAAGACAGATGCTTCGGGAAGCTTATCCTTTGTATGACATGATTTGCCATAATGGAGAGTTTGCAGCTTTGATGTCCTGCAGGACTTCCTGTCATTGCCAGATGCTGCAAGAGCTGCAGCTGTGAAAAATCACCCTTTCTCTCCTGCTGTTGACTAGGGGACTGTACCCCTTTCTATTCGGTAATGGTTTCATGGAGTTCAGTTCAACAGCTGTTCACCTTCTGACACCAGGAGTCCCAGTGTGTTTCTTACTGCACATGTGCTCTGCTTGCTCATCTCATTGTTTCATGAAGAGTTGAGGGGAAGGCCCGGGGCTTTTTTCTTGAAAGCTACCCATGGAACTGACCCAAGCATTTAGATCTCTGCCTTCCATCTCGTGTCTTCCCTGCACAGGGCAGTGGTTTGACATGCTGGCATTGTCACCATGAAGGAAGGTGCTGCTGAGCATGAGTGACAAGGTGGCTGTAGCTGTGCTGTGCTTGTGGGAAGCACTTGAGAGCAGATGGAAGTGCTGCAGACCTCCCCTTGTCAGAGGGGGATAGGGAGCACTGTTGATGATATTTGCAGGTGGCCACGGAGCAGGGAAAGCCTGGAAGGGGCCGCAGAAGCCTTGGAGCCATTGTGGCCAGTACAGTACATGCAACCCAGGGGCAGCTGAGACTTTGCAAGTGATTGTGTTCCATTGTCATTCTGTGCCGTTTTAATTGCATTAGTAATCTGAAGTGCCAGCTGTGCATAGGAAACAGTGGGATGCACAAATATTCTTGGAAGTGCGTAAGTTCGCCCAACAGTCGCGAGCCTGTAGCTCAAGATACAGTGATGTTTCTTTTTGGAGGCAAAACCAAAACTGATTGCAATTTTCTGATTACAGCCTTGTTGCAGACATTGCAATTAACTGCTGTAAAATAAGTGTGCATACACATATGTGTGTTTGTATATATATATATATGTATATGTAGTTTGGAATGAGAGTGACTGGCTGCAGTTAAAGACAAGACTCTTGCAGAGTGTGGAGATGCAGCTTTAACCTGGTGGTGTAACACATCAGGCACCTTTACACAGAGTGGAAGAAAAGGTCTGGCTTGTGCTTTCTTGGACACGGGAGGGGAAAAAATGTAGAACGAACAAACTTTTGTGAGTGCAGCACGGGGCAGCTACAGGTACAGACAAAGAGCCCCCAAACCTGGAACAGAAATTTGCCTTAAAAAGAGACTTTGAACTTTTCATTTTTGTGTGTGTAGTGGATTTATGTAAAGAGTTGGGGCTGAAGGGAAAGGGTGGGGAGTAACAAGGAATAAGACCATGTGTAAAAAATCTGGCTTTTTGAAAAGAACAGTTTCCAATTTGAATTATGTTGTTCCAAGAGGCTTTGCAATTTTTCTGCATCTTGTCATGGGAGGCAGCTTTCACACAGCTGTTGAGCTGCTGCTGCTATTCTTTCTAAGAGTAATCTGGTGTCTTGGAGGACAGCCTTAATTTCACATCATGGCAGGATTCTTCCTTTTATTGTTTTGGTGTCTAAGCAGAGTAAGATACTTATGTGATATTAGGGCTTCATCTTTTCAGGTTATAAAAAGTTTTTCTTGGAGACTGAGCACACTGCTAGTTCTGATTTGATTTACTCACACATTTGAGACTCAGGAGTGTGTATCTGAGAGGCAACTAAAGTTGTGATTAAGATCTGAGTTCTTGTGAGACTGGTTTTTTCATTGAAAGACAATGAAATTCTAATCTAAAGAAATTCATCCTCATTTTTTATACCTTAAAACTATGAAAAGAACTCTAGAAAAACTGTGTTAACTGCTCATATTGATACAAAATGCTCACATTGTTTGACATGTTTGTGGCACTGTAAACAGACACAGAATTTTTCATACATACTGAATTATGGGAAAACAGATGTGAAAGCAGAAAGAGTACTGACAATAATTCTAAAAAAAAAAAAAGGACAAAACTGTCAATCCTTTAAAAATGAAAATCTTTGTATTGGCATCTTCAGGAAACTTTATTCACCCCATGAAGAAAATCTTTCAAACTAAATCTAGATTATCCAAATGCCAAACGTGTCTGGGGTGGATAATCATTGTGCATGCAACTACTAGAGGCTCTTGTGCAAGGATATTAACCCAGAGTATTCAGAGAAGGTGTTCTAACATGTCTGTTACAGTAAAAGATCTCCTGGCTTGCAGTTGGCCTCTGTATTCATCATTATTTGGACTATCTTCTAACATTGGTTGTGCCAGATGCAGAAAATATGGTGTTGACTTGTTTAAAAAGCAAGGGGCTGCATCCCCAGCCACAGTCCAGGGCTTCTTCATGCAGTGACCTGCTGATCCAGGAGCTGTGTGTCTCTGCTTTCCCAGCTCACCCGGACAACAGCAGGAGCACTGCAGGGAGCTCTTTGCAGAGACTGTTTTCTAAGCTTGTTCTAAACACTGACTTTGAGTACTTGAGGTGGGAAATTAATGTGTCAAGAGCTGTGACTGCAGAAAACTCTCTACCCATTCCCAAGAGTAACTGTAGAGGAACTGAGCACAGCTTGCAGACAACACATCTTGAGGGCTTGGCTCTGTGTTGAGTAAATAGTGTGGAACTACTGGCACATCCATACAAAGGGTTTCATCTATTTGCTGAAAGATGCTGTGTGCTGAAGGGCATGTGGTGAAGCCATTTCATTCCTGTGCACAGCCACAGGATGTTTGTCTCACCAGGGTGTGTGCCTTTTTTGATGGCGGTGTTTTAAACCTCATAACAACTGTACTTTAATATGTTTTGGTCTGGCACTTATTTTTCTTCCTCTTTGTCTAGGATGGGACTCGCGATATCTTTATTGACGGAGTGGTTGCTCGCAACAGAGCCCTGAATGGTGACATCGTGGTAGTGAAACTGCTTCCCAGGGATCAATGGAAGGTCAGTTCAGCATATTTTTTCTGTGATTTGAGAAAAAGAGATTATTATTATTTTCATCTAAACTAAACTTTCAGGGATTGAGACAGAGAATAGAGAATTTCCTACAAACCAGATTAGTTAAATTGCTGTTTGTGCTGCTGTGGATTAAAACACTTTATCCATTACAACATTTGGAAGAAGTGATACCTGAAGTGTTGAAACCTCACTCTTTGCTTGGAATGGCCTTCTTTATCACTGTGTGGAAGTCTGATGACAAGGCTGGTTCAAAGCTCAGTTGTCAGAGGTGACTTCTGATACCTGTTATTTAGCTGTCTGCACGCTGTGGCTTTGGATAGCACTGTGTAGGTGTTTGCAATTGCTCGTGTATTTGACAAGTGTTGTTCATGAAGGTTTAGTAATGATGAACTCTCTCTAATTTGTGGGTCCTCAGTCCATGGAAAGCTTATCTTGTCATTGCTCCAGGTTTTGTGGTAATACCTTTCTTTACATGAATGAAACATCTGTGAAATGACTGGAGCAATGGAAATGTGGGAC
Source organism: Pitta sordida (assembly GCA_013390025.1). Lineage (NCBI taxonomy): Eukaryota > Metazoa > Chordata > Aves > Passeriformes > Pittidae > Pitta > Pitta sordida. The sequence goes on along the minus strand of WEKX01017099.1, from coordinate 191,025 downwards.
AATCACTTTTCACTTTCGTGCCTGAGAATTTCACTGAGATCATTCCATCTGGTTTTTTTTTCTTTCACTGATCAAACCCCACTCCTTTTATCTTGTTTGCAGGTTTGTCTTTTAACACTGCTATGCAAGGGAAGTTCTTACTCACTTTCTCTAGTTGCTGGGAGATGTAAATTACAATCAGCAATTTTAACATGGTGTTCACATATGTGTGACAGAACCACCACAAATTGTTTTCCAAACATGGGCTTTTAACTATTCTTGAGAGTTTAAAGACTATTGTATATCTTTTGGACAAAAGTAATAGTAATAAAAGGGTGATTCCAGAAGGCTGGGGATTGATCTGAACTGAATTTGGCCTGGTGCTTTTTACTGAGTCTAAATACCTCCTCTACCTGTCTTTGTTTGAAGTTATGTGTTTTTAGACTTGCAAATGCAAGGTCTCCAGCCTGGTCATTTGCTGAACCTTCTATCTAGTTCGTTTAAATCTAATAACAATGGAAATAATAATTCGAAACATGCTTGCAATTCTCTCTTTCTTTAAAGTATGACCTGAGGATTTATTGACACTTGTAAATGCAAAACTACTGTATACAAGAAGTAGTCATAAGTGGGATCTAAGATACTACAGATATATCCATTTAAAATATAAGAATGAGGTCTGCTGCTATCTGTGTAACCTCTGAGCACCAATTTTGAGGGTCAAAGTAGAATTTCTTTAATAGTGATTCAAGACTCCAAATCAGAGTTCATTAAAACTGTGTTGATAAGTATATGTTTTGATCATCAAATCCATATACATAAATTATCTTTTGTGTTAAACCAAGGGTTTATTGGAAAAATTGAATAGCTTAGATCCTTTGCCAGGACTTGCCAGCACAAGGGCTTCTTTGTAGGCTTGATAGAGGTTGCCTGAGCTGGAAGCTTTGTCTGTAGTTTTCCATTTGTATCTGTCTCTTAAGAAGATAACGCCCCTCTCTCTCTTTTATATCCTCATGCCTTCATATGTTCAACAGTAATGATATTTTATGAATACAAGGGGAAGGGTTCAGAATGTTATCCCTGTCCTGAGAAAATGCTGGAATAAATAGAACTGGTGAAGAGGTGGTATCTGACTGCAAGGAGGCAATTCAGAAGACTTGAGTATTTTGTAATATGATTATGATTCTTCTGTGGTGAATTTAACCTTGCCAAATGAAGTAGCTGGAACATGCCAGTCATGTTTTTCAGCCACACAGGTGCTGCCCTATGTAGTCTCGTTTTTTGTTTCTTGCCCTCAGCAACTCAATCAGCAATGACATCCCTTTTCCCCTGCTCCCCAAATCTCTTGCTATGTGCTCATGTTTGTATTAGTTCTTTGGGAAAGGTGCCACTAAGTTGCACTGAAAGATGACTGCATTCTGCCAAGTAATTCATACAGACTAATGATGAACTGTCGCAATCTATTTTAGGTTTTTGCATTTGTTTAGTCTCATGCTGCTGCAAAGCTGCCACAGAGGTGTCTTGAGGGTTTTCTCCTTCCCGTCGGGCCTTTGGAAGAAGCTGAAGTGCTTCTATTATTTCTTTGAAAAATGTAAATCAGATACATGAGATAAATGATGCTCTCAGAGGAGACTTTACAGGCTCTGTACATATTGATTTGTTAGGATTGAGATGTGTGTGCTAATTGTTTTTATGGTTCACTATTCCTAGCACATTATCCTGTGCTCCACCGAGAACTGCGCTGGGTGTTTTTACTGGTGGATCAGTATCTTGCATAAGATAAGATGGTTGTTTTCAGCATTGTGGGGACTCTGTGCCTTCTGAGTTTCAAGCACCCTGGATGGCCAGTGGGCACTCTGGGGGGGGAAGACCTTCCCATTGCTGGTGCAGGTGGTTCCTGTCATGGACCTAATGGTGATACCTTACACACAGGTATAAGTGCCATGGTGAAATGTAAGGGGATGGTGAATACACTGGGTGCATGGTTATGCATTCAGTAATCCCTTCTTGAGAGGGACAGCAGTATTTTCTTCCTCCAGCCCTTCGCTTCTTGGCTCAGTGGTTCTTGGCTACCAGGCTTGAATTTCTCAACATCATGTCCTTCCCAGCATGTGCATCAATTGCTTGGATGAGCTACCGTGGTCCTCTCTGTGCTTATTCTGTCTGGTCTTAAAGCTCTGTTTGTTCATCCACCCTCTGGGAGAGCTGTGTGCTGTTCAGCGGTGATCAGCTTGTCAGTTCATATTTCTATGCTTACTATTAGTTCTGATCAAGAGCCAACAATTTCAGTGTGGCACCATGGACCTGAAGAAGAGCTATTTTGTCCCTGAAATTTGTTATCTTGCTCTCCTGAGGAAGGTGGCCATCGGCATCTTGCCAGGGTTGTGTGGCGTGCATTGTGGTGACCACATTTGGAGGTTGTATTTCAGAAGTTCCTCTCCTGTCCTCTTGTGTTACATCTTGGGAATATTGAGGTGCTATGGTAACTTTCAAATATTTAGCTTTTGCAGAGTAAGGTATTTGACTTAGACTGTTTTTCCAGGTACTTAACCTACTCTTAGCAAATGAAGTCAGAATATGGTTGCAGTTAGCTATAATGTCTCCTTACTTCAAGCTGTGGGGCTTCTCTGAGTCTGTGCCTTTATCTTCTGGAAAAATGTCAGGATAAAAGATAGCCAGTGACAGAGGATTTACCTCAGTCCTTGTCAATTATTCTGATAAATAAGAAAAATGGTGCTTTATTTCTTGACTGATTTTCACTGCTTTATCTTCCACCCATGGGTTCTTATTATATTTTATGGAGCTGTGCTTACATCAGTTTCAGAAGCTTCAATTATACAGTGGCATAATTACTGGAAGGCAAAGAAAATACTGATATTATGATTACAGCAATATTTCCCAGGCTCATCAAGCAGGGAAGCAATGTGTCAGTATAGACGATAAACTTAAGTCATCTTTCCTCACAGCCTCTTTTTGCTCTTTTACTGCCTGCTTAATTGCCAGGCAGAATTCGTTTAATTTCAGGTATCTGTTTTGGTTTTTCTTGCAAGATGTAATTTCTTTGGTGGAAGGAAATGGCATAATAAGTAATTTGATATCACTTGGGGCTTGAATTCCTGGCCCAATCTCTGGTGCTTTTAGAGTAGTAGTTTATAACGTGGAATGTTTTTCATGACAACCGTCTCACGCATTGCACGCTATGGCTGAAATTTTGAGTCTTAATCCGAAAATAGTACCCAGGACTTCGTGCTGCCCAAAACTTCCTGAAAAGGATTTTAGGGTCTGACCCCCTAATGGTTGTTACAATATGCTGTGGAGGTCTCCAGTTCTGCATAAATATATTCTATATGTAGATAAAATTATGGCAGGTTAACTTGCAAATTTCTCAGAAATCAGTGCAAATCAGTACCTGCAAGTGGTATCTTTTGGTTTTGTTGTTGTTTCATAAATCATTTCCTTCTTGGCTTGAAGTGCTTCTGTGCACATGTGCCAGTTCTTCTGATCTTGTCAGAAGGTCTCTAAGGCCAAGGATGTAGAACTGTTAATTTACGTACAGCGTATGTTGCTGGATAATAGGATAATGGGTCCAGCATTCTAGTCATGAAATGTCCAAAAGTGATAGAAATAGTATTTCTTCATAGCTCATGAAAGGACATTTCTGTTCAACGCTGAGCTGTCAGATGCAATAGAGTGCAGCAGGAGATCTTCGAGCCTCTTCTGAGCCATACATCAGAGATAAATATTTAAACACTTTCCATACAGAAGACATAAAGTACAATTCACTTCTCCCAGCTGTGACTGCTGTTGGCATGAGTACAAACAAATGCAAAGAAGGAACAATTTGATTCAGGCAGTCATCACAAATACCACCATGTATAGTTTGAACAGAGCTACATATCCTGGCGAGTGACTGCCTCCAACTGTTGGTGAAAACCTATGAAGCATTAGTTGTCCAGAGGGGATGCTAGCTTTGGATTTGTCCTGCTGAATAATAATTCATTTCAACCAAATTCTTCTGAGAGTCAGTTTCTTCTCAAAATCTCACAGCTAATGTAAGGATAACAGTAACTCAGGAGGAGATGGGGTTCTTAGAGGGTTATCACAGCAATACTGTTTGAGTCGAACAATCAAGAATGCTGTTTGGAAACATTACATTCATAATAATAATAAAAAAAAAATCTGGAGAAGTCATTATTGAAATAGTAAGTGTTCTGGCACAGTCAAAATGTTCAAGTGTATTTCATGATATTCAGGAGTAAAGTGGGAAGCCTAAGAAGCCAGCTAGGAAAATGTCCAGAAAAGCAGGGCTCTAGCAAATCTGAAAGACTGGTGGTTGCTGTAGGGAGGAAGAGTAGTTGTTTTGGTTTTTCATTTGTTTCGCTGTAGTCTTTACAGTGAGGGCTGTAAGTTGATGGTCACACACATGTGCATGCATAACCCTCCCCACCTTGGCAAGTCCCCAAACCACAAATTGGTGGAATCTGGAAAAGCTTCATTACATGCTTACTTTCTAATAGTGCTGTTCTTTGGATGGCCACATGTTGTTCCACACTGCTGGGCCTTATGGGCCTTTGCTGTGAGCTGGCATGGCCCTTTCCAGGCTTTGCTTAGCTCCAAACACCTGGGTATGGAGTAGAAATGCAGTAGATTGATAACAAAAACGCTGAGAAAATAAGGAAGTGTTGCTCACCGGGACACGTGGCATTACATTTGCTCTTCTTGCAGGTGGTGTTATCACATTTTGTTAATCAAGTATCACTCGAAGTGAACCAACTGACATCTTAACACAGTGAGTTTTAATAGCAAGCCCTGGCATGCTTTTTATGGTGTATAATGATGTAATTACTGTAATGATCTGTGTGAGACTGCCATGACCCAGTACTGCATTCAGACCTTGCTTCCCCATGTATGTATAAAACAAGGAGGCAGAAATACCAGCTTTTTGGATGTTGCAAGCAACCTTTCTGAGAAGAGCCTTTCCTGTCAATACCTGCCTCTGTCTTTCTGATGGTTAAGCCAAAACCAGGATCCCAAATAATAAAATCGCAAGAAAGGTACAGTACAGTTTTTGAACAATCTATTGTCCTTTTTATTCTTCCTCCCTCTGTGCTGGATGAGAGTGATATTAAAAGGCAAATTATTTACTTGAGTAGGAAGGCAAACTTCTTTTTATTGACTGCCTGCTTCCTGTCCCACCTGTGCAGAGTCACATTGCAACTGTGGTTTGGCCGCAGAGAGAATAAGATAAAAACATTACTCTTAGTTGGACAGTCAAACACTAAAAAATCATTCATTACACGTGGTCAGTTGTTATATCCTCAGTGTAGTAATGACAGGTAAGCCCTTTGTGATGGGAGTGACTTCAGGCCTGGGTGAGATACCACCAGATTTCAGTGTATGTTGCTGGAAGAGCTTCATCTTGCATGGAAAGAAGTGTTCCTGGGGCGTCTGATCTTACTTTAGAAAAGGAGTCAAGCCAACATTTAATACCTGATCTCTGTTCCTACTCACTTCTTTTTTTCTTAGTCTTATAAATATAATCTAGTACAGCAAATTGTTTCCTTTAACAACTAACTTTTCTTGAAGTGATTGTTTTAAACTCTGTTCTTCCAAGTCTTCTGTAAATATGCACACATCACAGTAGATTATTCTTAATCCAATCTCTTATATAACCACTATCATTTTGAGCTTTTCTTAGTTCTTGGCTCCTGTGGAATTAGTATTTCTTAGAACTGTTTGTTTTTTGCCAGTTTGAAGACTTATTTGGTGATATCACATGAGTATTTGGAGCCTGCACCTTATAAGAGTCAGGATACCTGTTGTTGTGATGGGGTTGGTTTTTGGAATGTCATGCACATTAAATTCACTTAACTTTTTATAAATGCTTTCTTGAAAGACTGTCCAGATTTTCTGTAGTCTGTTTCTTTCAGATCTGCATAATTAGGAATAAGTTTAAATAAAGTGCACTGATGATAAAAGTCCCTTCAGGCCTAAACTTTGTACAGTGAGTGTCATACTCTGTTTTTATCAGTCGACTGTACCTCTAATTCAGCTTGATAGCTGATGAAACGAAGAGCTGCTATGACCCTAAAAACCTGTTAATGTTGAAGTCCCTAGGCGAGGTGGGTTTGGACAATATCCTAAATTCTGAAGAAAAGAAAAAGTGCTACATGTCTGTTTGCATGTTTATTCTTTTTATTGGCTGGCAGAGAAGCAGCAACTGGCTGCAGTCTTTACATGTGGTCAAAGCTACTGAGGTTGGCTCATTAACTCTTTTCCCTTATTTCCTTAACTCATGTTTATTTTTCTTAAAGCCATAAATCAGAGAGACAAGGAATCTAAAATAGAAGTAAATTATGTAAATGAAGAATTGCAGCAGCCAGGGGAGTGACAGGTATTTTTCTACAACAAGTTCTTTGGGGCAAGATGTGGGACCTCATTTATAACCACGTGGTTCTTGGAGATAAAGAGGATATTTGTCATCAGGGATGCGATGCATTAAATTTGTTGTTAGCACAAGGTAATTTGTAACCATCTAAGATAAAGGTGTCTGAAGTGTAGCAGTGGGGCTTTGAGTCAGCTGTTCGGCTGCTTCAGAGAGCTGGGATGGTTCTGCCTTCTCTGAAACACCGTTCCTGTGTCTTCCTCCAGATGAGGCAAGATGTAGCCAGGTTGCAGAGAACTGGCCTCCCACTCCCTCCTGTCATAGCTTTGTGATGTTTGCTCCTCAAGTATCTGAGGCTTATGTCCTAACTGCTGTGCACAGCACTGAGAATGGGAATGAGTCTGGTCTTGGTAAACCGTCATGCGGTGCAAGGTGGCCAGTGATTTATATACATCAATAGCAGTTTTCTTAGCACTGCTAACGTGGAAAGTCTTTCTTACTTGACTCTTGGTATCATCTTTCACTCAATTGATGTACAAATCAATGCCCTGGAATCTGTAGCTGTATCTGTGTCTGTTTCTGCAGCATCTTGAAGAATTGCGATTCTTTCAATCAAGTATCTTATTTAAGAGGTGCCACTCAAAACACTGAAAGATAAATTAAAATCCCTTCTGATTATCTTTTCCCACAAATTCCTCGCTGTAGTAGTTGTGGTTGTGACATCATTTCTTAGTATGTGCTCACTGGTAAGACAATTGATGTTGGATTTTGAAGGTCCCAGAGTCTATTTGCACTGTCCAGTTTTTATCCCAGCCTTAACTACTGGAGCCTTTTTTAAAAGTGTTGGTAATGACTCCAGAGAAATACTACAGGATAGAGAGGTGATCTACTAACTGTGCTGAAGAAGTCAGTTTCCTTACTTTCTCACATTTCTATTAGTTTATTTTTATTTCTGGGTTCTGTCATATCAGGCAATATCTGTTTCATGAAAATAGGTCTGTTGGTGTTGCTTTATGAGTTTCTTACGTTTCCAGTGAGCTCTTGATTCATCCATCTTCAGCTGTGTCACCTCCTGGGGTTGAAGCGTTTCTTTGTTTTTAGCTTTGTCTAAATTGTTTTGAAACAGAGAGCAGTGCCAAAACACATACTTTTAATTGGGCAGCTTTGGAAGTGTGAAAATGAAGACTTGGCATGATCTAATTAGAGCTTGTGTATTTTGGTTGAAAAAAGTGACTGGCAAAGAATTCCCCAGACACGTTCTCTCTTCTGCCTGAAAAAAAAAATCCTGCACAAAGTTGTGTATCCTGCTTAGTTCTTGTTGGTGCTTGGAAGTCCTGACTGTAATGCTTTTGCTAATTAGCGACTGCCAGGGTGTCCTTCTCTTCTCCTTGCTTTTGGCTTGTTTGCTGGAATGAGTATTGTCCACCTTTGCCAGGAAGCCCTATGGAAATTGACATCTCTCTTCTTTAAATCCCTCCTGGCATCGTGTTTGCACAGTTGATGCTGTCTGGGGAAGGTCCCAAGGAACTGTGTAAAATAGAGAAGCTGCTGAGATAACCCTCCTTTCTCCTTGATCTAATGACTATTCAGTCATGGGGAGGTCTGGTAAAAGCCTTAAGAACAGTAGCTTGGTAACTCATTATGCCCTACTCGAATTCTTTTCCTGTAAAGTAAATTTCCTCTAGGATTTATCACCCCTTTTGATGTCGAGTTGCCTGAGGGTTTTTTCCTTCTGTGGAGAGCAGTTCTACAACTGTAGCCCCTTGCAGTAGCTACAACTGCTGTGATAGTCTGGCTTAGGTCTGGGCTTGCAGCTTTTCTCCATTCAGTGTGAGTTGGACTAGATGATCCTTGTGGGTCCCTTCCAACTCATAATATTCTGTGATTCTATGAGAACTTGTCTAGTGACAAGCATCCTTCCTAAAAGGTCTCATCCATGACAAATCTAGGCAGAGCCTGGCTGTATCTGACAGCTCTGGGGGATCCATGCCCTGCACAGCCCAACTGCCTTGGGAACAGAGTCTCTTTCTAACCAAGTACCTTCCCCTGACCTTTAGGCTCGTGCCTTTGGCAGAGCAGCCCTGCAACTGCAGAGCTTTGCAATGCATTTCCCTTCAGCCTTCCTTGCAGCTGTCCCTTAAATGTACAATTGTCTTGCTGGTGTTAGAGGCAGCATATGACTTCCTGGCTAATTTCTTGCCGTATCTCCATATTAGAGCAGTGTCCAGAGGGAAAGTACCCGCGATCCTTTCTGGTGACTGTGCCTGGCTGTGTCACCCAGCTGGGAGCAGAGTCGCTGCCTCCTGTGCAGCATCACCACTGGGTGAAGACAAATGGCTCATCTGGCTCTAGTTTATTTATCCAGCTGAGCAGGGGAGCTGATGCCATGAGTGAGTGCTGTGTTGGCAGGACATCTGATGCCTGAGATTCTCTTCAGGTCTGTGTTGTACCATGTAGACATACCCAAGGTTAATCCATGGCCATTTGTTTAATCTGGTTTAATTTCATAGCTGTGTGTCTGAGCAGTGTTTTGACAGNGCAACAGGTCAGGTTAGGTAACAGGTTTGACTAGATTAGATTAGGTAACAGGTGATAGGTTGGACTTGATGATCTCTATGGTCTTTTCCAACCTTACTGATTCTGTGATTCTGTGATTCTGTTTAATTTCATAGCTGTATGTCTGAGCAGTGTTTTGACACCATGGCATTACTTTATCTACTCTTCCTGTTTCCCCCACACCCCCCATATTCCTGAAGCTTTCTCTGAAACAGTTTATTCTTTTTCTTCTCTGCCCAGTTGTTAAACTGTGGATGTAATATGTTTATCAGCAGATTCGTGTCTTGGAAACTTAATTTACCTTTTTATGTAATGCTTTATCACTAATACATGGTAACATTTCCTGGCAGGATATGCATTGTTAAAAAGTGTGTGTGGGAAAAAAAAAACATAGAAGCGGATGGCTCCCCTTCTGTAAGGTTCAAAAGTTTTTAAAGTAAAAAAGGAAAATGTTCTTCCTGGTACCTGACATCAGTCCCACCATCCTACTTTCCCATGGGGTGACTCCTATCAGGGCTGAGATATAACGGAGCCCAAAGACTAGGTGTGGTGGTGGCCGTTGCTGTCAAGTAAAGGAAAAGCTGGGAGGGAAAGGCTGGCCTTGTCAGAGCAGTGTCTCCAGCTACAAGTAATTTCCTATGAGCTGACTGAGACCTTGGGCAGACTTTTTGCTAACAAATTCACTACCACATGTCAAAATTGATTTTTTATTTTTCCCGCCATTGTCTTTTTGTCACTGAAGGAGTCAGCATTATCCAGTGGTCAGTTTTGCAGCTGTCTGCCCTCTGTACCAGCAAAGCCACGTAAGTTAACAACACTGGTTTTTTGAGGATGAGTGGCACGTCTCTGCAGCAGCCAACTTCAGTGACATGGGAATGGTCCTGGGGCGTGAGGCTTTGAGGAATTAGTTGCTATGATCATAAATAAACAGATAGGCTGTGCTTCAGAGCTCCAGTTCCCAAGCACTGATTTGTGTTAAGTGCTTTGTGAAAGAAAGAAAAAAAATAATCAAAAAATAATCTGCAGTTAAACTAATCTCCTCTAACAACATCTAATGCATTCTGAGGACCAGCGCTCAAGGAAAGGGCGTTGTATGAAATGACAGACAACAAAATATACACAACTCTTTGTGCAGGGTTTTCTGGAATTAGGAAATAGAGCTCCCAACACTGGCACATTAGCCTCTGATTAAACACTGTGGTTTCAGCAGCTCAGGATCAATGAGTTTAGAAAGCACTAAGTATTTGTCAAATCTTCCTTCGGATATTTGACATCCGGATTCTTTTGTCTTCATCGACTTGCCTCAACACTTCTGCTGCTCAGTGGGCTGGGTGTGCTCCCTCCTACCCCTCCTTCTGGCCCCAGTGCCATGCCCTGCACTATGCCTCAGCCTTAAATTCTTGCATAAAAGCAGCTGATTGCACAGGTTGATCCGTGTCTCTTGGGTGAGGTGAGGGACCAGGATGAGAGGAAATACTTGCCTCTAATGAGCAGCTCTGTGCCCTTGAGTCTATTAAAGAAAACCACTTCCCCTTTGCAGATGAGAGGAGAGTGTAGCACAGTTCCTATGTCCTGGCTAGCAAAAAACCCCAGGAAATGCTCTTTGTTTAAAAACTCCATTGACTGTTTCTAGTGTAAAGTGTCTTTCCAGATGAATCCATGGCTGGATGTACTGTACATTATAAGATTATGCTACTAAAAAGAAAAGAATGAAAAACATCAACATTGTATTTTAAATTTGCCACAGGCGCTTCTCTATTAGTTGATACCACCTTTTGAAATTTTTCAAGTCCGTTTTTCAGAGTTAGTCAGAACAACGCTGGAATAAATGTTTTCCTGCCCTATGTTCCCTGTTCCTAATGTTTCCCCTCAGCTCTAAATTGAAAAGTAATGTGGACTTAGCTCTTCCCCAAGATATGCCGGGGAAAGCTTGCTTTATTTCTTTATCAGGTGTACATAACCTTTTTCTTCACAATAAAAATATGCCCTCCCAAGATTTATTATCTTCGATCCATGGTTGTGAAAAAAACTGTTGGATTTTTCCAGCACAGTCATCTTGATATTCTCACTGTGCAGAAATAGTAAATACAGAATAAATGACTGAGCTGAGAACAGAGAATCCCAGTTCATGTGTCATTGATAGATGAAAGTCAATACAAAGAGATAGAGATTGTTTTTTAAAATTTTCACTGAAGAAGGTTGAAATCATGCCTTAATGCATTACCCATTATGGGATATTTATGCTTGTGTAAACACCATAGTTAAAGCTGAGGTTAGTCAACCTTTCCGTGTTACAAGATTAGAGAACAGAGTGCAGGTTGACAGTAAAACTTGTTTGGGGCAGAAAATTGACTTAAGAGGTTTGTCATAAGTCAATGTTGCATGGACAAAATTTGGTTAGTCTATTCAGTGATTCTTCTCAAATTACAGTAGAATGCTGTGTGTTGAAATGGTTTTATTTCATCACATTGTACCTGTGAAAGGACTTACTTGAAGAATTTTCTCTTACAATGAAATGTTGAAGTTGACTCCCGGATGGAATCTCAACAGATGTACTTCCACTTGGCTATGAGGAGAGAAAAGAGGGGAAGTACTCAGAGTCTTTGGGATGTGTTTAAACTTTTGGGGGTTGCTTTGGAAAAGGTAATATTCATTAGAAGTGAAGACCTTTAGGATCCAGTAAATCATACAAGTGCACGTGACAGTTTTGATGTGCTAGGTGAGCGTGTTAGGCCAGTGATGGGGAAACTTCATCCTAAGCAGTTGTTGGCACGTTAGATGGGAATGAGCCACTCCCCGCAGAGGTCAAGAGTACGTTGGTATTTGTGTGGCAATTTTTGATGATTTCAAAAACCAAGAGTGGTTTAAATTCCCAAGTAATGTCTGGTTACATGAACTTGCAAGGTTTCTAGCTGGTGGGCCAGAATAACTTACACTGCTAAAGTTCAACATTTTATCATTAAAGAAACCAAAAACAGACTACTTTTTGTATTGAGAAGGCTGTAGCGTGCTTGTTTCTCAGTACATCTATTGCAATATCTATATGCTTGGTGTGACTTGCTGGGAAATATTTATACAGGTGAGAACAGTGTCTGTAGTGAGACTGATTTGTGTATTAGTTTACCCTGACCCCTAAATTCAAAGCACCTTATCAGCTTTCTGTTTTTCCTTTAGATCAGGTCTCAGTGCTTTTAGGGCTCTCTGAGCCTGGCTCATTGTTGTATACTGTTGGCAGTTTTGAAGCAGTTAAATATCTGAGTTGCATCTCCCTATTAACAGATTCATGGTTTTCTTCAGTGTCATTTGAAGCGTAATTTGGTGGGAGCAGCTCATAAAGTCATGATGAGAGGATAAAATAAGGCATACAGTTGAACCGTGTGAGAAGTGAAACTGGTTTTCATCCAGTTTTTGAAGTGTTAATTTATTTTTAACAAGCCTAGGCTAGGGGCTTGATAAATTGGGGTGTATGGACTATGTTAGGCAAATAGAGCAATATTTTTAAGAAATTATGAAAACCATTCATATTGTAGAGGTTGAGAAGAACATTTTAATTGTACTCCTAGGACTGTGTAAAGTGCAGTAAAATAACTTCTGGGAGGTTTTAAGACAACTTTACAGTGTAGTCAAATTAGAGGGAAAATTATTAGCTAAGAACTGAGAACATGCTTAGTTTTATTTTGGTGGAGTCCTGTTAATATTTTACAGGGAAGCAGGTTTGATCATGTACTTGGCGTGAAGTTGGCGTTGCAGATACTTTTGTTCTGCAGAAGCCTCCCTTGGATGTTTTGAGTGTGCCTCTGAGAGGAAGGATGCCTTTGGTGGAGGTGCCTGTCCGTGTGTGCTCTGGGCTGGCAGCACAGGTGCATTGTCGTGGAGTGGGAACTGGTCCCTCCCCGGAGCTGGAAGACATGGTGTGAACTGGTAGGTTATCGATAACCTTTTGTGTGTTTAACGAGACAAATCCTTCCGTTCAATTGTTTCACTGTGAGCAAACGCTTATCACCGGATGATTTTTGTGTACCTTGTATCCCCTTTAATTTGTTTTGGATCAGGGACTGTCAAAGCCCATGTGTGCAAGGGGTGTTGCAGGGATAGAGCAAGTGTTCCCCGGCTTGTTAGAATTGTTTAAGGAAGAGCTGCAGTTAATCCCGGTGCCTAAAGTGCAACCTCCTGGTGTCATTTGACGTCTCTCCGTGCTGTATAATTGTGGCACTAGGGGTAATGAGGATAGGTAGACTGAGGTGGAAGAGTGTGTGTGCACTTCAACCCTTCACATGGCCAATCTCTGCCCCTGTGTGACCTCCTTCATTTACTTTCTTTCTGCATATCCTCCATCCCTTTCTGCATATCCTCCATCCCATACAGAGCCCAGTGTGACCAGACTGTGGAGATGGAAGTGGTGGCTCTGGTCCCTGATGGAGCAGTAGGATTTCAGTTTGGATCCCCAGCCACCTGAGGACAAACTGCTGTGTGAAGTGTTTTCTTTTTCTGATAATGGTGTTATGGCACAGTCATAACAGGGCTCATGGTAAACCAGCAAATTAGCTGGAAGGGTCAACAGGTATTTCAAAACAAGGCAGGGAATTCCGGGAGGTTTTAAGCAACAAGGAAGTGGAGGACTTAATGTTTTACTTGAGAGGTCATTAACTTGCTTTTCACATGTCCTTAGCTCTTGAGACAATGTGGATGCTTTGGTTACTAGTAGTCTTTCACTTGGTAGCTTTTATTGAGGGGTAGAATGGGAGCAGACTAGTGGGAAGTTTACTATGTCAGAGCCAAAAAATACACTGTTTTTGCTGGTGAGAAAGCAAGTGGAAGGGGTTTCCTAAAGCTATGGGCTGCCTGGGTAGGCTCTGAGAATTTGCCCATCTTCCTTTTCTGTTTTATCAGCTCAGAGGAGTGGTGAGTCAGTGTTAGCTGTATGGCATGTTTCATCATTGGAGACCTGTCAGAAGAGTTGATTAATAACCCAGAGCATTTGGATTCAACGTGATAAAACTAATCATAACAAAGTACTTCAGTGACTGACTTGAAGCTGTGAAAAAAATCCTGTTATCTTAAAAGTATGTGTATATGAAAGAGCTAATTTTTTCTTTCTTAACAAGATAAATATAAACTCATTGGTGAGTTGCAGAGCAGCAGAACTGTATCCAGAGGCTGCTTTCCAGACTTCCCTGAGTTCAATTCAAGCTGAGATTTACTGCTGTCACTTGTGGAATCTCAAGAATATACTTCTTAAGACCTCTTAAGTTACATGGCAGAAATTGTGATGGAACCATCTTATTTAAATTCCATATAAATAGTTGTAATGAACACAATTTTACTTTATTTTTTGGAACAGCCTGCCTTTTTGCTGGGTGCAATTTGCCTTTTTTCTTCTGTCAAGTTGCTTAAACAGTTTATCATTAACACATTTATTGTGTTATAACTTCATAAATATTATTTGAATAACTACTCCCAGGTAAGGAAAATTGTTAAACATTATCCCATACTTATTTTTACCAGAGGGGAAGATTGCTTTGAGTTCAGCTGACCTGTATGAAGCAGCTTTGAATTTCCTGCACTTGTTTAATGAGCATATTGAAAGCCCAGTGTAGCTGCCTGTCTCAGATCCAATAAGTGTACACAATGTACTGCAAGAGGGAGAGCCTTTTCCTTTCTGGTTGAAAGAACCAGCAATCTGTCATTGCTGGTAATGAATGTTTGCAGGTAGCACAGTCCAGACTTAGAATTTGAGCTGGCTTCCTTGTAAAGATTTGATTTGATTTGATTTCCTTGTTCTGTGATTTCCAATGTCCAAGTGAGAGTTCTTTTTGGATGACTAACACATTTCAGCACTGGTTAAAGCACTCTTGGAGACCCAGTGTTCTTCATATATTAAATATTTTATTAATGACATAAGCAGGTGTCAAGGCTAGTTCACAGTCACATGTTTTTGAGTTGTGAATTTTGCTGTTTTCAGATTCATTTTGTAAGAGTGTTGAATGGGGTTAACACATGATGCTGCTACCCCACATGGGTCTTTGTGCATTTGGTTATGTTAAAGAAGTACACAGCCAAGGTGCTAATGTTTCTTGTATTTCTGCTTTGCATCGTAGTCTTTGCTGCATGTTTGTTAAGAGAGTTGGAAGCGTGTTCAGTGTATTGAGAGGAATATAAAATCCACTTTAGTACAGTGGTGAGTGTCCCCACCTGTTGTGTGGGAGACCTGGGTTCGATTCCCGCCAAGGAGACAGTGTTAGGAGTTGGACTCGATGATCCTTGTGGGTCCCTTCCAACTCAGAATATTCTGTGATTCTGTGACTGAGAACAGAATATATTGCTACAGGTGAACACTGATGCTTTCTGTTTAAGGTATAACCCTTCTGGGCAGTGCCACAGGGAGCTTCTCCCTGCTTTTGCTTTGCCTGGGAGATGCAGTTTCTTACAGTGTGCAGCCATGCATTACGGGCACACAAAACGTGTCCTGAGGCAGAGGGGAGAACTCGGGGCAGGTCATGGGGCAGAGCTCTGGACTGTCAGCTGGGGACAGCTGGCTCTTGTCTGAGCCACACATGTGTAGTGGTGGGCATCAGACTAAACCAACAGATAAAACTGACAAAACTGAATATAAATCCTATACTACTAATATCTGAGAATGGCCAAGTTATTAGAATTTGGAAGCATGATTCAAAGATTTGCCAAGTTAGCCTGTGATGATCACTAGGAGAGTTTGCCCAGGAGAAGTGAGTTATAAAGTAACTCAAGACTTTCTTAAAAAAAAACCTCTTGCACAATCAGAGTTTAATGACCAAGGTGATGGCTTTGTGCTGCCATCATCAGGGTTTAAATCCCCATTATTTTTTATTTGCACCTGTTTTTGCTGATCTCATAACTGGACATTGTTACAGAGCACATATGGAATTTGGTTGAGAGACCAACTTTCCTTTTTATATTTGGATGGGATGCAAACTACCTATCACAATCATGTTTCTGTACTTGTGATTATGGCCACTGTCAGTATTTCCATTATAAATTTCTAGATTTTTTTTTAAAGGAGCTTGAAACTAAGTTATAAAAGTTTGTTCTTGGCAGAGAACTTGTGTACAACTTGAATAAGACTTTAATGAATTTTGAGAGGAAAGGAAAACCCAAACTGCTTTGTAAGTTGAGGTTGCAGTGGTGCAGAGTACACTGAAATCTCTTGTTAGCCGTACTTGGCTTATAGAGCAGAAACCCCCCAGTGTTAGTGCCTTGCCCTGCATTATGTTTTAAATTGAGTTATAACAACTGAGCGTATCTTTGGATTCATTCTGTGGAAAAGCTTTTGATAGAGCAGTGTTCATTGCCAGGCAGGAAAAACAGACCAGAGGGTACCTGGCATCAGGAAGCAGGAGCTCTGTGGTGGCCAGTCCTTCCCACTGCTTAGTGCAAGGAGAGGCTTTTTTATGGTAATAATAAATCTATTTCTACAGGAAAGAAGTAAAATTATGCCATTTCTACTTACTGCACTTTTCAGTGCTGCAGGAGATGCTCTGAGACCATGTTTAATCAATGTATATTTTCACTGGATTAAATAAATCTGAATATTGACGTCATGAAAATAAGCTGAGAAGCCTGGTCGTGGATGCTGATGTGTTTTACTCTTCTGATAAACACTACTTCAGGTTTAATGAAGCATGCCCTGTTGCTAAAGGTAAATGCAAACAAACTGAGCTCTAGACTCTTTGCTTGAGGTGCTTGCTGTTTAATAAGATCTGTCACTGAGTAATGTGAGCAGATCCTGGTGACGCAAATGCCAGCGGTCGTTTCCCTGTGTCATTTTGAGAGGAAACCTGGTGATACTGATTGTTTTCACTGGAAGGAGAGAAAATACTGCAGCAATGTAAGTCCTCAGCAAAACACTGGGCATCACTCCTCTGTTTCCCAAAGCATCTTTGCTACACCTTCAGCCCCTGGTTTGCTTTAACTGCTGTTAAGATGTGCTCCTTTCTAAGTCAGTCTGTGTGTAACCTTCTTGTGCTCATCGATTCCCTCCTGTTAATGAGCTTTGTCTTTAACAGAACCTTCCCAAAAGTTCTGTTGAGCAGTCACAATATTGTGTATGGGTTGGTGCAGCACTCAGTGTCCTGGATCTGACTCTGACAACTAAGCACAACTGGGAAACAAATAACCCTGGAAAGGATGCATTTTGTCAGAGACAGTGGTGTGTGGAACCTGTGCCTTCAATGGGCATTTCCATGCCTTCCAGGAGGAAAAGACAGACATACAAATTCCCTGGAGACAAACCAGTGACCGTGCTCTTGTGCCTTTACTTCTAGAATGTCTTCTGTTGTGTCAGGTTTGTGGCTCACGTTTAAAAAGAGATTAGTTCTTCAGTACTGTTGCTGTCAGCTGTGTATTGATGAAGCTCCATAACAAGAAAAAGTCAAGGCAGGAAATTAGTTCTGGAGAGCACCTTGGTGAGCTACCTTTGCTCCTGGAGGTGAGTTCAGTGAAGAAGTTCTTACAAAAACTTGAGGGTTTTTTTATTATAATAGACAATGACACAAACATTTTGGAATCAGATAATTTGATTGTAAACTAGCTGAAATTTTGGTTTTATGTAAATGTTTTATCCAATGGATAACTAAGTTGTCCAAAATTCTTATTAGTAAGTAGCTGAAACTTACAAGGAGATAGCTTTGCTATGGTCATACCTGGGCAGTAATTCATGGTTTGCTTCTACATATTTTGCTGTTCTAATAGTTCCAGGTGTGATACAATTGAATGATGTCTCAGGTCATCTTTAAATAGGAATTCAGTAGTTACTTCTGTTAGCTTTGTATGTAGAAGTAAGAATTTTTTAATTCCAACAACAGAAAAAAGAAGCAATGTTTTCTCTCTGGAGCTGTGGGACATTTGTTTCTATACGGACTTGATTTCAAGCAGCAGCTGTAAATAAACAAATGCCCGTCTTTTATTTTGTGAGTTTCTGCTGTGGAAGTCAGATCTATGGTTGTGAAACTCTGAACATGGTCTGTGGTTAGGGCTTAGTCCATGAGTGGGAAGAAGAGAGAAAGCCTCCCTCTCTGTTCATATAAAGCTAACTGATGTGTTAGTGTCTCTGATAAGCCCTCAAGAGTTAAATAATGCTTTGAAGTATTTGGAAACATTAATCCTCACATCTGCATGTAAACCAAATACCATCCCCTTCTACTGAGTGGAGAAATCCCCCCTGGCTTTCTCCTGGGTCACTTTGCCTCCCTCTGCTGCCTTAATGTATTTTTCTTTAGTGTGCTCTTGCTTTAATGCCTATGAAGTAGAGTGACCCAAGATACTTGATACTTAATATATGAAAATTGTTCAGGTATTTGTTTGTTACTTTACCACATGTACACGCCTGACTATTCTCAGCTGTCTTTTCACGCTCAGACTCTGCCTTGCCAGCCGTGTGAAATTACACAGTATCACAGTGTTGATAAGGTTGGAAAAGACCCTGAAGATCATCAAGTCCAACCTATAATGCAAATAATACCTAACACGTATAATATTTATATCATGACCCTCAACACCTCATCCAGTCTACCCTTAAACACCTCTAGGGATGGCGATTCAACCACCTCCCTGGGCAGCACATTCCAATGCCGGATGACTCTTTCAGTGAGAAACGTTTTCCTAACGTCAAGTCTAAACTTCCCTTCCTGGAGCTTAAGACTATTCAGCTGTAGCATCCTCAGGACAGTGTGTAGATGTGCCTAGCACAGTGTCAGGTACTGCAAACTGGGCAACATAGTTTGAATGACTTGCCAAAAGTCATGGGTAGCTGACAGCAGGACTATTTTCCTTGAATGAGATGACTTTCCTTATGCACTTTGTAAGGGATTTGTTGGAAGTTTAGAATGGATGTGGAAGTTTGGGATTTCTTGACTATAATAGCGATTTAATATGAAGTCAGCCCCGCCTGCACTTTCTAACTAGGTATTCAGTGGATTTGTAACAGGTTTAGGTCATAGGTGGGTGACCTTCCCAGTCTGAATAACCCAGGCTGTGTATTTGTAGGAATTTTAGAGCAAAATTCTGCTGCTGTCATCTCCCTCTTCTCCTCCACAGTCTCTTGGTGCTGTATGTCGCAGTCAGATCATGTCCAGGGTCGAATTTGCTGATTTCAAGTGAGACAGGAGTATGTTTGCCTCACAGCTTATCTTCTCTTCAGAAATTACTTTAAGGGACACAAAAAGGTCTCAGCAGTAGAGGAAGTTGTTATCTTTCCATTCCCAGTGAATCATCTGATCATCTTTTCCCCCACTTGCCACGCTTGCAGGAATTATCTCCTCCAGTTCCTTTCCTCTGTGGGTGGTCCTCTTCAGTCCTGGCTGCTCCTGTTCTGCCACAGCTTCCCCCGAGCACGGATCTTTTCCAGTGCCCATCCCCGGGTGATGGGGCAGGTACTGAATTCACAGTGGTCTTGATGTGCATCACCAGAACTGGCAGCAGCACAACATGCCAAAACACAGTTAATCGTCAGTTGATGTCTCAACCTGTTTCCTGGGGGATGGGGCAGCTCATGGTGAGAAACCAGTCTGGCAGATGGTACCTGCTGGCTCCTGCATGGAAAATGTAGCATTAAAGTGGATTTCCAGTCTTCTATTGCTATGAAGTTTCCTTGGATGTGTCTTCATCACCTGTTATCAAATCTCTTCCTATTTGCAAAGGACGTGCCGGCTGGTTTTGTGCAGGTGACTTTAATAGGATCGTGCTGGGATTGGGGGAGGCTGTTGTTCTTGGTTGGAGCCATATTTTGTACAACTGAAATCTGATTTAGAAATTAATGTTTCACTGGTGTGACAAGGTAGAGAACATAGGAGTAGGATCTGATTTTGCTAAGCTCATTTGATGGAATCGAGACAGGCATTGAGGGATGCACCCAGCCCAGAGCAGCCGCATTTTGCCTTCCATATGATCAAAGGAGTAGTTAATCACAAAAGAAGTGCAAGAGTGTTCCTGCAGAAAATGGGAGGCTGTTGACTGGATGCAGCCATGAAGATGGATGACTGGAGAGGCCAAGGACCTGAGAAGTATTTGAAGCACTCCTAGAGGGGAAGACTCAGTGATGCTTCAGTAATGACTTGTTTAGGTTCCTGATGCTCTTCTCCTGCTGTGTGAATAAATAAGCAGACCTGGGCTGATGGAACACACCAGTCAAAGGAAGTTCCCACTGGGGCATGCATGCTCTGAAAACTTCCATAAATTGTTCTGTAATGTGACAGTTTCCAATTACGGTTTTCATAATAAGAGGTTTACTGGCAACCAGTAATGCAAGTTAACTGTGGAAATTTCTATTGCTTCTCTTGGCCCCTGTGCACTTCCTGGATGGTGTGTGTTTTGTCCCAGGTGTACCATTCTAGGCTTTGAAAGTGTGTCAAAACATGTGTGGGGCTGAGACCCTTGGGAGCTGGCGCTGGGAGCCCAGTCAAAAGGGAAAAATGGAGCAAGTGAGGGGCTTAAGGCATGAGCCCCAACATGTAAACTCTTGGTTGATTTGTTTGTTTCCTGCCTTGCTTAGTTAAAGTGTTGATCACCGGTAAGAGGTTTTCTTAGACACGTGGGAAATAATTTTTATACAGTTCTGAAGAAAACTTGAGGTATAGGTATGCAAATATCTTGGATAGCCCTTCCAGTACTTTTTGATTAGTTTGCATTGTCGACCCAGTTTCCTCTTGTGGGCACGTGCGGGTACAGGCTTGTTTGGTTTGTGAAATGTTGAGTAAGTCTTCAAAGAGTATAATTGTTTCCAGGAAATATGTTTTTCATACATACTTGTATTGTTAAAAAAAAAAAACCCAAAATGGGCAGTGAGGGATAATACTTTGGTTTGTGCAAGCCAACAGTGTGGATTTGCTTGGCATCGAAGCTTTCAAATGATACACACTCAGCACAAGTAGATTCTTTTCTGATTACATGCAAGCACTGTGTAGTAATTATATCTTTTAAGATATATATATTGATTCATGGTATTGTCTTGAAGTTGCAAATGATCCAAAAAGCTATCTGCTTCTTTACATCAGGTACAAAATGTATACCCTTCTGCAGTAGTTTGCTGAAAATGCAGGGATTTCAGAGAAACATGCCTTTGAAGATGTAACCTTACATTGCTCTCTCCTAATCCACCCCTCTTGAGTGATTTATTCTGGGGACTGTGCATCATAGGTTTTGTCCTGGCACCCATTCCTGTAGGCTTGCAGTGCCTGTGCACATTACCAGGAAAAGATGGCTGGGAGACAGTTTTTACAAAAAATATGTTAAACCAAGAAGAAAAGAACACACAAAGAAAAGAAAACCAGTTCCAGTTAGTAGAGAGGTTTTTGCTGCTGGTGTGGATGGGGCATAATTTGATTTAAATGACTTTTGAAAAACAGTTCTCAAAATTGTTCCATGCATTTTCTTCCTGGCTACTGTTGAAAATATGGAGCTGAATATTTTCTGTGATGTTTCAAACCAATATGTTCTGGCAACCTCAGAGCTGGGCCCTGTGCATTACACTCTTGTTTCCAGTTCGCTGTGGCCTGGAGTGCAACACACAGCTCATGAGATGCACCAAAGTGGGAGGTCTTGTGAGGAGCAGGCAATACAAAGACCTGAGGTACAAGGAACATTTTGCTGGGGTCCAGCAGGGAGGCTGCCAGTTTTAAGGGCCTCTTTTATGAAAAGAATTTGCTGGTAAGAGATGAAGACGCTGTGTGTGCCTCTTCAGATTTTGTGTGTGCAGGAGAAGGTTGATTCCTGGGTGTTGTTAAAGAGTGGGTGCTGTCCTGAATCTTTCGCACTTCCCTGGGATTAAACTTTCCTTACTAAAGAGATTTGCTGTATAGATGATGGGCTATGGTTTAGTATTTATCACTGCTTTAAGTGTGACAAGGTATAGCTGTACATAAGAATAGTGTGTGGGTTGGGAAGCTGGGACATGAGGTGTTTGCTGGATCATTTCTGCTCCAGGGACTCCTGTGCTTTGGGGAATGTGTGTGGGAGGGTATTCTGAAATAGATGCTGTTTTTTTAGCACCAAATCAAATCCTGGGGATGGCAGCAGTAGTGGAAAGTGTGGACCAAGTTTGTTGATCTGGCTATAGCCATGCACAGCTCTGTAGTGCTGTGAGGAGCTGTTACCAGGTTGACTTGCCTACAAAGGAGATGGTGCAGTGTTCCCTGCAAGCCGACCAGGAACACTGTCCTTCCCAACATCTCTTTGACATCGTTACCTTCAGCACATCTAAATATCACAGAGCTGCTCTGAAGTGTGAATCCCCTCAAGCCCAGAGAGATATCTCCTAGAGGTATTCCCAGTTAATCCTTGGGAAAGGTTGTACAGACCTGGCAGGACCTATTATGTATTTTGTCAGGAGGCTGCAGAGTGGCTCTGTTTTGGTGTGCCAAAGTGGTGTGACCAATGGTACGTGGGGAACCTGTGCTTCTGACAACTTCTTTTCCTGCATCTCAGCCGGGAAGGAGCGTACAAAAGGTAGGAGTGTAGAGATGGAGCTGTTTACCCTGTCAGGAGAACAGGAGGAAACATGGTCCTGATCCTAGGACTCTGTGTCCTACAGGCAGTGGTGCAAGAACCAGACTTCACAGAATCACAGAATCACAGAATATTATGAGTTGGAAGGGACCCACAAGGATCATCTAGTCCAACTCACCATCTAACTAGGAGAGGTGGGTCCAGGGAGACAACAGAGAGGTGGCAGGAAGGGGGTGAAGGCAGGAATAAACACGAGGAGAGATGGAGGGCAGAGGCAGCTGTCTCCTGGTCAGTGATAAGGAAGTGTAGATAAACATGTTTGGAAGCAGACTGTAGGTGTCCAGGACTACTGAAACAGGGAGCTTTTGGAGGCAAATGACAGGTCAGAGACCAGATAGGGTGTGGAAATACATGGTGAGGAGACAGTTCTTGTTTTGCCTTTAGGATTCAGAAAGGTCAGTCTTGAGAATTTTCCCTGTGGATGCTTTTCCACTTGTTATTCTGGTTATTTGTGTAAGGTGGTAGGAGAAGAACTTAAAGTGGACTTGGAGGAAACACACTGTAACCTGGGAGACTGAGGTACAACCTGAGGTACAGAGATGAGTAAATAGTTCAGGAATGAGGTTTATTGGTAGAAGTAGAATGAAGTAGTGAGAGAAGGTGGCTGTTTGAAGATAAGTTTTTCTGCAGTTCATTCTGTTACTTGTGCAGCTGCCTGACAATCCTGGATGTAGGACTGTCTACTGTGTTTGCTTGGGTTGGACTAAACCTGGATGCTCAATCTGATTACTTGAATGAACTCTGCAGTAAAAAATCACTTTGCAGATTAGTCTGAGCAGAGAGGGCTGCAGGATGCTCGGGAGGGCAAGTGAGATTGCTTTGGGGGTTCAGCAGGTTTGACGACCATGTTGCAGACCTGTCCCTGTATTCTGTTACCAAACCACAGAACTTAGATTTCGCTTATTTCTCTCCTATTTCTCACTTGCTGCAGTGGATGTGAGTCAGAAGAGACTCTTAAAAGTCACTGTTTCCAAGAAGCCTTTGTGTGCCCAGATCATTTTCCACTTTGAATCCACAAGCAGGATGGCTTTGTAGAGGGTGCTGTGACGAAACTGTGTGTGACATCTGGGAACAGCAGAGCCCACTGGGGAGGAGCAAGTAGCCTTTTCCTAATCAAGAGGGAGAGATTGTAATATGGATGTTTGTATGGTTATTGCATCCAGCGTGGTGCCTGAAATGTAAATTATACTGTGCTCTTAATATAAAATAGCTATCCTGTGGGCTGTTAGCAATTGTTTCTAGTGATTTAGAATTTTAAAATTGTAAAAAAAAAAAAAATCCCATCCAAAACAAAACCTCTCAGTCTAACATTATTGTTATTTTGAAAGTACGGCTATAACTGCTCCTACTGAAATCAGTCACCTTTACTGAGATGTTGTCTTTCCCAGAGCTGTTTGGTGTACGTGAGATTGAGAAGAAGAATAGTTGAGGCAGGTGGTTCTCTTCTTATTGGATGTGCCATCATTTCTTTATCCAAGAAGGAGCTAGATGGAGCCAGCCTTTGTTTGGGCACTCTTTCCAGTAAAGCAAACCTCTTCCTCACAATATTTATGATAGCTTGGCTCTAGCTTGTGTGTATGAGCCGTGACAGCATCCTCATGTTAGCCAGCCTCTGTTCCTCTTCCCTTGTGAGGGAACGTTAGGGAACCAGCCTTTAAGTGAAGCCTGTTTAACATGGCAAGAGCTGGGATGCGAATAGATGCAGGTGTTCGCAGCATTGGTATGAAATGTGGTGTTTATATTAGTGTTGTGGTAGCAACGGTTCTTTTAATGATGAGATGGTAATTTGGTCCAAAGCCCCTGTTTTCAGCTGTCTTCCTTTTGAAATAACCGCTTTCAACCCGTTTCTGAGACTTGTTGCTCAACTGCAGAGAGGACCAATAACTCCGACCTAAACTTTGTCTCCCTACCCAGTATTGAGCATAATAACTTGTGTTTGGCTAGGCAGAACTTGTGTTTGAACAAAGTATTTTCCAGAAGAAAGGCATCTTACCTTGGTCTGCAGGGGTTTGGGCTAACACAGGGAAGGTTTAGACTGGATGTAAGGAAGAGCTTTTTCACAGAGAGTGATCCCTCAGTGGAATGGTCTGCCCAGGGGGGTGGTGGAGTCGCCATCCCTGGTGGTGTTTAAGAGAAGACTGGATGAGGAGCTCAGTGACATGGCCTAGATGGTGGGAGGCTTGGATGGATGGAGCGTGGTGCCCGTGGTTCTACGCTTGTGGGTCTGATCCCTGAGTGGGCGTTCGCTTGGGAGTTGGACTAGATGGTCCTTAGGTTCCGTTCCAACTCAGAATAACCTGCCAACCTGTGAACACTTTGTTTCCTTTCTAGCTGTTTCTGTATTCAGTCCTGCTGTTTAGCGGAGCTCCTTGCCCACTAAGAACCTGTCTTCAGTTTCCACTCACAGGTGAATTGACTGCACCTTTCTGTAGCAGCATGAGGAGCCTTCTTGTGTATTTTCTGCCTGCTCTAGTGAAGAGACCATTAATGGTTTGTCACGTCTAAATCTTTTGGGAAGTTACACATCTTGGGTTTGTTTACTCATTAGGTTTTACTGGGTTTTGACTGACTTAGAGAGGAGGTATTGTGCTATTAAATCTCCATTCTTCCTCAGTATCCTTGTAAAAATGCCCTTTTAAATACCAGCATTTTGAATGAGATGAAGAATTTAATTTTTATTGAATTTGTGTCCAAAACAGCTGTAGTGAAGATGATCCTGCCTCCTTACCTGCCAGATACTTTCAGTGAAGGAGGTCTCTTTGCACAAGGTTCCATTCAAAGCAGTGACCCGAAGTGTAAAGTTTTTAGCAGTTTTTTGCCATGCAAGGGATGTTCCTCTGACTGTGTCTAGTCCAGCAATTTTCCATGTCTCATCTTCCGATCTATGAGGATTCATGATTTGCTTGTAAGGATCAGAGATGAATACGAAATTAAAATAAATATACTAGTGTCAGTCTTAGACACTTTGGGGGCTTGGTGCATTTATTGGAAAGAGCCTGGGGGTCAATAGCTCAAAAATTATTGAAAATCACTGATCTGGTTCAGCAGTTTGAGATTATAGACAAATGTCTGAATTGTTGGCTCTTGCCATTGAAGAGGCAGCAGCAAAAACCCCACACCTGATCTGAGAATAAACAGGCCAGGGCTTTGTCCTTATATGGCTTAGGTGGAAAGTCTGTGAAAAGCTTGGATCTAACAGGACAATATAAGATTGGTTCTGGCAGCTCTGGAGGTAACCCTTGCGCTTCCAGATGCATTGGTTCCCAGTTCAGTTTTCTGTTGGAAAGAAAACAAGGACAA
The DNA here is from genome assembly GCA_013390025.1 of Pitta sordida. NCBI lineage: Eukaryota > Metazoa > Chordata > Aves > Passeriformes > Pittidae > Pitta > Pitta sordida. Next base: position 165,269 of record WEKX01017099.1, on the reverse strand, counting down.
TTCATTTGATGGCTACTTCAAGACTGGGCTGGATGCTCTACAGTCCAGATTGTACATATCCATGCCAGAATGTTCTTGCCCACTAACTGTTTTTTATTATATATGGTTAAAACAGGATTTTCATTCAAAGATCCTGTATTCAGTCAGCTATGACTTTGCAAAGCAAACCAGTCACTGTGGGGCAGACACTTGATACTTGTTCAGTGATAGGTACTGTTTAAAGTTGGAAGAAAACTTATTCAACCACTGTCTTAAGGATCAGACATTGAAATAAGCAGTTGACTTTCTTCAAATTTATTATTAAAACTTCAAAAAATCATTATAAAAGAACATATAAAAATAGTAACGGTAAGATTGACCTTTGACTGCCCAGGTCAGGAAGTTAAGGTCGCTTAAGTTGCTTTAGTTACACATCCTTGGATGTTTGCATGGCAGTGAGGTCGTAGGTTTCCTGCATATGCAGCAAGGGGGAATCCCATCTTCCTGGGTCCCTGCTGAGCCAGCTGCATTGGCAGGGAATGGGACTCTGTACCACACATGACTCTGTGATGGACTGAGCCAGTTGCGTGTTCGCTTCATTCGGTGTCTCTGATTGGTACTGACACGTTCTGGCTGGGTGCATTATGTCATGCACAGGCTGCAACAGCATAAGAAATAGGAGAGTGCAATATCATCAGAATCTGGTTTCTGAGATGTTAGATGTAAGAAATGTTTATTCTGTCATGGCTGGATTTGCTGCTGCTCGTAGACAGACAGATCCTGCTCTTTGGAATCAGTTTGATGAGCTCATGTTGGCCGGCACCTCTGATTGTCTTAAATGGAGTAATTGTATCCACTGGGCTCCCGAGTTTGTGAAGTCTTATGCAGCTTTCCAGTCTTGTGGTGTACAGCTTCCCTAAAGTTTTGGTGTGATATGAGAAATCTTGGGTGAAATATCCTGCTCTGTTTTGTACGAGGTCAGCCTAAATGATCTGTCTTGGCCTTAAAAAGAAAACAAATCCTATTGCTCATGCTTGCCAGAATCTGGACATTCTGCTGCTCTACTCTGCATGGAGGCCATGATTTTGTGGACTCCAGGAAACTTTAATTAAAAATCCATTTGCAAATCTTTGTATGAGATGTGTGACAGAGGGCTTAGGTAGTCACAACTGGAGAATTGTGCTGCTGGTGTCCTTTAGCTTGAGGGAAGCACGACAATTTTAGCTTGTAGCTTTTAAAAAGAAATCTGTATCTGGTGTCTTCTTTAAAGCCACATAAACTCTTCAAGCATAACCTTTACAGTGCTGCATCTTTAGAGAAGCATTTCCTGTAATTAAGATATATTTGATTTACATGTAGAAAGCTTATTAATTTAGCACCTAAAATGCATCTCATGCACTCCAAAGAATGACTTGGAGAGAAGAATTGCAGGCAAAGTTTGAAGGGGTTGAAGAAAATAACTCCTGCTGCAGTTGCACACTTGCACACATCTGGTGCAATTGAAATTTAAGAGCTGAATACATCCACATCTGACCATGGTAGGGTCCAAACATTAGTGTTGACACTGGTTGTCTTTTTGGATAGGTACATTGGCAGAGTCACTGGTGTGTGGAGCCTTTTCAGCTCTCTAATCTAATAGACTGTTCTTGCCCAGACCATTGTGTGTCAGTATTTTATGTACCAAATGTAGCCAGGTTTAATAATCAGCCCTTTTCCCACCTGCTGCCAAACTTTCCCCTTTTTGTCACAATTTAATGTTTGAGTCAAAGTCTCCTATGGTAACAAATTATATACACGTTAAAAAAAAGAAAATAAAGATGAAAAGCAGAGTCACAAAAGGTAACAAGAGTTCAGAGTAATGTCATCTGAGTTTTTTTTATTTTTAAAGACTTGAATTCAACCCCATTTTAAAATTGATTTTGTGTCTATTTTGTATTGTGAAAAGCTTACAAAGAAATGGATACTGCTTGAAAGCATGGCTATAGTTCTCTATACATAAAGCTGTGAAATTCTTCCCTGTACAGGTCTGATTTGATTTATTTACTTTTTAGATGCTAAACAATAATTTGTGGAGCTTTTTGAATTGTATTTTTCTTATTTGGAATGGTTGCCTTCAGCTAGGACCTGTTGAGGCTATTGATGTTTATTTCTAAGGACTACATAGATCTTATAAAGCGTGTTACTGGAAAGTTGTTTTTCTTGTTTTATTGCATTTTTTAAAGGGCCCTTCCCTTGCCTTGCTGGTGACATGACTTGCTGCTCTCACGTGCTGGTGGTGCTGAGAACGGAGGACCTTGGAGGAGCATCTCCAGGGAGTTACAGCAGCTGGAGGGGAGCTCAGTCACTGGGAGGGCATTGGAATGGAGTTACTGTGTAACTTTCACTGTAGTATCACAGATTCGGTGAAATTTAATGTTTTTGTAACTAAAACCGGGGTCTGTGTTCCCCGGCCAGGTGGGTGTTTGCAATTCACTGTTTGTTGCCTGGAGGATGTTAATAAAGGCCTAGGGACAAAAGGTACCAACCATTTTGGTCATTATATCCTGAGATGGAGCAGTCACATGCAAAGAGGGATGCCTTCCAGGTCTGCCATCTGCTTTACTGGGATATGGCTCTTTATGATGTTGTCCAATGTGTGTTTTCTCCTCCCCTTGTGTCATTGCCTCACTAAACTGGAGACGAGTCTGTAGCAATACTCAGTTACTTACCTGAATTATCAAGTAATTAATTAATTTGTATTTTAGTCGAGTTAATTCCTTTCTGTAATTTAATCAGGCGATCTGTGTAAGCAACAGCAATAACTGAGTGCCTTTTAACAAAAAGACCACATCCAAAGTAAATGTAAAGCTTGGTGCCTTCCCAAGCTGCCACAGTCCAGTTCCCCTACAGATCACAGGGCACTGTGTTCTCTGCTTTTTCAGTATGTTCCTAATTGTGTGTTGAGGAGCTCTCCCGGAGATTTGCTTTGACATGATCCCAGCATTCACTGTGACTGCTTGAGTTCTGGCACCTCCCAGAATGATTAGTGTGTCATGGTGAACAATGGTCTAAGCAACTCATTAAATGGTAGTGTATCCTCCTCCCCGCCTGTGCTCACTCTGAACTTCTGCAGAGCTGATTAGAAGCCTGGCAGGAACTATGTGGTTATGCTCTGGATACGCTTTGGATACATTATTGTCACAGTTGAGGTATTGCAAAAACTGTGCCATTCCCATCTTCATCGTAGTGAGGTACATCTTTTGATTGTGCAGTATCAGTGGCTAATTACTTGGCAATTGCAGTGTGCCACCAGCCACCCACAATTCATTATCAGCTCCTTGGGGATGCAGATGAAAAAGGAAAGATAATGTTTTCTTTCTTCAGCCCAGTGATTTAACTTTCTTCTGTATTTTTAATCCCCTGCTCCTTCAGGTAATAAAGCCAGATGGTAGTGACAAAGAAACAGAAGTCACACATGAATCAGATGTCCCTGAGGATATGTTGGGGACTGGCATTCCTCAAGAGACAGCGAAAGGCGATGCTGAAAGTCCGGATGTCATTATAGAGGCTCAATTTGATGATAATGATGCAGAGCATGGACAACACCACTTGCAGGATGCGTTGTCTGATGACATGAAGAAACTTTCCCTGGATACTGGTGAAAAGGGTGAGTAGATCAGATTGCTGATTTAAGCCTTTATTTGAGCAAACTGTTGAAGTATTACTTGGTTGGCTTGCTTTGCTGCGAGATATAAAGTACAGGCATAAAAGCTTAATGCCTTATCACTTCTATCTCTTTCTGCTAAGCTGCCTTCACTGTTTTGAATGGATATTAATGACTGGGGTTTATGTAGTTTTGATTGGTACAAAGCGAATCTGTGGAACAGAAGTCACACCTTTAGATTTGCAATTTTCAGGGCTGTCTGGGGACTGCTGGTTGCTGTTTAATTCAAGATGGTGCTGTAGCAGTTTCCTTCGTTGCAGCTTGGCTGGCCAATCTGTGTGTCTCAGTTTGGGGACAAGGTATATTTCCTTGGGGGCAGTTAGGTTTGTTGCTGTTTTCAAACAGTTGAGTTATGAGCAACTTAAAGATTTGGTCCATTTAAAAAGAAAATTGCACTAAAACCTAAAGCCAATTATGTGATCTATTTTGAAGGCAAACCTGTTTTATTCTGAATCTGAATTCCATCCAAGCCATCAAGTGGTGCTTAGGGCAAAATAAAATAGGCTCCCTTGTCCCAAACTATGCTTATGTTGCTCTTTGCATGTCCTTTCTAGTATTAAATCTCTTCCTGAAGAGCTGTGTGTTGAAAGGATTCTATCAATGGGCACATTTAACATGTGCCTTCAGCTGCTCACAAAAAATTTGCCATGACAGATATTCTGGTGTGTTCCTGTTGAATGCCCCGGTTGTCCAGAAAAGATGGCAGTAACTTGGGACATAAGTAGGTGTTGGACTCTGACAAACCATGGTGGTGACTGTAAAATTGTCCTGTTTAATACTTCGTGTTTTCCTGAGAGTTCCCTTTGAATATGCACAGACCCTTACCTGTACTGTTGATGGACTTCCATTTTTCACATCCATCTGTTAATAACTGGAAATAACATTTAAATGGAAATGTTGCAGCTTTTATGAGAAAACATTGGTTTCAGCTCATGAATGGAGCTGCAACCTCACCGGTTTGTGGTGCTGGGTACCCCCACTGTCTTTGAGTTCCTGGCAAGGTATGTGAACCAACTCGCATCTTGTCCTGTTCCTTTCCAGCACAGGACTTGGGTCGTGCCTGCGAATGTTTTACACCACGTTTGTTTTGCAGTAGAGCTTCACACCTCTGAGCCGCTTTGTCTCAGCAATTCTAAAGTTCCAGAAATGCTCCTGAGTCATGTGTTGTGTCTGTTGCGTCTTTGCTGCCTCTGATAGCAATGCCAAATTAAACTTCAGTAAAATACATGCTAGTTTGACACTAGTATCTAAAATAAATACAGGCTTGATACAGCATTTTACTTTAGCTCTGCAACTGTGCTTTCGTGTAAAGAAGTGATGAGAGGTTGGTTTTTTTGGTGCATCATAATTCCTCAAAATGCTCTGGAGTGACCTGTGCTGGAGGTTATCAAGCCATCTCTCAAAATCTGTGCCATCTGAGTAGTTGTGCCATTTGAGCCTGTCTTTGGAGAATATTTGTAGGACAAATGTGAGATCAGCTTATTGTCTGCACAGTTGAAATCCAACTTACTTTTCCACTGCACTTGCCTAAGCCAATTGTTTTCTTTGTTTTCAAGGCCTTTCCGTGTTCATCCTTAACAAGTCTTGTGGCTGGTGTGGATGTGCCAGCTAGATTTCTGCTGAGTTTGTGTTTTGCTATCACCTCTTTTAATACTTGCTTCAGCTTCTTTGGCCATATAACCATATGGAGTTTTCCCTAGTTTCTTCTTTCTCTGCTTTTTAATGCCCTCCTTTTTTTATACATATAAAGTTTACGATGCTGCTTTTTCCAAAGGTGTTTCTGAGTAGTTGATGATTGCTTTGGCTTGTTTCCTTTCCTTCATGCAATTTCTCATATCATCACTTATCCAGATTTTAAGTCTTGCCTGGAAAACAGCTATAGTTGTTCTAGCATCAGTGATAACTGTCGTGAAAAAAGAAAAAATCCTGCCAAATACAGCCTTCACAGGTGTGGCTTAAAATGCTTTTCTTAAAAGGACCAAACATACACTTTTTCAAGGCAGAACTTAACCTTAGAGGGTAATATCCCCTGGACTTCCTAAGGCCATCCACTGGAACACGGCGCCAGCATGAGAGGCAGGGTGCTCTGCCAGGTTGGACCGTGGTGAGTGGAGGTGCCCTTCCCTGTGTAACATGGGCCTCTCCTGGGAGAGCTGCTTTGCCTGGTGCTGGTTGAACTTTCCTTTCCAGTTAACTGCATATGAGCCTTTTCTTTTACTTTACATCCCTTCTCCTGGAAACAACTGCTTGAGCAGAACAGAGAGTTGGATTTGGGATCCCATGGGAGAGTTTCTTCCTGACTCACCAAACCCAGTGCTTTCCATGCTTTCCCTGAGAGCATCGCATTGCAGGGTTTGTCACACAGCCCCATTGCATGACCTTATGCACAGAAANTTTTCTTTTACTTTACATCCCTTCTCCTCGAAACAACTGCTTCAGCAAGACAGAGAGTTGGATTTGGGATCCCAGGGGCAAATTTCTTCCTGACTCACGAAATGCAGTACTTTCCCCGAGAGCATTGCTTTGCAGCAAGAAGAATTTTCTGTGGCCAGTGCAACTCTTTACACTTGTGATGGGCTTTCTTCCTTTTTTGGAGGTTTCAAGCTGGGCAAAATTGCCTTTAAGGATATTATATTACATGAGCTGAAATCAGGGAATAGTCTGTCATGTTCTCATGTGCACTTTATGCATGTGTGTATTTGCGTACATATATCTGTGTGTATGTGTTTGTATATAAGAAGATACATATGTATGTAAGACCTACTCAAAATTCAAACTAAACAAAAACCACAGCAGATTTCTGGAGGTCAAAAATGTCCATAACTTCGGTAATAGAACCAAAAGTAAATTTTACTTTTTTTTGGGCTAAAAACCAGAATCATGTAGAGACACTATTCAAATCTTTGTGCATGAGTACAAGCTCTGCAAATTGCTGCTCTCAGTTGTAAGATGCCCTTTGTCCTTTCTGACGTAGGAGTAAAATTGTGCAATGTCTCTGCTGGCTCATTTGTTCTGCTGCTGGTGGTCAGAATGAACCATGAAGAATAAAAGTAGACATGTCATTCGAATAAGAGCACCCTGGGTCATGCTGGGAGTGCAGGCTGTTTTGATGTCTTTTCTGCTCTGGCCTCTGTCCCGTACCTCGTTGTGGCTCTGTTTCTCTTCGGAGTCATCCCCTCCATCTCTAGTTACATGCTGGGGCAAAGAATTTTGGGGTTGGCCCTTGCTGTCAGAAGCTCTGAAGCATGAAACATCGTGTACGCTGATTACAGCCCAGATTTGAGGGACAGAATTTCCCTGAAGTCATTGTGCCTCTGTGGGGCTTAGGGAAAACTGGTAGAAATTGTTATAATGTACAAATCTGCAGCCTGAGACTCAGAAGTGGGATTTGTCTTCACCAAGTGCTGCTGTAATGTGAGCTGTGCTTCCTACCCTTCTCTCTGTAAGACCCCAGAAGGGATAGGATAAGCGAGAAAGAGGTCCACAGGAGTGAAGAGACCATCACAATCAGCCTAATTCTCAGCTTATGTACTTTCTTAAAGTTCTCGTGCTCAGAAAAATGCGTCAGTCTTGCTTTGCTCAAGGATATTTAAATAGAAGTTCATAACTAGTGCCGCTCTACCAGAAGTAGTCCTGGTCAAACTAGTTTTCTCTGCTTTTCTGGACTCTTCCTGCAAGGAAGTTGTGTTCAAGATAATCTTCAGAAAAGTCTCTGGTCTAGGAAGTGACAAGCCATTTTCCTTTGCAGCATGCTGTTCTACTTAAAGAGCAATATTGTCCTATTTCAAAGTCAAATTGTCTGAATGTTAAGCTTTGGTCATTGGTATTTTTTAGCAAAGATGGAATCTCTTTCTTCTTGCATTTTCAGCTATATTTCCAGGCTATAACTATCTCAACATGCTGAACAAACTTTCTCTCTGTATTCATTCCTTACAAAGACAGTAAGAACAAGCACCCTGAGGAAAGCTGAGATCTCAACTCCCTTGGAAGTGTTCTTGAGATCCTCCCTGGGGTTTCTAAGCCCTGTTGAAATGCAGGCAGAGAACAAGGCAGTATCATCCTGACGCTACTCTGAACACCGGTGTGTACACAGAAAAAATTAATTCCCTGTAGTGCTTGGTACTGACATGCAAGTCCTCTGTGTTTTTCTCTGAGACTCTTAACTTACTCTGTGTCGCTGCTGTCCACGGAAGTCATCCACTGGTTCACATGACCTTTGCCAGGTTTGTAGTTCTTTTCCTTAATCCTCATTCACATGGACTGCTACAAGAGAGGTCATGTAACTTTTATCTTATCACTTAGTACTGAGCTAGAATACATTATTTCTGTGATTTCTTGCTGCAGTAAAAGGATTTTCTCTATGCTCTATTTCAATATGTAATAAAAAATAGAAACCTCTCTGTATCCTCTCAACCTGGGAAAAGTGCACAGTGTTCTGTGCAGAATGCTTTACGATGCTGTATCTCTAAACAGACTTGTGTGTCACATGAGTTTCATACAAATGTGAGCTATCTCTTGTTAAATACGGGAATCAAATTACTCTGATAAAGAAACACCAGCAATTGAACAGTAGCAGCTACTTGCACTCATGAGAAGGGCAGCTGCACTCATAAAAGTGCCTCAACCCTTCTTAGCAAAAAGATATTCAAATGAAAGTTTGTAAAACTGTGTCACTGTGCCAAAAGCTATCCTTGTCAGACTAGTTTGCTCGGCTTTTTTCAGCTCTTCTCATGGGAGATCTTACTATAGCAGATACACAGAATATCCTGCTTCCCACGGGGTGGGAGTCATCAAGCTGGTGGACTGGCTGCCCGGGCAGCAATCAGAGACTTGTGTTCGTTCAGGATTTCCACTTGCACCGGCACTTCTACAAATCAGAGTTTGGATGTAGGAATGTCCAAAGCTTGCTCACTGCCTTGATGTAATGAAATTAAATAGAAATAGCTCATTTACAGGCAGAGTAAACTCACATGAACTGAGTAACCGACGGATAATGGGCAGAGTTTATAGAGTTTGGATTGGAGCTGCTGCAGAACTTGCTCCTGTCTTCCTCTCTGTTCAGTGTTCCTCAGGTGGACACTGGTCGATTTCTTTTGCAGTCAAATGTGACTGTCAGTCTCTAATAGCCCTGATAAGGTCAGAAGTGATAAGCTAAAATTGCTTGGTGTCCCCACTACTGGAGGCTGTATTTGAGTATTTCAGGATTGCTTGGCTCAGCAGAGGTTGGAGCATTTGGTAACTTCACTATGGTTCAGCAATCGTGTAATAATGCATCAAGACATTCTTTTCTCAAGATGATCCTCTGGAATCAATGCTTAGAAAGGTTTTGTTTTTCTTTCTAGCAAAGTCGAAAAATGTAATTTTAGTATGTTTTTTTGTCTCTGTTTTGCATTTCTGCATCTTCTTATACACTCCCATGTAATGTCTTGTGCTTTTTTGTCTTCCCTCATCTTTTAAGCTTTACAAGGTGCTTACCTGCCTTTTGGGCCTTTCTCTGGCACCTGGGGTCCTTCTGCAGTTATCAGTGTCCCTTATTATCACAGGCAGAGTTCAGAGAGGTACTAGAATTCCTCTCCTTGGCCAGGTCTGGTAGGAAATGGGTGATGGTGACGAAAATGAGGACCACATGCTGGCCCTCAGCTCTGCTCAAGTTCCTCCTTCTTTCAGTGTAGCTGCCGTGAGATCTGGCAAGTTTGGAATCCCCCAATGTCACTGGCCACTGGAAGGAACAAGTGTTCTGATCCCTCCTCTTCAGAGGCTCTTCACCCTTGTGTGCTTTTAAGGAGCCTTCCCTGTTCTTTCCTAGCCTGCAGCTTTCTGGAGATAGATTGTCTCCACTGCATAGCTCTTAACATTTCTAGGCCACAGCAGAGTGAAAGCTCACCAGGAAATCTTCTCAGTTACATGGCTTTTAATAGAAATCCTTGAGGTGGAACTGTCAAAAATCGGATCAGTTTCACTCTGCTGAAGCCTAGAAAGCCAGAAGAGAAGCTGGAGCTGTTTCAGCCACTTGAGACAGCTCTGTATTAGCTTATCCTAAGTTCATGTTTGTGGGTCTCTGGATCCAGCTCTTCTGGTTATTGCTGTAACTTTTCTTAAATGAGAGCATGGATTTCTAGCAGAATAAACAGTATAACACCTGAAGAAAAGTGTTCTACTGGTATCGAACAAGTTGGGCTTTACGGTTGCATTGATTAAATGCTACAGGCTGAAAAAGCTCCAGTTATTCTTTTGTTACACAGCTGAAGCCTGCAATGGAAGTTAATGTTGGGAAAGTTCCTTATGCTCTTCTTGTCTAGTAAGTTATCTTGACCCTCCAAATCACTTCCGAAGTATGGCAAAAAACCAAATTACTTAGGCAATTAAGTAACAGGAATTAGATTAAGTTCTGCATATTACAATATTTTCCTGAGTTCACCTATGTTTTTCCTTTGAGTTACAAGTTTAGGGCAAGTAAGTGAGAGGGCATGATACCGAGAGTGAATGGTGGGTGTGGAGATAAACAGGCTACAGTCATTGTTAGCAGCAAGACTTCCAGGATGAAACAGATTAGGATTCATTCAGCTAACTTATTTTCCATGGAATAGTAATACTGGACACGCAGCCTTTAGGAAGGAAGAATATTAAGCAAATAGGCAAAATACTCAGTGGAGTTGTTTTTGTAACATTTTAGTTTTGCTTGCCATTAATGTAATAAAACTGTATTTATGCAGACTGCAACACTACCTGAGTTTTTGTAGGCTAATTCTGTTTCAATAAAGCTTCCAACCCCTATGTTGTCTGTCAGCTTCTCAGGACGTGAGAGGGCCAGGAGCCCTGAGTACCCGTGCTGTGATTGTAGTAATGTTGTGTGGCTACTGAGACAGCCACGATCTGATCCATTGGGTTAGGTGGCAGCTTCCCAAAATTGTGTTGATCTTTGTTGTGCATCACACTTGGAGAGTTCTAAGAAAAAGTGACACTCTTGTCTCATCATTCTGCCATGTCCTCCATCCCTCCTTGTGGGGATGGCTAAATATAAGTAAATAATTACACGCTCGGCTGCCTTGTGTGTCTGAGGAAGCCAGCTGTACTCACCTCTTCGCATTGCCTCCGCTTGGTGTTAGTGCAGGTGCTTGTCTGCGCTCCACACAGCTGTTACGGTGCCTTTCCTCTCCCTCTCTGAGGGTCTCCTCCCAACTGTGTGTCTTCAAAAATCTTGATGTTAATCTTCTGAGTCTCCTGGTCCTCATCTTCAGTGTGCCCTTGGGCAGGCAGGTGTGTGAGCTCAGGTGTTAAGACATGAACAGCTGTGGCAGGATGAGTTTGCTTAAATGAGTATTCGAAAATAAACTTCTCTAAGGAGGATAGTGCTGGTCATTAGACACACAGCTCTGTGATGAGGCAACTCAGGAGTGCTGTGTGGTTTGGAGCTGCTTTGCTTTTTACCTAAGAGTCCTTTTCCATTGCACATGGGAGCTGTGAGGCTGATTTTGGACAGGCTGCATGTGTTAAATTCCAAAGCTGTCCTCTTAACAGTCACATCACGGTGAGGTACCTGTCTTTCCTCCATCGCAGGTGGAGAGCTCTATGTGTGGAGACATAAATACTCACAAAGTACTTCTTCTTGCATGGTATTTCCCGAAGTGACCCTTCATAGAACCTGTTTAAAATAGATTCCAGTTTTGGATGGTACCTGATATCAAGTGAAATGACACTTTCCTTCCTCTCTACCTTTCGGTAGGTTTGTGTTCTGAAGGAAAAAACTGTCCTGTGAAAATAAATATGAGTTGCAGAATGTGAAGAGGCCTTTTTACTTTCTTCTGAGCAGCAACATGTTTCCTTCTCATTGTCCCTGGAAATGAAGGTTGTAGCAGAATAGTGTAACCCAGGGCGAGTCTGGGCATGCATTTGAATGTACTGCTTTGGGGTTGGAGGTAATTTTCATTTCCTAATGTCTCTTGTGTACTGAGGTTGACAGAATTCCCCAAACACATCTTCTTTGGGTGTCACACACAGTCCTGGAGATACCTATTGGTCTGGTTTATACAGCTGATGTGTTTGGTACTAAAATGTCAGTGGCTGAAAACTTCTTGAAACAGACATCAGAGAACCCAAGTGTTGCTGCTTCATTAGTGAGTTGCAGACTTTGCCATTGAAAGCTGTGCTGATATCTGAGCACTGAGCTGAAGAGCAATATTTTCTTTTTGAAAAGCTTTGTATCAATAATGTCTTCTGATGAGATTCTTAAATACTCCCATGTAGAATAATCCAACTTCTCAAGTACTTTTTTTCCCAGTTTAAGTAGCAAACATTGAAAATTTTTCTTTAAAAACTTGGTTTTTTCCATCCAGGGAGAGATTTTTTTTTTTCTTTCAGCAAATTGTATTTGAGATCTGAAACTGTGATATATTTTCATTTGCAAGTGGATATTGCATCTTTAATTGTATTCTTTTTGGACAGAATTGCAAATTTCCACAGTGACCAATGCAAACCTAGTGAAAATAATTTTGGATCTGTCACAAGTAATTAGAATTCTAGTCTGATGATTTTTGGTCCGTTTTGGCCACCTTTTAAAGTCATGGTAATTGAATTGTAGGAGGAAATTTGGGGGGCTTTAAAAAAAACAATGNCGCTCGGCTGCCTTGTGTGTCTGAGGAAGCCAGCTGTACTCACCTCTTCGCATTGCCTCCGCTTGGTGTTAGTGCAGGTGCTTGTCTGCGCTCCACACAGCTGTTACGGTGCCTTTCCTCTCCCTCTCTGAGGGTCTCCTCCCAACTGTGTGTCTTCAAAAATCTTGATGTTAATCTTCTGAGTCTCCTGGTCCTCATCTTCAGTGTGCCCTTGGGCAGGCAGGTGTGTGAGCTCAGGTGTTAAGACATGAACAGCTGTGGCAGGATGAGTTTGCTTAAATGAGTATTCGAAAATAAACTTCTCTAAGGAGGATAGTGCTGGTCATTAGACACACAGCTCTGTGATGAGGCAACTCAGGAGTGCTGTGTGGTTTGGAGCTGCTTTGCTTTTTACCTAAGAGTCCTTTTCCATTGCACATGGGAGCTGTGAGGCTGATTTTGGACAGGCTGCATGTGTTAAATTCCAAAGCTGTCCTCTTAACAGTCACATCACGGTGAGGTACCTGTCCTCCATCACAGGTGGAAAGCTCTGTGTGTGTAGACATAAACACTCACAAAGTACTTCTCCTTGCATGGTATTTCCCTAAGTGACCCTTCAAAGAACCTGTTTGAAATAGATTCCAGTTTTGGATAGTACCTGATATCAAGTGAAATGGCGCTTTCCTTCCTCTCTACCTTTCGGTAGGTTTGTGTTCTGAAGGAAAAAACTGTCCTGTGAAAATAAATATGAGTTGCAGAATGTGAAGAGGCCTTTTTACTTTCTTCTGAGCAGCAACATGTTTCCTTCTCATTGTCCCTGGAAATGAAGGTTGTAGCAGAATAGTGTAACCCAGGGCGAGTCTGGGCATGCATTTGAATGTACTGCTTTGGGGTTGGAGGTAATTTTCNGCTTTCCTTCCTCTCTACCTTTCGGTAGGTTTGTGTTCTGAAGGAAAAAACTGTCCTGTGAAAATAAATATGAGTTGCAGAATGTGAAGAGGCCTTTTTACTTTCTTCTGAGCAGCAACATGTTTCCTTCTCATTGTCCCTGGAAATGAAGGTTGTAGCAGAATAGTGTAACCCAGGGCGAGTCTGGGCATGCATTTGAATGTACTGCTTTGGGGTTGGAGGTAATTTTCATTTCCTAATGTCTCTTGTGTACTGAGGTTGACAGAATTCCCCAAACACATCTTCTTTGGGTGTCACACACAGTCCTGGAGATACCTATTGGTCTGGTTTATACAGCTGATGTGTTTGGTACTAAAATGTCAGTGGCTGAAAACTTCTTGAAACAGACATCAGAGAACCCAAGTGTTGCTGCTTCATTAGTGAGTTGCAGACTTTGCCATTGAAAGCTGTGCTGATATCTGAGCACTGAGCTGAAGAGCAATATTTTCTTTTTGAAAAGCTTTGTATCAATAATGTCTTCTGATGAGATTCTTAAATACTCCCATGTAGAATAATCCAACTTCTCAAGTACTTTTTTTCCCAGTTTAAGTAGCAAACATTGAAAATTTTTCTTTAAAAACTTGGTTTTTTCCATCCAGGGAGAGATTTTTTTTTTTCTTTCAGCAAATTGTATTTGAGATCTGAAACTGTGATATATTTTCATTTGCAAGTGGATATTGCATCTTTAATTGTATTCTTTTTGGACAGAATTGCAAATTTCCACAGTGACCAATGCAAACCTAGTGAAAATAATTTTGGATCTGTCACAAGTAATTAGAATTCTAGTCTGATGATTTTTGGTCCGTTTTGGCCACCTTTTAAAGTCATGGTAATTGAATTGTAGGAGGAAATTTGGGGGGCTTTAAAAAAAACAATGTTTGACCTAGGAATGCCTGTCAGGCAAATCTAAGTGTGTGTTAAAGCTGCCTGAACTGATCTCTTACAGAGGGAGGCAAATTCCAAGTGTCCTGGATCTACTTCATTGGTAATAACATAACTAATTTGAGTTGCTTTTTGTATCTAGTGCCTAATTTTTTTTAAGTAAAACTATTACAGTTTTGGTTTGTCAGATAATCGCTGAAAGGAAAACACTGAGATTATAATGCAGTTTCACTGGATCCTGGTTGCTGAAGTGTGTTTTCACNCGCTCGGCTGCCTTGTGTGTCTGAGGAAGCCAGCTGTACTCACCTCTTCGCATTGCCTCCGCTTGGTGTTAGTGCAGGTGCTTGTCTGCGCTCCACACAGCTGTTACGGTGCCTTTCCTCTCCCTCTCTGAGGGTCTCCTCCCAACTGTGTGTCTTCAAAAATCTTGATGTTAATCTTCTGAGTCTCCTGGTCCTCATCTTCAGTGTGCCCTTGGGCAGGCAGGTGTGTGAGCTCAGGTGTTAAGACATGAACAGCTGTGGCAGGATGAGTTTGCTTAAATGAGTATTCGAAAATAAACTTCTCTAAGGAGGATAGTGCTGGTCATTAGACACACAGCTCTGTGATGAGGCAACTCAGGAGTGCTGTGTGGTTTGGAGCTGCTTTGCTTTTTACCTAAGAGTCCTTTTCCATTGCACATGGGAGCTGTGAGGCTGATTTTGGACAGGCTGCATGTGTTAAATTCCAAAGCTGTCCTCTTAACAGTCACATCACGGTGAGGTACCTGTCCTCCATCACAGGTGGAAAGCTCTGTGTGTGTAGACATAAACACTCACAAAGTACTTCTCCTTGCATGGTATTTCCCTAAGTGACCCTTCAAAGAACCTGTTTGAAATAGATTCCAGTTTTGGATAGTACCTGATATCAAGTGAAATGGCGCTTTCCTTCCTCTCTACCTTTCGGTAGGTTTGTGTTCTGAAGGAAAAAACTGTCCTGTGAAAATAAATATGAGTTGCAGAATGTGAAGAGGTCTTTGTACTTTCTTCTGAGCAGCAACATGTTTCCTTCTCATTGTCCCTGGAAATGAAGGTTGTAGCAGAATAGTGTAACCCAGGGCGAGTCTGGGCATGCATTTGAATGTACTGCTTTGGGGTTGGAGGTAATTTTCATTTCCTAATGTCTCTTGTGTACTGAGGTTGACAGAATTCCCCAAACACATCCTTTTTGGGTGTCACACACAGTCCTGGAGATACCTATTGGTCTGGTTTATACTGCTTATGTATTTGGTACTGAAATGTCAGTGGCTGAAAACTGCTTCTTGAAACAGACATCAGAGAACCCAAGTGTTGCTGCTTCATTAGTGAGTTGCAGACTTTGCCATTGAAAGCTGTGCTGATATCTGAGCACTGAGCTGAAGAGCAGTATTTTCTTTTTGAAAAGCTTTGTACCAATAATGCCTTCTGATGGGATTCTTAAATATTCCCATGTAGAATAATCCAACTTCTCAAGTACTTTTTTTTCCAGTTTAAGTAGCAAACATTGAAAATTTTTCTTTAAAAACTTGTTTTTTTCCATCCAGGGAGAGATTTTTTTTTTCTTTCAGCAAATTGTATTTGAGATCTGAAACTGTGATATATTTTCATTTGCAAGTGGATATTGCATCTTTAATTGTATTCTTTTTGGACAGAATTGCAAATTTCCACAGTGACCAATGCAAACCTAGTGAAAATAATTTTGGATCTGTCACAAGTAATTAGAATTCTAGTCTGATGATTTTTGGTCCGTTTTGGCCACCTTTTAAAGTCATGGTAATTGAATTGTAGGAGGAAATTTGGGGGGCTTTAAAAAAAACAATGTTTGACCTAGGAATGCCTGTCAGGCAAATCTAAGTGTGTGTTAAAGCTGCCTGAACTGATCTCTTACAGAGGGAGGCAAATTCCAAGTGTCCTGGATCTACTTCATTGGTAATAACATAACTAATTTGAGTTGCTTTTTGTATCTAGTGCCTAATTTTTTTTAAGTAAAACTATTACAGTTTTGGTTTGTCAGATAATCGCTGAAAGGAAAACACTGAGATTATAATGCAGTTTCACTGGATCCTGGTTGCTGAAGTGTGTTTTCACTGTAAGATAAGCCTATGAAGTACTGCCCAAGCTAACATAGTAAATCTTTCTCAGAAAACATGTCTTTGCCCAGGGTGGAAATATTGAATGGTCATTGGATAACCACTGCAGTAAAGGGGTCAGAATAATTCATTTTTAGTTTGGTGTAATGCAAGGAGTTTCTTCCTACCTTCCCTGCTCAAAATCCTGCTCCTCTTACAAGTTAACTCTCCTTTAGGATGGCCTCCATGCCTCTGTCCTCTTGTGGGAGGTGTTTGTATCTCCCAGCTCAGGTCTTCTAGGTCACCAATCCCCAGTGGGCCCCTGTTGGTGCCCTTTCTGCCCAGCCACCAAGTTCCAGCTTCACTGGGGAGAAGGGGGATGTGCAGTGAAGGAGAGGGACTGTCAGAGGTGTGTTTGGGGGACTCAGGTATCACACTCTCTTAGCAGATTATTGCTATTGTGACAGGTTTCTGTGCAGCAATTTAACAATTGACCCAGCTGGACTTTGGATATGGATTGTTGTCCTTTCTGAGCCGAAGGTTTTGTTACAGGGATTCCTCATTTCTGGTGCTCTGCTATTGTAGACCTCTGAGCATTAGATGTAGCCCTGGTATCAACACACTTTTGACTTCAAAAGGACCAGCTACAGGCTATAGAGAAATACACATCTCTTGGCTCTAGGATTAGAGAGATCCTCATGGCTCTTCTTCCCTGTTGTTTGTTTCAGGAGCATTCCCTGTTAGTAAATGTGTGTGATGACATTTCAGGTACTGAAGGTGATTTAAAAACATGAATAAGACGTAGTAGATGGCTGGGATTAGCTTCCTCCTTTCCTTCTTTAGATGGAATAGTTGTACATCTCAGAATATCTGCTAGAGTTTCTATTAATCCTAGGATTTTTGGGGAGGGATGCTGAAATTGGAGAGATTATTGAAGAAGATACTCTCCAGCCAGCCAAAAGCCCCCTGGCCATGAAGGAGAAATGCAAGTTCTGCCATTCCCACAGTGGGAATTCAGATGCTTTCTGGGATCTGCACTGGACTGACATGGGGCTCATCTTCAGCAGGATGGGGGACAGTGCCCCAGCCCTGAATATTCTTCATCCCAGGCAAAGGAAGGCCTGGTCACCCATTTACTGTGCCCCCTGTGACAGCTGCAACCTGGTGCTTCTGTGCTTTTGCATGTGTGTGTGTGATACTTCCCACAGGCATCAGTGCTGGTTTCTTTTTGACAGGGAAGGCTGCCTCAGTGAAAATTTCCAAGTGACTTTCTGGAGCAATGGGAGTTGGAAGGATAAGTGGAAAGAAGGCAGTGCTAACAAGGACATGTTCTTCACATGACTCTGGGTGTTTTTTCATTCATGCCTGCTGGACCTCGAGTCACTGCTGCTGTTCTGCTACGCTGGGAAAGCAGTGAATGCAGCTCTTTCTTTTTTCCTGAACATGCTTAGATCTGGTTTCTTTTCCAACCAGTGTGTGCTGTGCTGTGGGGAGAGTTCAGTGCTGTAAAGCCCTGGGCTTGTGGCAGGTGTGCCTGGAGGCATGGCCTTTGGAAGGCTCCCAACCTCCCCTTGTCCTCTGCCCCTGCCACCGTTTCTTTGTTCCAGATCATCCTGTTCTTTGTCCAAACTGTATTTATGGTTGGCACACCATAAACTATTAACTGATGTCTTGGTAATTTATAGGAAAACAAAATGGCTCCTTGCTTTTATTCTTTGCTGAATAATTGCCTGGCATGACCTTTAGCTGGCAGAAACCTTAGAGGAGGTAAGCAAATGAGGTAACCTGGGTATCCCCCTCTTCTTAAACTACTTGTAATTATCCAAGCAATATTTTTCTCCTACTTTTGTCACTGTGAGATTCTGGGTTCCCTTATCCCTTAGTAATGCTGGTTATGGCAAGTCTGAGTTCATTTCTGTAGAAATAAGAGAAAAGGTTTTGCTGCTTCTATTACTTGTGCTTTTTTAGGAAAGTAGATCTTTATTTTAACCCCTGCATACCTGTTTATTCTCCTCTCAGCCTTGCTAGCTAGTCAGTAAAGATAAAATAAAATAAAATCACTTAGAAGAAGATCTCTGGAGAGAGGCAAAGTGTGAAGAGCCTTGTATCAGAAGGCGAAGCTGGGGATAATTAGAAGCATATGAGAACCAGACTTTGTCATTGTCAAACGACTGCTGGGGTAACGTTGCCCGAAGGCAGCCCAGGCTGTCCCACGACCATCTGTGAATGTGCCCTGGTGATGGTGGTGCACAGCCGTCCCCCTCAGGGAAGCTGCTGCCCTGCTGCCCCCCTGGCTCCCCCGAGCACTGATCCCAACATCCCTGCACTGCTCAGCCCCTCCCGCAGCCCCCCCATCCATCACGTCACCAGCAGCCTCTGTCGAGGGTCTGTGCGGGACGGATGGATGTCATCTGGGGGCCAGGGTCTACATGTCACTGCAGTTCTGGAGGCTTTCTCACACGGGTGAGCCCTGTTGGCCTGCTGGAGCACGGCCCTCAGCAAAATGTTGCTTTTTCTCTTGTCTTCTTAGGGAAACAGTGACAGATCCGTCCCTTGAAACTTGCAGTCAGTGCCATGGTCTAGGAAAGAAAAATGTCTTTTGAACGCCCAGGGCCTATTTTAGCACATGTGCTTGAGATGGATGTGATTCCCATACAAAGGGAAAAAGGCTGGCGTCTTCCACGAACCCACCACGGAAGTACATGGATGCTTCCATCCCAGAAACTCTGGCAGAGCAGTAACCACTGGCTCTCAACGGAGCTGAAGCCCAAGAAGGAACAGCCTTCTCCATGGCAAAGATCACTTTGAATGTTTGTAAACACTAAATGCCATCCATCTGGAACAGATACTTCCAAACTCACATACTTGAATATTTGAAAATTTGAAACTAGGAATTAGTTGGCACTTGATTTTAATATTATCAGTATCTGGTCCAGAGATTTCCGGGGAAGGGAACTCTTGGTCATGTACAGCAATTACTTTTATGAGACTTTTCGTAATCCTGGCCCATAGCTGAAGAGGGTCAGTTTAGTAGATATGGTTTAAGTTTCAAGTATAAACATACATTTTATAACCCTGCATAATGTTTTTAAAGGAAAATGAATGTTAAATGAATGTATGTACTTGAAGAACTGCTTTTATAATGTTAATTACTTCCGCTAAGAAGTGCCAGGCAATTTGTGTAGTTCTTAGTATTTAATAAACAGAATGTGTTTTCCATCATTTTGTGTATTATGATTGGTAAAGTCCTACTTAAAAATTTGGGATTTGTTTTGATTTTTGTTGGTTTTCAGCAGACGTGCATGGTAAGTAACATGTATCTGCTATCCATTATAGTCTGGAGAAATAATTACTTCATGCTTGTTAATTTTAACACTTAAGAGATCGTTTTCCTTTCAAATAAGTCTTCTATATACACCTTGTACTGTAGTTTACACCAAAGGCCCAACATGTATTTGTCACAGTAACGTGCTACAGTAACTGTCGTGTGTGTTTGGTGCAGGGAAGGCTGTTGGCATCACTGGTATGCACAGAACAAAGCAAGATGATGGACCCAAGGGGAATGATCCCAGGCTCCTCCCAGATGAGTTTCTTCAAAGGACAGCCAAGGTAATTCTGTGGAGAGTGACAAATGAGCATGTGTGTGCTCCCAAAGGCTGAAGGAGACCAACCCTGGCCTCCCTATAGTCTCCGTCTGTTGATCTTTGAATCTCATTCCCTATTTCAAAGAGAGTAGTTGTCCTGCCTGATAAAAATCAAGTGACTTGTTATTTTTACCAATTATCCTAGGTTAAATTCCCTTGTTTGTCATGCAAACTCACTTAGTGGGATTCAGGAAAAAGATTGGATACTAATATGAGTGTCAGGATATCCAAAGTTGTCAGAATTAATTCTTACAGACTTTGGAAAGGCTGCTAGTGCTGTTGATTCAAGATTTGAGTCAATCTCTGATTGTTAAGAGACCAGAAAAGAACTGCTGGGTCAGACTGGGTCAGGTCTCTTCCACATCTTGTGCTTTCCCTTGCAGTCTTGATTCTGGTCCCTGTTGTTGGCTGGGCTGCTGTGGCCTCATCCAATGTGGCAATTCCAGCTCTCAGAATCGTGCAGAGGTGCAGCTCCTGAAACCTTTTGGAAGGACTCTTCTGTATGAGCTTAGGAAATTGGCTATAATGTTTCTGTTATCCAGTGATTTATTGTGGTCTACAAAAATACAGCCTGGATGAACACCTCTCTGGAACAATTATTTAGTGATACTGTAATTTATTATTCTTTTCAAAGCCATCTTGTATAAAGGTAAAATAACCCCTAACTTCAGAAGGCACAGAGAGGGGGAGAGAACTGCCAAATTCCCAACAGCACATCCTTTCCTGTGGTTAGCATTGGATCCGCCAGCGGCACCGTTTTTGGACTGGCCTGTTCTGTGCTGACTGTTGAAATCACAGGCTGAGGATACAAATGAAAGATTTTACAGGAGTTGCTTGTATTTTGTGGCTAATTCCCTGCATTTGGAAGCATCTGCTTCTTGTCTGGTTTTGTTCTGTAATCAAGAAAATTGCTGTAGAAAGCTAGCACTTGGAAGGCACTTAGCTCTTCTGTAGCCATGAGCAAGCTTGCAAGGAAAATACATTGTAAATAGGTACTCAATTAAAAAATGCACATACACATACACATGCAGAGGGAAAACAAGAGAGAGACTTTGTGACTTTTCCAGATAACCCTGCTAAGCCTCTGTGTATCCCTGTTCTGGTACAGAAAACAAGTTCCTCTGAAGGTATTAACTATAGAAACTTTTGCTTCTCCCAGGTGGTCTATATTTTGGAAAAGAAGCATTCCAGAGCAGCTACAGGTTTCATCAAACTTCTGGCAGACAGGAACAGTGAACTTTTCAAGAGGTGTGCCATGTTCTCACCTGTGGACCACAGAGTGCCCAGGGTCTATGTGCCCCTGGCTGATTGTCCTCCAGACTTCGTGACCAGGCCTGAGGGATATTCACAGAAGCTCTTCATCTGTCGCATCGTGGACTGGAAAGAAGACAGCAACTTTGCATCAGGGTATGTGGCTGCCCTTGGAGATAGAATCGACTGAGATTTCTAGTAGGAATTCTTGGTTTCACTTAATTTGTTACAAGCAGTAGGAACGGAGATCTGTTAACAAGATGCTTGTCTTGTATCCCTCTGGTATTTGTTGGATAAATTATGATGAGGCTGAGGATAGTTCATCACTCTTGGCTACAAAATGTTAGTTTCTTTGAGTGCTTGCTTCAGTGTGCTGGCACATCACAGCATTAGTGAGCACATGGTCTAGAGGGAACACTCACACGTGCTGAGCCTGACCAGCACAAGCACCATGGGGTGCTGGCAGCTTTCCTGTCTTCCCTCTCTGTGTGTAAGAGTAGTACACAGTGTGAAGGCATTTCACTTCTGCCAGAGGTAGTTCAGTAGCTGTGAGGTTCATCTTTAGTTAAGCCTTTACTGATAAGAAACAGAAAGAAGTCACAGATTGTTGTTTTAAAGTCACATTGCTTCAAGAAAGGATACTAGAAATCAAGAGAAGACTCATTCCCTCCTGAAGCATATGAGAAGGGTGTTGCACTCTGTTTCGTCAGGCACTGTGAAGCCTTTGTGGTCCAAAGTTCAAATTGCAGGCACTGATGTGAAGGATGAGATGTTAAGCCAGGGCTTCACAAGTGGCCTGTTGCAGGCTGGATCCAGATTGCAAAGTCATGTTGCCTCTCCATGAGGAAGACTGTAGTTTTCAGCATTGCAGTGTGCCAGGCTCCCACCTGGAATAGACACAGTGTTTCTGTTGAGTGGGTCTCATTAAGAAATGGTGGACATTGATGAATCTATTTTATCTCAGGGAAAACTGAGTAATCCTGCCTTTGTTGGTGATCCGGAGTAGGTAAGTCTGACCTAATACAATACTGTGGTCAAATTCTACAGGTGATGGGGATCTGGATGTAATCTTTGGAGCATGTGCAGTAAGTAGTGGGAGTTGGGCATATGTCCAGCTTTTCTCTTCCCCTTGCAAAGCAGTTCTGATGGGGTGGCACAGCCGATGTACAGTATCATCGCTGCAGGTTTGGGAGTCATCAGCTCAAACTGCTGGTAAAACTTAAAACTTACAGAAAACCTTTTTAAGACTAAAAATGTTGGCACAGATCTATCAGCCCTAGAACTAATATCAAACTAAACTGAAGTCCCTCTATCCCAGAATTTAAGTTTGTTATCAGTTGTAGTTGCTTTGTCTGCCCAGTAATAGCAAGTTTCACATATTCTCAAGAGCCACATGAGCCATGAAAGTCACTCAGTGTTTCCTAGTTAAGTTGCAGTGCATGAACTGCAGTGGCCTCCCTTTGAGCCCCACTTAACTCGAGGCTGGCTGTGCTATGAACTTCACTGTGACTAAGTTTCTTATTGGCAGAGATTTTCTTTGTCTTCTTTGACTCCAACTGAGAAAAGACTGGAGGGTAATTGTACTGCTTGGCTTCTTGTCATGAACAACCCCCCTTTCAGCAGAAACAGGGGAATTTAGGAGGATGGGTTAATATATTTTTTTATTGGCTAATGCATGTGTCGTTAATCTGTACTTCTGACAACATTAGATATTCTCATCTGTCTGGTTTGGTTATTTCCAAGATGTAAAGGGTGTTGTCAGGAAAGAAAAAGTCCATGATTGTCTTCAGACATAGGCATTTCCTCTGGGAGTTGGTTGCACTTCAGTAAGTGCCTTGTGAAGATGGAAGCATAAAACCATCATGACCCCTTTTGTTTTTAACCTTAAATAATGCTTGTTTAAACACGGAAAGACAAGGAAACCTCTTGAAGGTCCCAGAAGTTTCTTGTTTGCTTTCGGGCTCACTTATAATCTTGTTTATAAGCCATGTTGATTGTTCATGTGCTGTGCTCCTTGTCATGGCACCTGTGAAGGAGAGAAGAGCAGGTGATTTGCAACTCATGCTCACTTTTGTGTGCTCTTTTGTGCAGCCCTTAGTTCTGCCCACAAAGTTCATGATGCCCCTTTGGCCGCATCGCCAGTGTGGCTGTGAAGGTGCCTGGACAAAGAGCCTGTGGGTCATCACCCTGCCCTGTCTGCTGGAAGGGGAAACTCCCTCCATAGCTGATAGTCGTGTTCCCTGGATGTCTTGGGTGTTTCTAGATACTCTCCATCCTGCAGCTGAACTCTCTCAGAGTGGTCATGCACCTTCCTCAGCTGTCCTTTTACCTTAGGAGGTTCAGCGCCAGGTTTCCAAGCGCAGTGAATGACACAGTGACCATGTGTGGCTGGAGCAGTGGGATGCCCCAGCCCAGAGTGTGGTGGCACTGGCCACCCAGGGTGGTCACCTGCACGGGGACAGCCTGACAGTCCCTGGAGGTCCCCTTGGGGAGGGGGTGCGTTTCTGTGTCGTGATTGCCACCTGGTGGTCACCACTGTGACACTGTCCCCTCCAAAGGCCACCCTGTCTCCCCAACATCAGGGAAGGATCAGGGAGGAACTAATGGCTCCATGACCTGCTGGCAATGCCCTGGGTGAGTGCTGCTGTGCTCCCTCCAGCATGTGAAGTGATTTTACCTTAGCAGTGAAATGCCATTTAGCAGTACCTGCTTCAGATAGCAGGTAAAGCCAATTATCTCCAAAACATTCTTCTTTTCCAGATAACTATCACAAGCACTGCCATGTACCGTTATTTTC
Organism: Pitta sordida; assembly: GCA_013390025.1. Lineage (NCBI taxonomy): Eukaryota > Metazoa > Chordata > Aves > Passeriformes > Pittidae > Pitta > Pitta sordida. The sequence goes on along the minus strand of WEKX01017099.1, from coordinate 141,388 downwards.
TGGGGGCATGTTTTCAGTGTTGGAGTCCAGGGTTGTTTGGAATATTAGTCCAGACGTCTGTGCACTTTTGGATATAGTTAAGGTGGAATTTTTTTGTCCTCACATATGATGATGGATGAGACTATTAAAAAAAAAAGTAATAGTAGAGCGTGGAATCACTGACTCCCTCTGTGTCACATGGGGCTTGTGGCCATTCTAGCTCGGGGCCTTAGATATTGTTCTGTCAAGGTGACAAGATTTGTCCCAGCTTTTGCAATAAAATGAAATGTTGCAGGATGTTATTTCACTTGGTGCTCTTTCCAAAGCCATCAAACTGGTTTGAGTTCTTTTCCTCTCTGGTATTTTGTTCTGGTTTTTTTTTTTCTTTTTAATTCAAAAATGTATTTGGTGTGAGTGTAAATGACCAGATATCTTGGATAGCTCACTGTAAGGCTTGAGGGAAGGCCTGGTCCCCTTGGCAGAGCAGTGTAGCATCTTGCAGATGGGAGTGTCCCTCAATAAAGCTGTGTCCCCTAGGCACAACTAATCACCATATGGCTCTGCAGTGTGGGATGGCCCCATCCTTGTAGAGAGCACTATCCTGCTCCTGTGCTCTGATGGAGGGTGGCCTGACAGCTGAGGGAGGCAGCTCCATGGTGGGGAGCTCTCTGTCTCCGTGATGCTGGGCCCTGCAGCCATCTCACCATCTCCACTGGGACCTTTGGCCTTTCTCAAGCCTGTGCTGCCTGTGAGCTCCAGGCCCTGGGCAGTGGGAGCAGCCAGGTGGGCTTCTTGGCTGTCACCTTTCGTGCTCCTGTACAAGCTTCCTCAAAGAGTGGTGCCTTATGTGAGGGACATTCCCCTGCTGCTGTGTAGGATGACTGCTCCAGGAGAGAGTGAGCAAACATGTTAAATTCCCCATGAAATCTATTCACTCCCATTTGGGAGCCTGCTTGGAATTATCTAATTATGCTTTGTCTTTTTGGAGAGTTCTCATCATGTAACCTCTGAACACGTTGACCAGTTCTGGCTGAATCTGGGGATTGGAGAGAGCTCTGATGTTCCTAGAGGTGGGTGGCTGAATAGATGTGATCAGTGTCACCGTGAAGGGGATGATGGCAGCACGAGGGTGGCTCTGCCTGTGGCACATGCTCGTGGCAGGTCAGGCTCTGGTGGGTGGGCAGCTCAATGATCTTGCAGCTGTGGCTGATTTGGAGAAATATCCTGTGCTGCTCCAACCATGGCATGTTGCAGCCGGTGCACGCTGCCGCCATGTCTGACATCAGTCTGAGGGTATTCAAAGAATTCAAGGCAATGCTCCCCCATCAACGTCACAGAAAAGAAATGTTTACGTCTGTAACCATTATAAATTTTTTTTTTAACCTTTTGACATTTACAAAAAAAAGAGATACACGCAAGCCCAGGGTGTCATAGACACTGTTACTCCCTGGGAGTGAACCTTTGACTGCTGGGCCCCGTGCCTGTTGTTGTTTGTAAGCTTCTTGAACTATTCTTGCCACCCTTGGTCGCCGTGGAGCCCCATGAGTGATTTTGCAGCCTGGCTGTTACTCCAAGGCCATCGGTGATCCTATATGCATTACCTTTGATCACATGCTGTCCTGTCAGATTGTGCTCTGATGCAAGTCATCATTCCTGCGTGACTGTAACATGGCCCCAATTAAAGTCAGTTATACACTTTTTATTTCAAGGTACTTGGGAAATGTTCCCTGGAACACTGTAAATCAAATGTTAATTACTATTAAAAAAATATTAGTCCTATATCAGACCTCTGGGTAAACCCCTTATGGTTCATAATCTAATTTCAGTAAACGGATCAAGAGGAACATGGGTTTCAAGACTGAGCTGGAAAGCACTCTGGCATTCAGAGGCGCTTTCCATGACTTGTCCTGCAGACGTCCAGCCGCCCTCCCGGTGCACTTCCCAGCTCTGCCCAAGAGAAAGGGCACCAAGGACTCGAGCTCTTGACATTTCTTCTGGGTAGGGCAGTGTGTCCTCTCTTTTCCAGTGTTATTTTTTTCAATCCATCCTTGGTGGTGCTGGTGGGCCTGCGCACCCACAGGCTCGTCCTTGCTCAGTCCCAGCTCTGCACCAGACGTTGGAAATGAAGTGATGATTTCTCTGGTTTATTGTTATTGCTGAGAGAGAGGGAGATAAAACTGATGCCTCATTTATTTACATTAAAATAAGGATTAGACTGGGACCCAGCTGCAGGAACAGAGAGCTCAGCCTCGGTGCCAAATGCGTACGTATTTCTGCCATACAGTTTGTACATAAAATTGAAACAATGGAGGGAAATATCTTTTATCCTTGTTTTCATTTTTATTTTAAAGCTAGACGATGTGAACTGTACGATTTACCACACCACAAAGCGCGCAATCCTTTCCAGCATATTACACAGTGTGACAGGTTTATTACGCAGCCCTTCTCGTTGGGAAGAGAAAGCTTTGCTCCCATAAAGAAGATGGGCTTGCTTGAGCTGCAAGTTTGGGGTTTGTTCTGTGGGTTTATGGCACATTTGAAGCCTTGAGACCGTCTTGCTCATCCAAATAACAAGTGCACTGGTTTGGCCCCAATTTAGAAAAGTAATTAGTGTCTGTTCTCACTCATTGAAATCAAAGCAGAAGGATCAATATAATGATTGTGTATTTTATGCAGTGGAAAAACACTTATTAGAGTGGCTTTTTTTGCGCTGTGTTATTACCCCTCTCTTTTGTGTCATATTTTGATGGATTTGCCTTAATTTCAGTTGTAATTTTCTTGGGTCAGGAGCATTATCTCTATTGACTGTAACGTCCCATTCGCCTCAATGGCAGTATATTAAAAAAAAAAAAAAATTTAACTCCGTGTGCTGTAGAGCAATCTAGAGGTGAGAAAGCGGACAAAGGGAGCCACCATGGGACAAAGGTTCTCATGGGATATTTGTAACCAACTGAGCAGGGAACAAATCTGTCTCTCCTTTGCAGTCCATGGTTTGCAGAGTGTCCATAGTTGAGTGCTTGTTTGACTCGAGAGCTGTCGGACAAATCCACCCTGGGGTTTGCACTGGAGCAGATGGAAACTTTGTCTAAGCATAACAGAGCAGCAGCCTCATCCACACGTGTGCAGAATCCTTCATCAAGGAGTGGTAGCATGGGAGGGGACTGTCGCCCCTGTCTGTGACTTGCTTCTAGATCATTGTCTCCTCTCCAATTAGGTCTTGGCTCAGAGGCTTCTGCTTAGACAGGAGAGGAGGAACAGATTACTGGGAACGCTTAGGTGCTGGAAAATGGCTGGAAAGATGTCTGTGTGTGTGATTCCTGTAAGGAGGGCAGTAATGGTTCTTCACACCTGTCATCCCATCAGTTTGCTCAGGCAGAGATACACATCCTTTGGGATGGACAGCAGTGTACTGAGCTCCCTGGGAGCTGTCTTCTGTTGAGCTCTCTGGGATCTAATGTGAATCTGTTCTTCATTTTGGGTACTAGTGCTGAGTCACTTTTTTCAGTGGTGGGGAGATGAAGGACAGTCTCAAAGGAACCAGCCAGGTGTAAAACTGGAGCTGCCTGTGTGGAAGACTGTGTTTTTCTTATCCCTGTTGGATGTATTTCTTTTTTTTTAAACTGGAAACTTTCATTACTCTGGAAAAACCTATTAATATAAAAAATCTCCTTCAAATGAGATGCAAGAAACAGCCCAAGGTGCTGCCTGGTGTTTTATATCTCCAGCAGACATAAGTCGTGGTATGGTCTGAATTCCTGCTAAATCCTCTGCCAGAAGTTAGGGAGAAGTGAATATGTGAAAGAGTATATTTGAGGGCTCAAGAGCCTCTCTGTGAGGACAGTCACAACATGACTGTAGTAATTATACACTTTAAAAAGTATCCCTTTCTTTCTGCAGGCAGTTGAGCAAAAGTCTTGGGCAGGCTGGGGAAATCGAGCCGGAATCAGAAGGGATCCTGACGGAGTATGGTGTGGATTTCTCTGACTTTCCTCCTGAAGCCCTGGAGTGTCTTCCCCAAAACCTGCCCTGGGTTATCACACCAGAAGAGCTGGCCAAAAGGAAAGATTTAAGGTAATGACAAAAAGCAAGGTCTGACCCTTCTCCTTGGGTTGGTGCAGGGTTGTGATGTTTTGTTTTTCTTTCATCACTTTGTAAAGGCTTTATTACATGTATTGTGCTAAAATGCATGGAAAGAAACTACTTTTGAAAGTACCTACAAACCCAGATGGTCTGTTACTTGGAGAAGTATTTTGTGAGGCAAAGAGGCTTCTTCTCAATATAACTATTGAAAACTGAAAATTTGTTGTTTGGCACCTGATCTGAAAGCTTTATGTCTTTGTCTGGAATGTATTACGTGTTTTAGTGGTAGTTTTATAGCAGAGATTTTCTGAATGCCTAGCAGATTAAATGATTTTGAACATTGTTACTTTGAAATTCAAGCACAGGTGTAGATACTGTCTTCTGTGTTTTCCCATCTAGTCTCAACATATTTCCCTTTTTTAAAGAGCTGGTGTCATGATGGGTTTGTGATGGCTCTTGATGAGGTTACGAGCTGGTGAATGCAGTCTGTCCCTGCAGCTCAGCAGCTCTGTGCTGTCCACTTACCTCACAACTTAGTGATGCTCCCACCAGCTTTTGGCAACTCTGCAGTCCTTTGGGTGATTGACACTTTGACATTGCTGGACTACCCAAAACTAGTGGATTTGCTACATTTCAAAGTGTCAGATTTGAGAGGCATCCTCATTAGAAAAGATAGATATTTTGTTTAGAAGCTCACTTTGCAATAAAGGAAGGTGCAGGAGAACAAAAGAAGAAATGTATTACATGTTAAGAAGATGTGGTGTTCTCCACTTCCGCCCTTGTTTATGCTGGAGCATGCTGTCTCAGTTGGCAGATTTGTGCTCCCTTGTGTATTGTATTGCTGATGTGAAGCAGCCCCATGACCCTGAGTCCTCAAGACAATGCAGTGGTACAAGCACCTGCTTATGTGTTTATCTGTGTTACTGGCGCAGACATCAGCAATTTGAGCAGATCAGCTGATAAAGTAGAGCAATTTTTATCTGTACCTGCACTTCAGGTATTACTTTGGACCTAATCCTGCTCTGGAGCCTGCAGCCTCCTTACTGCTTCAGCTTTTTGGATTTCCGTTGCCATACAATGGAGTACTTCAGTGGAGAATCACACTCCTGATTTACTGGTGCTAACACTCAGATACCAGTTCCAGACCGTAGGCTTCAAGTAAGTTTTAAAAAAAAAAAAAAAAGAGATCCTGAATGCTGCCATTCAGAAGTCACTGGAAAGTGCTTATTTTTGTATTCTTGACTACAGTTCAGTAGCATTCTCTGTTTCTTCTGACCAAGTTCTTTTAAACAAATAAAGAACTTGACTTGTCTCCAGTCAGACAATCAATTTTGGAAATGAATTCCAAGTGCATTTCTTGCTTTTATTGCTGAATTATTACACTGGGACTTATCAAGGTGATAACAGTTTTGCAGTTAAGCCATTTAAATCCCTCTCTGCCCCTTCCTGACCACAGTGCACACTACAAAGTAGATTTCCTTTTGATCCTCTCAAATATAAACATTTAACAGTGCAAGTTTTTAAGACAATTATTTGAGCTTAAATTACTAATCCTTTTAATGTCAACTGCCACACTGCTGACTAACTAGTTTGCAGTGTAAGCACAACATGAGACTTCTAGTTATGGAAAGTAAAATACAGGTGAGTCTTTCGTGTTGTTTCCTCACAGAAGAGTTTTTTCTACCTAGAAAAAAGGCGAGTTTTATTAGTAAATGCAGTGTGAATTGTAGTTGAATGGAGTCAGGCAGCTGGAGACCTGACCACCACCTCTTCTGGTCTCACCCATCAGATCTCGAGAGACAAGTCCCAAGGCTGCTTTTCCTTAACTTGGTGTCAGGTATTGGCTTTCATATTGTCAACAACAAATACTCTGTGGTCTGCAGTGTCCTGCAAGAGCCAGTACACATGGGTCCAGGCTGGTATCTGGATGTGGGCGTTTGGTCTGGGTACACATGGGAGTTGTGCCTTGTTTTCCAGGAGAGCTCCTGCCATATGCAATGGCACCTGCCTCCATGAGTGCCCATCTTTGCTGTACCCAGGCTCCCCAGGTTACTGTACAGTACTCTGAGAGTATCATATAAAATAAATTACAGTGAAATAAAGACTCACCTTTTCTCCTGGAACAGCCATGTTAACACCTCTAAGTAGCTCATCCTAATTCAGTTTACACATTGTTCACCTGGCTAGAGTAAACACATATTGGAGTTTGACTTAAAATACTTCCACTTCTAGTAATGCATTAAGGTTGTAGGACTTGGAACTGAGACCTGAGAAAAGTCTTGTATTTTTGCATGTTTCCTCTTCCTGGGATAACTTCTCCATGTTTTAATTTCTTCTTGAGAAATGACTCTTTCCTCCTCAAAAGGCAAATTCTGTGCTCTACTGACCAGTGTCCCCAGTGTGGTCGGGTCTGTGAGTCAGTGTGCTGAGCACGGAGCAGAGGCGTTTGTGAGCGAGGTTTTGGAAGAAAGTGAGACAATGTGTTTTAGCAACTGCTGAGGCTGGGCAAGAAGGAAGGATACTTTGTCCATGCCATCTTGTAAATATGTTCCTTGATCTTCCTGCAAGTCTTTTGGTTTTACAGGAAGCCTGCTCTTGCCATGCACATTCTGATTGTTTAGCAACTGTGATCTCACCTACACAGCCTGTGCAGAATTGCCTCCAAGAGATTTTTTTCCCCCTCATTTCTCCAGTAATATCTCACAAACAAAGGTTTATATAATATTTCAATATTACTTGAGGCACAAAAGGTCCAAACCTCGTGGATGGATTTGAAATGTTTTAGCCGGTTTATTACTCTGCTGTGCCACTTTTGCACAGTTTTGCCATGATCGTCTGCTTTTTACCTGCATGGATTTATTTGTAAAATTAGTTAAATATTTCATGGGCACTTCCATCTTGTTTCTAAAGAGCACATGAAACTTGTAAGGAAAAGCACTAGACAAGTATTAGATGTTGGCACTGCATCCTGTGGTTGCATTTTAGAGAGAGCATGAAGGTTCATGAGGTATCAGAATGGTGTGGTTGAGAAAACTTCCCTTCCAGAGAATTCAAATGTGATAATGCAGACAGCACCGGAGTTCTCAGTTTGTTGTTCAGGTTGACTGGAATTGGTAATTTTTCGTTAGAAGTTTGAGAAGTGTTTGGTTTCTGCTTTTAGGGAAACATTGGAGGATTAATGTCATAGAGACAAATGTTAATGGGTGCAAAGTTTCAACCAGTTTTTTGTTCTTTTCCAGTGTTACAACATGTAATTTTCATTTCCTTGTTTGCTTTGCTTTGCACGATGTTTCAATGGTGTGGGACAAAACGTAGCCCCTGAAGAGAAGAGAGGTCAGGGCAAAGAAGGAAATACAAGTTTCAGAGGTGGTTGCAGGAGCTGGGGGCTGGAGGAGGACGAGGCCGTTTGAAGAAGTGTAGCCAGGAATCTAAGAAACCCAAAAGCTATTTCTAAGACTCATTCCAAATGTTTCTAATTTCATTCATATCTTTTTGTTTCCTTTACTGCTTAACTGGGACAAGAAACTAAAGCCAGGAAAGTCCAATCATAGTGGGAAACAAAAACCTAAATATTGGAGAGAGAAAAAAGGCCATTCTTTGCAAAGCAGTTCAGCCTTTTGCTTGTCTCCCATTGTTGGTGTTGCTGTGGAAAATGTCTAACATCACTTTTTGGAAAGCCTTAAAACCTGTTCAAGTAGAGATGGTTTATATAGTCTAACATGGAAGAACTAGAGGATATCTATTTCTTTACCATTTGCCTAATAATAAGTGAGCCTGTTGACCTCTGCTGGACTATTACAAATGTGAAACTTGGCACTCAAAATTGCTTGCTCTAAATTTTCCAGTTGCTTTCTCTTTTTTCCATTTGATGTCATCCTGCCAACTAGTGATTTTATTATTATAAACAGGACATTGTATTCACTTTTAAGAAGAAATATGAAGCTGAAGGTAAAATTACAAACTGCAGTTTCTCAGCTGGCAAAATACAAAACAATGAGCTAAAAATACTGAGCAGAGAAAGGGTGCTGGGGCAGGGAACTCTGAAATATCTACAAGATGGATGTGTTCTGGGGAGCAGAAACTTACTTTGGCTTAGCAGGGCTGAGCTCCTGGGAATCACCAAATGGTGCAGGTTAGAAGACACCTCTGGAGATCATCTACTCCAACTTCCTTGCTCAAAGCAGGGTCAGCTAGAGCAGGCTGCTCAGAGCTGTCTCTGCCTGGGGTTTGAATATCTCCAGAGATGAAGATTCCACAACCCTCTGAGGAGCTTGTTCTGGGGTTCAGAAAAAAGTGTCTTTTTCACCTTTATGTAGAATCCCTGTGTTTTGTGCCCATCTCCTCTTGTCCTGTTACTGGATACCCCTGGAAATTGTCTGGCTCTTTTTTACTCCCTACCATCAGATTTATTTTTATGTTGAAAAGGTCTGAGCCTTCTCTTTTCAAAGCTGAACAGTCCCAGCTGTCTCAGCCTCTCCTTTTGTAGGTTGGATGCTCTGATTCCTTAATCATCATCAAGGCCCTTCAGCAAACTTGCACCAGTATGTTGATGTCTAACTAGTGCTGGGCAGCCCAGAACTGGACACAGCACTCCAGCTGTGGTCTTGCCAGTGCCTGGGAGAAGGGAAGGATTAAAGGAATCCATCCTTTGGCCTTCTGGCAACACTCTTCCTAATGCAGCCCCGGAGGCCATTGGTTGCCTTTGCTACAGCGACATGCTGTTGGTTGACATTTAGCTTGTCCATCAAGACCCCAGATGCTTTTGTGCCAAACTGCTTTCTAGCAGGTTGTCCCTCAGCCTGTACTGGTGCACAGGGTTATCCCTCCCCATGTGGAGGACTCTGTTTTTCCCTTTGAGCTTCATGAGTTTTCCCTCAGCGCATTTCTCTGCCGAGGTCCCTCTGAATGGCAGTGTGACTGTCCATTCCTCCCCCAAGGCTAAAGGGCCTGGAGAGCAGCAGACCAGGGGACACTAAGGATCCACTGCATTGGCAGGAGACAATTAGTGCTGACTTGCTTCCCTTGCAGGGCAGAGTTAATGAACTTTGCTCTTGGCAGGCAAAGTGCTTGAATGCAATGAAGCTTTCAGTTAAAATTTGCATCATGGTGTTTCAGCATGTGACCTCAATTGCAACTGATCCAAGTTATTGAAGGCCAAATTGTAATTCTGACTGCCCATTCAGAAGTGTGGCATCCTTCCTTTGATAAATAAGAGGAGGAGGGCAGAGGTGCTCTGCTGTGTCCCTGTGCCCACTGGGGAGGGAAGCTCTGTAGCGCTGTTGGTACTTGCACTGCAGTTCTCCCCACTATTTATTTCCTTCTCGAGAAATGTTACAGCTGGTAACAGGGATTAGCAGTGCATACAGTAAGGGTTTAACAGCATGGCCTTTGCTGTAGGTGCCAGAGGAGATTATTGGCTGATAAAATTAGAGGTGATGGTAAAAATATCAGCCTTGAACTGTAGAAGGGATATTGGAGGAAAGCAGTCAGACTCTGAAACAGATGTCTTTTCAAGGCAGGTGGACAACTTTGGTTAGAAATCAGTGCAAGTCAGATAAAACATCATTAAACAGCTTGTTTCCTGGAGATTTTCCACTACAAAAACCTAGTGTTAAGTAGAGCAAGACTTACTCAGCTATAATAGGATATGTAAAAATGCTCTGGTTTCTGATGGAAACTGAGAAATGACTTGTTTAGCAAGTGTATAAGCAACATTGCTACAGAACTGGCTGTTATCTTGGCATGGAGTGGAGACACAAACAGGGCCAGATTATGATCTCTGCCCTCTCGCTGAGCTGTTCTGTGACTAATTAAATGTTCTCCATAGAGAGATACATGGCATACGAAGAATTACTCAGTGGTATTTATCAGAACAAGTCCCTCTATAACAGGATTGATTCCAGAATGTGGTGATGATGACTGTACCTGCTCTGGGTACTTCTGCTGTCCAGGCAGTCTGGGGAACTGTACCCTTCTTGAACTGATGAGGAGAGCTCACGTTAGCTCCAATGTCCCCCTTTAGCTAAGTAAAACTGAGTAAATAGGGTGCTGCTGTCAGACTGATGTGATTCAGCTCCTGGCTTCTGATTGGCTTCTTTGTGGTCCTCCTCTCTGTTCTCATAACATTTTCTACTACACTATAGCTACAGCAGCTGTGGTGACGCTGTTTTGATGTGTGGTCTGTGCTCTCAGATGCTGCTGTTACCAGTGGCTGATGTACACAGATACATGGGCAACTTCACCTGTGTTTTTCCTTACTGGAAGGTGCCTGTAACCACTGGAAGTGCAGCTTCAAGCAGAATTACTGGTGTGTAGTTGGATAGGATTATTGCTTTCTGTTCGTATGGGCCATCACACATAAGCTTGTTTTGTTAAGAATCTGTTTAGTTGTGGAAAACAGTACTAACTTTTGTACCTAGGTTGTTACAGTTGTGTTCCTGCCTGAATACTTATTTTATGGAGGGAAATGGAGAGAATAACAGAGGGAGATGAGAATAAAATCTTAAATAAATTTGAGAACTTGTCTGTTTCTTACTAGGTTCCACTGGATCACAAGGTGGGTTTTGTTGAGTGGAAGAGAATGCTGTATCCTGCATGTTTATATATGCTGAGCTGTCCAGTTCAGATGTGCCAAATGCTGCCTCCTTCCTTCATATCACAGTGCTTTGCTGGTGCCCTGCTCTTTCTACAGGTCAGGTAGCATGGGGGTGGACAGGAGATGAAGGATCTAAGTTCTGGTGTCATCCCAGGCATCTGTCTCTGATACTGTAGATGAAGAACCCCAGAACTACTCCAGTAGGTGAGGCAGTGTATCCCTACTGTGGTGTTTTGGGACTCGTCACTAATATCCAGAATCCGAATCACAGAATATTCTGAGTTGGAGGGGACACACAAGGATCATCAAGTCCAACACTTAAGTACAGGGGTTGAACCCACAACCTTGGCATTATTAGCTCCATGCTCTAACCAGCTGAGCTGGTCATTCCAAGGGGCAGTATTTTCCTCTTGGCTCCACTCTGATGGAGTGGTCTGAAGCACGCTTTGAGCTGTCCATCTGTCCTCAAGGTTTTGGGTGATTGGATCTTTGTTACCAGGTTATTCTCAGATCCTCACTACATTAGAAAAAAAAAAAGCCAAAATCCAACCTATAAATCATAATATAGATGGCACACATGCAGGTGTATGAGGCACAGTTGTCCTGGAGATATCACAGCTTGGATTAGAAGTGGGACAGTCTGGAAAAGACTAACAAAAATATTCTGGAAGATAAGGGATTGATTTACAAGGAAGGATTAACTGTTCAATGTGTATCTGCCAACACTGAAACTCAGAGTTTGTGAAAGATATAGTAGTTGATAGTTAAAAATATGTGGACCAAAATGAAAAAATGAGAATCATTTACGGTGATGGGAGGATAGAAAGGGGTGTTATGAGGACAAGTAAGGTAAAACAAAGAGGAAACCTTTCCTGTCCAACCCAAAATAGACTGTATTGTAGACCGTGAAAGAAAGTACTGGAAACACCATCACTAAAGATGCTTAATGCCACACTGGAGAAAGTCCTGGCAAATGTGTTGTGATGAGTAGCCTGGCTTTGACCTATGGGGGTTGGATGACCTAATGTCTCTTCCATTTCTAGCTCTGTGCATCTATGATTAAAGTAGTTTATATAATACAAGTGCATTTTCAATTACACTCTGCCTTCTTGCGTGGGATAGTGGTGGTGCAGAGAACTCATTATATTTGTGGCACAATTACTGCATGACTTGTAGGAAATACTGCTGGTACTTGGTCTCCCAGAGACTCTGATCTCATTTTTATGTGTGTTGGCTTTTCAAGCCATATAGGTATGTTACAAGACTGCAGTGCTCCTTTTTTCCGTCTCATCCCTTACTTGGAGGCCATAAATATGGAGAAAATATTAGAAGGATAAACAGAGGGAATAATTGATTTTGGTTCGGCGATCCAGTGACCATCCTTGGTGAAAATGTGAAAGTTTATTGTTGTAGATGTGTAATACATCAGGAGTCATTGTCAGCTGCTCTTTTGGACCAAGGTCTATTTTCTGAACTAGAACAGGACATTAGCTAAAACATAAACACAGAGGAATTAAAAAGAACACTACTGGCTAGATGTTGGAATTTGAGTTTTCAATGCATTTTATGCTGTACTGGATTTCTGTGGGGCTTATAATACAGGGTGTTAGGAGGGGGTAGTTTTTGCTTCCAATTGTTTTGTAATTTTGGTTCATTTTGAAATTTATGCACCATGCCAAAAGACTTTTGTGATGTGTCAAATATCTTTGTTAGTGTGTTACAGGGCATTCAGAGCGCCATTAGAGATTTGTCAGGGCACTTCTGTTGCAGGCATAATTTTAAAATATATTCCTTTTAAGAGACCGTCTTGGAAGCAGCCACTCTTGGGTTTTAAGTAAAATCTGTCAGCATCAAGTGTGACAAATGTGGTAGACACCACATGTAATAAATGTCTTCAGGAGTGGGATGTTGAAGTCTCTAAAATGTTCAGGCGCTGATTAGTCTCTGAAATTTCCCTTGGAGAAAGAGTACTTCATCCCATTTGAGTGATGAATATTGGCAGAACTGGTCCTTTGCTTATTGGCACTTTATAACAGACCGGCACAGACACCATGGTCAAGCTGGGTTTACTTGTTCCTGAAGAATAAGATTGATTTTTGTTGTTGCTATGACAGTTGGATTGTTGTGTGAAAAAATGTTAGTAGCATTCACTGGAATGAGTTGATGGCTCTAGGATGCCTGTACCCAAATTAAAACAACTGTTTCCAGATCTGAGAAATGGTGTCTGTTTAACTTTTGCAAGATGGAGCTCAGCAGGGTCTTAGAAATGACCTGAAGAAGTTAAAGATTCTAAAAGTGCCTTTGTGGTGCTTAATTTTAAAATGCCGACTTTGAGCTGGAGTTAATAAGGAGTCTGAGCTTTCACTCCCACCAGGCTATTGTATGTACTCACAAAGTGGAGAGGACAGGACAATCTAAGGAGTCCCTAGAAGAATGTAAATGCACTGCAAGTGTCTAGACATGCAGTCACTCATACTGTAAATGTCTTACTACTGACATACTCAACTTTAAAAGGCTTGCACTGCGAAACTTTAATAAACAAAACCATGGTCATTACTGTCTCACCTTCAGCTGCAGCAGTCTGGGCTTTGGAAACAGGATGGTGCTTTTGCAGAAGATTCAGCTTGGTGCTTCAGGATCTGTTGGATGACTGGAGGGACTGTGAGCCATGAGCATCAAGCTTGGGGTAGGGTAGGATGTCAACATGTGGGTAGGCACTAAGCTGCTTGAATCTTCAGCTGTGCGGTGTTTGTGTGCTGGGAATTCACAGGTAGCAAGTGTCAGCCACCTTTTTCAGGCTGCTGTGTTCTTGACTCTCTTTTGTGGTTGTTTTGGATGTGTTTGTCTTCATAAATGACCAGTAAACATCTCTGGAGACTGCTTCAGTCTGAAAGTTGCCCATGGGAGGGAGTCAAGATGGGGATGTAAATAAGGTAATTAGGTTCAGACACCTCAATTCTATCCTCTTCCTAAGACACAGAAGTGGAGAGGGAGGTTCTGATCTCCCTGATTACAGGATGTGTGGGAAAGGTTGAAAGCTGTGCCAAGGGAAGCTTAGACTGGATGTTAGGAAGCATTTCCTTACTGAGAAGCTGGTGAACCACTATAACTGGTCTCCTAGGGAGGTGGTCAATGTCCCAAGCCTCAGTAAGTGGGATCTGGACAATGTCCTTAACAACATGCTTTAACTGGTCAGCCCTAAACTGGTCAGGCGGTTGGACCCGATGGTCATTGTTGGTCCTTTGCAGCTGAAATACCCGTAGTTCTATTCCATTCCCTTGCCTTCCCTTCCAGTCCCTGTGAGTGGGTTACTTGTTGGAAGACTATTGGTGGATCTCTGCTCAGCCCATTTCTTAAATACTCTGGTTTTCTTGCAAAGGCATCCAGCTCTCTTTTTCTCTCTTGTGAATACCTGTGCATAGATGTATGTGTTTGCACACAGGAAAACAAACTGCTGTTGTGGTCCTGTGAACTATGAATGTTTTAATTACCATCATGGTAATTCCAGCTCACCAACAGACTACTCATCTTACCTCTTCTGCTGCACTAGCCATTTATTTTAGGTCCTGTTAAAGGTAAAAAGACTAACTGCTCTGCAGACATGCTTGTCTGCTTTAATTAGTCTTCCTGAAGCAATGCAAAGAGCAACTGCACTTAATTAGCTTGCCTTAAATTAGGATTGATATACCAGCCTCTATATGTTGACACTTGTTACTGTCTAATAAACTAAGTGCTCTGTTCTCCAGGTTTTTTCCTGGCTGGTTGAGCTGCAGGATGGCAGAGGCAGCTTTAGCAGTGCCACTGCCCTGGGGCTCAGGTGGCAGTGTCAGCGCTGCCCTGGGCTGGCAGGGCCTGGACAGTGTGTGTGGCTTCTGCATTCCTGGCTCTTGCTTGCAGCTCCACCATGCTCAGTGCAAGTGGTTCCCCTGACTCTTCCAAACTCTTGCAGGCATTGCCTTGCTCTGGTTCTCAAAACCTCTGGCCACAAGGAGGAGGGAGGAAAGGTTTTATTCTTCCATTGACCGAAACTCCATGCCGTACTATGTCCACCTTTGCAAACCTGCATTAAACATCTGGTTTGCATGAAGAGAGTCCTGTAAAAAGTGGAAGTATCCACACTGAATTTTTTATTTGCGATCAGTGCTGGGCTTTTCTTAAAGGCATGTGTTTATCTCTAGTCTTTTCCAGCATGGAGATGAGAAAATCTCTTAACTCTGGGTGTCTCTGTCTTCTAAACCCTTTTCCTTTAACTAAATTGTTTGTATGTTGGAACAAGTGGACTTGGATCATCTCATTACTTTTACAAAGTATATTTTGCCAATTTGAAATTAATAAACCTGACTTTTATTAGATGTGATGATAATGAGGGATGGCTCCTTCGGGGCCTTTAAGGAAGGAGAATAAAGGGATGATCAAGCTCCTTAACCTACAAGGTCACCTTGGTGGCCCTTCAGAAGCTGGAGACAGCTGCCAATTTTTATATACCTGAGATCAGTGCAAATGTGATTGCATGTAGCCGTGGGTGCAAGCAGCATCTCTGTTAGCAGGTGCATAAAAATTTCTGTTCCTTGCAGTGTAGTCATACAAACCTCTGCAGGTTGGTCTTGTTATTAGTTATGGTCAGAAATGTGGTTTGATCTGTCCGAGATCCCTTGTGCCACAGCCTTTGGGGTGTTGCACAGAGGGACGGTTTGGCCACAGGTGGAATTTGAACAGCTCCTTCCTCTTCACAGGGCAGACTTGCCACATAGCTGAGAACAATTGTTTCTTCACCCAGATGGTTTCTGTCACTTGCCTCCAGGGTCCTCCCTGGCGTGTGTACAGGGGTGGCTGGTGAAGGTGCCAAGGGAGGGCACAGCTTGCACTGCCCACACCCAGCCGTTCCTCCCCTTGCTTCTCATTGCCTTGCCTGATTCTCTGGGATGAGAGCCGGCTCTCTGTGGCGCCCCAAAAGTACAAGTGATACCACTAGGCCTGGAGGAAAAGCAGGAGGAGATAGCTCTCGGAGACCTTGCCCTGGAGGAGTATGTATGTAGGGTGCTGCCCTCGGGCTCAGCGCTGCTGTACCGTCACTCGGTGGATTGTTTCCTTTCCCACGTGCCAGCCCCAGTTCCTGTAGCCATCTGAAGCTTCTCTAGTAATAAAAACTGAAAACCAGAAATATAATTAATCACACTTTATAATGCATTTTCTGGTGAGCGGAATTCACTTAGAAAACTTGAGTGAGGAGTTTGCTTGCTCGCTGCTGTGAACTTTGAGCTCTGCTTGCAGATCAACTTCTCTTGTGCCATTGACTACCTGGCCTTGGGCTCTGCAACATTTCTGCAGCATCTTTATCCCGGGAAGTCCCATTCCTTGTTTTATTTGCTCAGTGATTTTCTTACCTCACTTCGCAATCTGTGCCCAAAATAAACTGCCTGTGACAAGCTACAAGTCCAAGTTCCTTGAGTAGTTTTAAAGGAGAGACAGATCTGAGCCTAATGGTTAAACATACCTGAACTGGTGAGAAATGCTAAATCAGAATTTGTCTGGACCCCGCTTCTGCTTTGCATCTATGATTTTAAGTATTTCAGATGGCTGTGAGCTGCCCTTGCTTGCCAGTCACCTGCTGAGAGCACCTCAGCACCCGGCCAGCTTGTTCTGGAGGGCAACAGGCTGAGCACAAAACTCTTCCGAGGGAGGCTGGGACTGTCCTGCCAGCCCCACAGGTTTGAGGTCTCTGAACTGGGGCCACCAGTGGCCTCTGGATAGACTTGACTGGCCAGATATGTCTCTGCAAAACAGCCAGTTAGTTGCCACCATTGTATAAACGGATTCAGAATTTGGCACCCCTGTATTTCTGCTCTCTTCTTTCCAAGGCAGGCTGCAAATGTGCACTTTGTTGAAATCAATCCGCTGATTTTTAAACTGCCTGGAGCTACAATTTGCAATGGGTGGCAGATGCTTGTGGTAGCAGGCCTCAAACATCTGGGATAAGCTATCTATTCCCCTGACACAGGACCCCACATTTTCTTTGAAGAAGCTCTTAACCTTTTTCTTGCTCGCTTGTCAGATAAAGTAAGCCATTCGTGTCCATTCAGTTGACTCTCTTAAATGAAGGAACTTAAAGGAAGATTTACTGGATGTGGCTGGGGGGAATTTATACCCTGTGCATTAGTGGAACCTAGTGAAGATAAATGCAGGCTGGCACATGTGCATGTCCCCACACTGCTTGTGTTGTAGGAGTGTCTATTTGCATATGCACAGGTCCTAAAGAGAGGTCATTGTACTTTGGAGTGTAGGTATCCCGAAATTCCATCCTTAGTGGAATTTTAAGGAATATGTATTTATGGAGGTAAGGCTATTTGTAAACCTTTAAAAATTGGTTGATTTCCAGTGCTGGACAGCTGGGCAGCCACAGATCAAAGTCCCGGTGTAGTTGAAAGATTTTATATCTTTCAGTGTCACAGTATCTTAATTTGTTTAGATGCATGCAAAGGATCAGAAACTAACATGCATCTGGGGATTAAGGCAGCTTTGCTATCCAATCTGAAAGCCAGCATATTCCAAAAGATTTTCAAAGTCTCAGAAGGCAGTGAAGTGCTTTAGTGGTTTTTATGTCTTTGAAAATCTCCATTTAGTGTGCCTGGTGGAATTACATAAATACATGCTGCCAGTTGTCTGACACCAGCAGATACCACCCAGAGCATTTAAGTACTGAAGTGGTAGGTCTGCAAAGTTGGGGACATTGCTCTCACTGTGAGAGCACCCATACAAAAAGAGTAAGACTTGCTAAGTCCGTATGACAATTGCTCCTTTAAAAATTCACTGTAATTTTTCCCCTCCCACTTCTCCTACCCAGGAGTACGCCAGTGGTTATGCTGTAAGAAAAATAATATGTGTTTGCATTATACACCTCTAGAAGGGAGTTTCCATTGTGATATGAGAGAAAAGCAGCAGTCTGATCTCTTCCTTGGCAGCCTCAGCCTATACCATTGTGCTCAGGGATCTTTTAGCTAGGGAGGGGCTGAACTTATTCTGAAGATTTAGATAAAATCAAAATAAACAGTAAACCCATTTCCTTTACTGTCTTCACTGCTCTTCGCTCTGGTCCACATTCCTCTCAGTGCATGGGTGAACTCCACTATAACCCAGGCAAGAAGTTGCTGTGGGGCAGCCTGGGATGAAAGGAGGCCCTGAAGCAGGAATTTTGGAAGTTTTATGTATTGAGTGCTTCAGATTTTGGGTCTTGCTGGTGCCAGGCTCTGCTCTTTTGAACATGATGGTTCCTGAGTCAGATGCTTTATTTGCCCCATCTATATGGCCCTAGACCATATTTGTGGTCCTACCTGGGATATTCCTGGTGTTCCTGCCACCATAGGACACACATATGTGAGCCTTGCAGGGCAGGGCTGCATATTCCAGGTGCCACTTGGTACAGCAGATGTCAAAGGATGTTCAGCTTCTCCTGAGCACCAAGTTGATTTGTAAGATCTAATGAGCTGATTTGGAGTTTGCTCTCTCTGTAACTTTCATGGTGTTTCCTGTGGAACATTCTTTTCCCTTTGGTGCACAGTTGGTACTGTAGGTGTTATAAAATCCTGCACCTCTTGGGTGTCTTTACTGTGATCAAAACTCTCAATATTTTCACCATTCATTGTGGTTTATTTCAGTGCCTCTGCTCTGTGCTAGCTGTGCTCGTGGACTGTCAGATGCTGTGATACCTACTGTGGTGCATGGAGATGGGGGTTATTTGTGTTCCATTTAGCTTTGCAATTAGGAACAATCTATTTTTACTCTAGCTGCAAGGCATCAAGACTTTTTCCTGCTTGTTTCTTTGGAGTGAACTTGATGGGCTAAATTGTTTTGCTTTTGTGGAGGAATATCTGTAATGAAATGAAAGCTAAGAGCAAGCAGTTAAACCAAAAAGAAAAACTAAAAGATACTCAAGGAGATTCACTTGTCTAAATATTTTTTTAATTATTATTTTTTAGTAGATTAGATTTAGACTTCAGATTAGATTGGAAGATGTTTCGACAGAGTTTTCTGAAAACATGGTTGTTGTTGTCTGGGCGTCTCTGATGGGCTCTGTGTTTTGATACCTTCTTCATGACTGGGAGATAAATTTTCCTTTTCTTCTTTTTTCTTTGCATAGGAAAGAATGCATTTTCACCATCGACCCATCAACTGCCAGAGATCTTGATGATGCTTTGTCCTGTAAACAACTCCCTGACGGTATGAGATATATTTTAAAAAGTACTTCTAGTGTTTGTATTCAGCTGTTGACACATTTGTATCTTGAATTTGTCCTGAGGTATTCTTTACCACATATAAGTAGAGTAATAAACTAGTTTTTCTCTCATTTTAATTGCTTGTTTTCAGAAATCTTAAAGCAGACATCTTCAAGCTGCACTCAGTCTTGGTGTTAGAAAATGCAGAGCCACAGTGTTTTGCATAATCAGAGCTGTAATTTGATTTCAGCAGATCTCAGCTGTCTCCTGTCATTAGGGGAGCTACAGCTGAATAGCTAATGGACCACTCCTGCAGACTGAAGTCTAGGGAAACTTTGACCTTGAATACGCAGACTATGGATAAAGGATCCAGTTTTTTGAAGGTCACTGGCTGGATTGTTTTTTGGTGTTTATGGGATGCTGGGAATTGTCAGATGAGCACAGTGTGCCTTATAAGTTGTGGTTTTCTTCACATTCCCTCTTGAGCTTTCTCTTCTACCTTATTTGTACTTTTACTATGCTGTAAGTGAACAGAACAGAAAGTAGAGCTCCAGAAGCCAAATCGTGATGATTCTGACCAAAGGAACTTCTCTCTTGTAAGCTTACTTTGTCATCCAAGTTCTGCTCATTTAGTTTGACTGCTGCATGATTAGATTAGCTTATCTGCCACTAATAATGAAGATAAAGTAATTTTTTTTGTGGGTGGGTTTAGTTTTTCTTGCTCCTGCTTATCGTCATAATATGATGTTATCAGAGACATAATTTCCTTCTTTAAGAGTGACTTTATCTGTGCATGTCCTGAGCATGGTGTGCTCAGACGCTCCTTTTGGCTTGTGATCTGCCATGAGAATGGTGCCCACTCTCACAGAGTTTCATACGGCAAGTTTCACAGAATATTCTGAGTTGGAAGGGACCCACAAGGATCACTGAGTTCAACTCTTAAGTGAATGGCCTCTATAGGGATCAAACCCTTGTTATTAGCACCATGCCCTAATCTCACTTTATCACTGCCTCAGTCTTTGGCTAAGGAAAATCACCTCCTGTAAAAGCCATTTTTTATGCTGATGAATCCCAGGGACCAAGTTTTAAATCAGTGGAGATGCCTGCAGAGTCCTTTTAGTGAAGATGAATAATAAAAGCAAGTAAGAGCTCTACTAATGTACTCTTGTCCTTTATCCTCCCACTGTGCTGCTGTTTGAGGCACAAACTTGGTGCAGCGTTTCATGGACCTTCTCCTCTGCCCAAAGTTGTTCAGTATTGAAATGCTAAATTCCAAAGGTTAAATTTTTCAAATACTTGCTGAACTGAAAAACCCAATCAAAACATTATTGTGTGAGCCTCCTATAAGGCATATCTGTTTCACATGCAGTTGGCAATATAAGCTGTATTTTGTGCCCACTTCTAAGGTGTCATCTTATAGATACAGCTGCAGAGCTTGTTGTCCAAGGGATGAAGTGTTGGATCCTCAGCCAATGCATGGGCATCCAAAAACAGTGCTGGGAGTCCTTTGGGGTCACTTTTCTGTGTTCACTTGCTTGCAAAACTATGGCTGTTCGCAGCTCTTTGATGTTTAGGAGAGCCCCTATGGGAACCTCAATCTTGTGCTTAATAGAACCTTTTGACATATTTTGGAGGTACCCTGAGGATTTTTGGCTTTAAAAGTTGCTATGCTAGCTGCAATTATTAAGACAAAGAGTTGTTTTAGAGGTTAAGAGCTTATCCAGGTCTGGCAAGGACGCATCTCTCGTGAGGGCAAAGTTGTATTAAGAGTTAAGGCAGCTTTTATTCCAAATGTAAATGTGGTTACAAGAAATTATTATTTTTTCCATCTCTTTTGCCCATATGTAAAACACTTAAAAAAACCCCACCATAAAATCTCAACATGAGCAAACCACATATCTTGGCATCCTCATGGTGTCTGAAGATCTCCAAAAATCAACAGAGAATGCAGAACCCAATTCAGAAAATGTCTCTCTGTTGATGTATAGCACCTTGAATTACTACAGAAAAACACACTTGTTTTCCACACTTCTATCAGACAGGTAAATCAGGGCATTTCAGAAGATTCTAGAAAATGGAATTCTATATCCTCAAGCATTTGTTGCTGATTTATTTAAGACAGTTTCTTTGCCTTGAAGGATCTTAGGCAACAATCTGAGTGATAAAGGACTGTCAAGGATCACTGAGGAAGTTTTAAAACTTCTCCATGTGATCCCTATCACTGGATGGAGGACTCTCCCATGCTACATCCTTGGCAAAAGATGGAAAGAAAATTTTTTGCCTAAGTAGTCCACAAATCTGTCATGAAAAACTACCCAGTAGCGGAGTGTCACTAGCAAAGGAAGCACGGGCTGTGGGAAGAGCTGTATTTTTAATGGAGCTTGCAGTAGAGTACTGCAGCAGTTGGAAACTTTTCCAGGGATATATGTCTTAAGTGGGCCAGTCTGGTTTTGAGAGGATTTTATATTGGAGTCTGTTTTTGATTAACGGTCGTGCTCCTCGTTATTGTTTAATGATAGCAGTAGGGAGGTGAGCTTGCTGTTCACATTTGTGAGTGTATATTTTAAAAGAGATCAGCTCCAATAAAGAAGGAAAATAGGGTTATTTATGTAACAGCTGCAGAAATATGAACAAACTGTACTCCATTTAGATGATTCAGCATAACCTTGGAGTAAAAGATGGCTCTGGCCTGCACCTAGTTTCTACAGCCTTTGTAGAGCTGTTTCAGGGTAACTTGAGGTTTTAAACAAGTTCATTTCATTCAGTGCTCTTCTGTGATCCTTTGTGCACCTCTTCTAGCAAATTACTGGAGCCAGGAGTGCACAGCAGAATTGTTCTCGGGTTGTACAGATGTCACAGACATTCATAGAAAACAGCTGTACTGTTTTGAATGTTTTCACCCAGGGTACCGAGGTTCAAAGACTTATTCAGACCTCGGCATGCAAGAGCATGGCAGGTGACCTGCGTGCCCCAGTGGCACCTGGAAAGTTTCTCACACTTGCCAAACCTCTCCTGGGAATTACCTGCCAGTGGTTCTTGTATTTGTGGTAATGCACACTACTGATGCAGTGGTGATGCAGTGGTGTTTGAAGACTGCTTGCTGGTAGGAACAGAAAGGAAATGTGGCACATTCCGAGGCAGATGGGAAAGGATGCAGCAGAAATGATTGGGATGTATTTCAGGAGGGGTGTCTTAACTTGTGTGTGGAGGTCTTTTGATGCTGATCTCAAAGCAGTGCTTTAGGCCATACTGACAGAGCTTCTGTACCTCTTTTTGTGTGTATATTGATAACTAATGTGGGTCTCACTGTTGTTCTTTTGTTCCTGTATTCCTACAGTCTTTGACAAAATAATTCAAGTGTAAGTAATTTAGATATTTTTCTAGGAGAAACTGTTGTACTACAGAATAGAAATATATTCTCCAGACTCTTTGCCCTAGTTTTTGTGTCCTTAGTGACACTGGTTGTCTGCATTTTGAAGCAAGGCCGTGTATAAATACATTCATTGAATCTTCCCCGTGTTTACCTGAGGACCTAAGCAAACGAGGCTTCTGCAGTGTGTTGCTCCCTGGTTTTTCCCTTTTGTTTAACTCCATTCAACCTGCTGGTGAATTTTAATCAACTGTACTTAAGGGAAATGGGATAAAAACATCAGCCACAATGTGTTTCTGTAAGTGTCACTAGAATAGGGTATAAGCAAATAAGAGAGCTTGTCTTTGTGACCCAAATCTGTGAAGAGAGCAGCATAACCTTTCTGTTTAGCGGGCACCAAACATTCTCTTTAGGGCTGCAGTTCTTGGTAACAGGTCTGCTAAAAGGGACCTATGTCACACATTTTGGTAAAACCAACTAATATTTTGCCCAATGTTGGTAAAATCCTTCCTTGTCTACTGCAGGCCTACAGACACTGAGGCTGTTCCTCATAGATCTCATGGACAGCTTAGTACACATCCCCTGGTGTATGAGCTCCAGAATCTTGTGCTTGAAAAACACCTTTAGAGCCCTGGTAGCCCCAAGATGTTCTTTGCCATCTCTGGTGACCACCTGGTCTTCCTCTCCTTTCACCCGCGTTCTTTCCTGATGTAGGTTGCGAACACTTGGGATGTCTTAGTTTTGCAAAGTTGTGTGCACTTATAATTTACTTTTAAAGACATAAATATTCCCTCTTCTATTCAGATTTGTTCCCCTGGCCACTTAAGGACTTTAGGGTGAAATTTGCTCTAGCAATGCATGGTACAGGACCCTTCAGCTAATCCTCTTGGTCCCTGCAGGACAGAGTGTAAGGAGGGTTTGTAATCGGAGTCTTCCTGAGCTGACTGACTTAATATAAACACTAAAGAGTGGAGTTGTGTTGAATTGAAAGTTATATTATAAAATTACTGTACTTCCTTCTTTGTGAGATACGTATTTCATATGAACGGACACCAGACCTGGAGAGAAAATCGCAGAAATACATTAATATATGAATCAAATGTGAAATGACCATAAAGTGCTATTTATTTAAATTTACTGCAGGAGTCAAATGTGGGCAAATTAAAGAAGACCTGCAAAGAGTGGGATTGTGCATAACATTTGGTCAGTTTTTGCTTTAGTGTCAGACATAATTAGCTGGTCTCTCCTATTGCCTGCTGATTAGTCTGATGGGGTTTTGTTGTGCCACTGCGAAAGTGAAAAAGGCATATTGCAGTGATTAAAACCAGGTACATATCTATTTTTCCTATCAAGGGCTTGTGGTTAGAGATTCTTTGAAATATGTAAAATGCACTCACATCTGTGCCAAATCCAGGTCCCTGCTGCGTCCCACAGTGGGCCCCTGTGTAACGCTGGGAACTGCAGCGTGTACAGTATATTTTCCCTCTTCTTTTAAAGCAGTGTGGGGCTGTGTGCGGAAACACACATCACTTCCAATTTCCCAGCGCAGGGTTGAATGGAATCAGAGGGATGAATTGCGTCACCTTTTCTCCACCAAACATCTCTCTGGAAACGAGTGTGACGACTCAGTGACTACAACAGGAGCTCCCCTCAATTTCAGTGGAAACAGGTCCGCTTGCTGCAAACTGCTGCTGTTGAAAGGGAAATAAACTGTGCCTAATTCCCAGACAAGTGCATTAAACTAGGTGATCAGGCAATGAAATGATTAAGAAAATTTGGGTTTGGTTGGAGCATTGATTGCTGGAAAATAATTTGTTAAAACATTATTTGCGTATATAGAAGGTTGTTTGAAAGCTTGGTTAAGCAAAATTGTGCAGGATTTTTTAGTGGTAATTTCTATTTATTACACTGAATTCTCGTGTCAAGTGTTTGATAAAAGTGAAGTATAATTTTATAAAGATTTCATCCTTATCCCAAAAGCTCTCCTTTTTTACAATATACAAAGAAAGTCCTGTGGGAAAAAGACATGGGATTGAAACAAAATAAAAGGTAGATTGTCTATTAAGGACAAATGTAATGAAGGTCATGGCTGCAGAACATGCAAACAGATGTGCAAATACCAGTAGAATTACTCATAAAAGTTAGCTTATTTTTCTAGAGGGAGGAGGGATGCTCTGGGAAAAGTCACCCTCCGGATTGTTTCAGTTCATCAATTCAGGACCTGGGACAATTCCCCCAAGATTTAGAGGTGCAGGATTCTGTGTCCTGGCAGATCTCACTGATATTTGTGTATACAGGCTTAAAAACAAGAGTGTCTGATTGTATATTGAAGAAAAAAACCACCCCAACCAAACACCTTTAAGGAGCTGGATGATGGAAAGAGGATCCGGAAATTCTTGTACAACCAGATCTAAAAGCTCTTGGCTCAGGATTTCTGTTCCTTGAAAATGACCTTAGGGACCAGGAGAGTCTTTGGAGAAGAGCCACAAATAATAGAGGATGACCAGATAGAGCTAAATAAAACAGGGTCTTTCAGTAAATTTAATCCATAAGATACATTAGGAAGATAAACTTTAAAAGGGTATAAATTGCTGGGAATACATTCCCACATGGTTATCTTCAGTCATATGTTCAGTTATATGTGGGCAGCAAAGGAGTTACTGCTGTATATATTCTTTATTATCAACTTTCTGAAATTGGAGGATCCCTCAGGATCACTGGGCTATTATTTTAACTTTTAATCTGTTGCAATACAGGCTTTAAGAACCCAGATGAACAGGAAAAATATCTTACAGTGTAATTCAGTACAGTATTTCTTGGTTGTTCACTGTTAGGCCAGTTATACATAAAGAGTAAAACCAGGTGCAGATGGAAATGTTTTGGAAATCTTTCCAAAAATAAAGAAAAACCTTGGAGGGCTAAAAGTGAAATTTCAGTGGCTGCCTTCTGTTCCCAGAGAAGTTAAAATGTCAAGGCTGTTCCATTGTATGTGTCTGGCCTAGCACTAAATCCCAAGGTCTCTTTGAGTGCTTCATCAGCCTTGGATTGCTGTGCTCAGTAGAAATATCACAAAAGGGACTGACACAGCAGTATCAGACCTTCATATCACAGAATATGCAGTAGAGGGAGGCTAGTCCTTTCCCACTCTAAACCTTCATTTCAGGAAAAGGATGATCCTACACCCAAAATTATTGCCATTCACCTTGAAAGCTACTGGGTGTCACTTCCCATCTCTTTAAATTCAAAGACTGCTGATTTCCTGATAGAGTTAGTCTCTTGAATCAGTCAGGAATACCAGAAATTGTCTGAAAACCTCACTGATAAACGACTGCATGAGAGAGCTAAGCAGAGTCTGCCTTGGTAACTCTTCCCCACCAGCAGGCTCCTTTCTGAGCCAGGAATCCAAGTCACAGCAGCACAGTCCTTCTCTCAGTGTCCTGCTTGACATCTTGTCTTGGTGATGTTCCTTCTGCCAAGTGCTTGGAGTAGACTCTGCATAGCAGAGTTTCATGTTTTGTCTAAGTCATAAATAGTCATCTAGAGGTTCTCCCAGAGATGGCCATGTAACAAGTACTGGCATTCAGTAGATAAATCTGATCTATCTGAAGTTTGTGACTCCTCTTCATGTTGCTCATTATACTTAAGTCTTGCAAAGAAAACAATATACATAATTTACAAAACTTCCAAGTGTAACTTGCTATTTTGGCACCTCACCAGGTCTGCTAGGGTCTTGTGCAGGCACAGAGGAAACCAGCTCTTCCGTGACCCTGTGCAGTGTAAGCAGGTACTGGCTCAGGAATGGGGAGAAAACTGGTGTAGGCAGGAGGTAGGACACAGGCATTGCTGCATAAGGAACCACTGCCTGGTGTCAGTCTTCCAGTGGACACCTTTGATACATCAAAGGAATGTCACATTCTCTTTGTTTTCCGTCTTTAAACTGTCTGTCCCCAGCTGTTCTATGCGCTGGCCTGACTTTTACTATTCAAATGCTCATGCTCTGCTTTTATCTGTATTTTTCTGCTTCCATCCTGCTCAGTGTGAAAAAAGCTATTCAGTGTGATTATTCTGTTGGATATCATTGCCTGTGCCCTTCAGTCTGCAATTAAATGTTTTATCTTTACATACTGTGTGAATTCTGTCCTGAGTATTTAGTGGTTTTCCCTCGGGAGAATTCCTTCCTTGTGTAAGTACCCGACTTAATGGTGCAGCGATACCACTCGCGGAGAAGAGCTCTTTTATTCTTCTCCAAAATTATCAGGTTTTAAGGTAGTTTTCAGGAAAGGTATAGGTAGTAGGTGTCTTCTGGATGGCAACATCTTCTGTCACAATGTTATGAAGAGCTGGTGCGAGTTCACTGGCAGCTCACAGGGAAGGACACTTTGGTTTCTTTTCCTTGGTGACATGATATGATCTTTGAGGTCTGGAAACATGACTTCTGACTGATACCAGCTTAGGTGTTTCCAGCTCATGGGAACTGGCAGTTGGAGGAATACCACCAGCACAAAGATCTACCCCGTGTTCCTGTGGGAGGTTTGACCTTCCTGCTCGCCTGAGAGCCTGGGACTGCCTCATGCTGACCAAGTCCCATCTCTGAGCATACCCTTCAGGAGCACCTGCCTTGCAAGGGCTAAACCTAACCATGGTGTTTGAAACAGTTCTTAACTGATTTGGCTGGTGCTGGTTGTGTGTTAAACTCAGGGCTCCGTAATGCACAGTGCATGAAGTGCCATCTCATGGAGGTGTCCTGACTTTGAGGTATAAAAGGTGGCTTTTAAATTCTATTAAGTGGTTTTAGGACATTGCTGATTTCAGCTACTACGGACAAAAATTTTATGCAATTCATATGAAAGACCTGCTCCCAGCATTTAGTTTATTAGTAGATAAATTCTTCTTATAATTCAGAAACTATTTAAAGAATGGCTCATGGAATAACTCATGGAAAACTCTAGAAAATATTTCTACTTTTCATCTTCACCTGTCCTTCATTGGACTTAATGAACAGATCAGTTTTGAACCTCACCTAGAGCCAATTCCAAATCGGTTTGTAAAATTGTAGTTGTCTCCATAACATTCTGTTGATGCAAGAGACAAAATGGCCAAAGGCCGGGGTAGATGAGGCTGGAGTAAAACAGTGCTTTGAAAGTCACTACAAACCAGGTAGAAGTTACTCTGGATTTTAGACCTTTTAACTTGAAGACAATATGCAAATTTTAAAAAAATTATGCTTTATTTTTGTGAAATACACTATTTCTTGATTCTCTTAGGACTGCTAAAAGCATCACTTTGCAATGTCATCTTTCCTATCAGTGGTTTCTCAGATACTTCCAGGAGTTGAGGAATTGCCAAGACGCTCAGTATGGGAAGAGTTAACATTTTAAGCATAATTCCAAGAAACCTTGGCCAGGCTGTTTGTAATGTTCTCAAAGTCTCTCTGTGGCTGGTGGGTGAAGTGGGATGTTTCTGTGGGACATTTTTCATGCAAACCAGTGATAGAGGGGGTTGGTAGTATGTAGTACTTTAGAGGTGCTTGTTGTTTGTTTGGGTGGACATTTTTTTCCTCTTTTGAAGTTATTGCAACATTTACTGAAGTTACATTTATGCTTGCATGGAAAACTTGCTGCTCTGTGCCCCAGGGACTTGCCTCGTTCTCTTGAGATAAAGGATTCTGATCCTTTTGCCAGAGTCCTTTTGTGAGGTTATGTCAAGGGAGAGATCTTTAGAGAAGGAAAATGCTATTACTTGCTTAAAATAAAGGTGCAATTAGTTGCTTTTCATTTGGCTAAAGGATCATCATGTGATAATTTAAAACTTTTGGGTTCTTGGTAAACAAGTTAATGGATTTATGCTCAGTTGCACTGTGCTTTCAAAAAGCAAAATGGCCCTAGGGCACACAAGTAGAATTTAAGCACTTTCCATGTTATTTTAAAATAAGTAAATAACAATGATTTTCTGAACAACAGCTTGGCTTCCTGTGGTGGAAAAGTAACCTCAGATAAGAATTAAAGCCACTCACCTTTGTCTTCAGGCTTGAGAACACACAAATAACTCTTTCAATGGTTCTACTTTTATTTTCTATTAATCTCTTCTTCTCCATCTTGCACTTTCTTTGCTTTCCCACTTGCTCTTTTCTACCAGTCAGTTGTTACCTCTTCTCTTTTCATTGTATCCCAGGATGGTCACTTCTGTAGCTCTTGAGCTGTAGATGTATTCACGCACATGCCAAAGAGAAGCAGAAATATTTTAGTTTGGATCAGGTCCTTCATTTAAAGGTGTGTGTTCAAAATCCGTGATGGCCCCTACGTGGCTTCAGCCGCTTCCCCAAATCTCAGTGCTGTTTTCTGCCTTGGTGCAACTTACATTTGTTTTGTCCACTCCCATTATGGTCTGTAGTCCCTTCTGGAACTGGCATCCTCCATGGCAGATACTGCCCTTGCCCCTTTGTCCACAATCACACAAGAACTTCAGCGTTGATGAAGAGCCATGCTCTGCTGTGGCACTGTCAATAGCAGCAAAATGTGCATGTAGGTTAAAGGCCTTATTTCTCTCTCTTTACACAAGTTTTTCATACTTTTGCAGGGTGCTAAATATTGCTTTGCAGATGGGAGCATGATACCCCCAGGGCAGGGGTATGTGAAAGATCTGTAATTATTTGCTGCAAGAGTTTGGTCTAACCAGGGAACAGCCAACTGCCTTGAACTGCTGGCAGCAGGTGGGTAGTTGGCAGTTTCCTGGAGGGAGCAAATACTTTGCATTTGCTTTGAGCTCTTCTGTATCTCACTGAAGGGAAAAGACAGCGTGAGAAACAGACTAATGAAAAAAAAACAATATTCAATTTTAAATTGACTTAACACATTTGCTTGTGTTTGTCTTCCCTCCTGAGAATGATGATGCTTGAAGGTGAGATGAAAACAAAGGGAAGTGTGTCTGCCTGGTAGAGAGTTACCTTGTGATGTTTTATCCCTGAAGAGCTGCATTTTTAAGATACATGGCTCTAAAATTCACCTATGCCAAGGTATGAAGTGAACTCATTTTGTCTGTCTCTCTGGATTTGTGCTATGACTGATCAGGGTTCCTGAAGAGAGGGAAGAGGTATTTGCTGCCAGTGCATTCCCTCACATACTGTTCAAATGCATTCAACTCAACTTTCTAATTCCTGGGGCAAGATGTGACTTACTGGGTTGGCAGTTTTTATGAAAGCATTTGCAGTCTGAAAATGCCTTTTCCTTCTCTTTCAGCTCTTTCTTGCTAATCCTTTTTTGTTTATAATTTTCCTCAATAAAGAAGGAAAGAAGTTCTCTGAAGTGTTTTGTCATAGAGGATGAGATCATCAGTAAAAAAAAAAAAAAGAAGAAGGAACAGCTTGTTCTTTGTTCTTCTGCAAGGTGCCACCACTCTCCTTTGATTTTAGCATCATATCAACACACACGAGGTTTTGGAGTGGGTTCAAACAAACCAGATTGTCAGATCAAGGAGCTGAACCTTCTCTGAAACATCTGTGTGCCTAGTGCAGCATCGTGCTGGGGGAGACCTGCCTTTCACAGCTCTGTCACTTGGTGCAGCTTTGAGAGGGGATCCAGGCTTCTAGAAAGTTGATGAAATACAGTTCAATTAAGTTCTGCCGTTCTCACGGCCTACACGGTGGTCACTAAAAAGGGCAAAATGTAGTCTTCTCTGTGTACAGCGTCTCAAGGGCTTCTAAATTGTGTTGTTTGCAGTCAGGTGGCAACAAATCCTGTCCCACTTGAACAGAGCATTGGCCCAAGGGGAGTTTTAGTGGCTGAGTTCCCAACCCTTTCCCTATTTCTACTTGCAGACCTTGGGAGAGCTCCTCATTGCAAAGGACCTCATTACTGGGTTTTGCAATGCCGTGGTGTAATTTCAAACAATGCTCCTGTCTCCCATCCATCTCTGTCGCCACATCTCTGTAGTTGCAGAGAGGAGCTAATAGGGTTCAGCTGGTTAATAAAACATACGTTGCTTGACTCTAAACTGCATTCCCTGTTGCTAAACATTTCCCGTGATCAGCGTTGTAGTGGTAGAGTTTCAATGGCATGACAGTTTTGCACCCACTTTCAGATGAAATTACGTTAAATGAAAAAGTCCCAGAGATCCTGAGTGAAAGAAGCCTTCCAAGTGCCTTCAGCATTTTTCATTGCAATAGATACTTCCTGCAGCTTTTGCTCTAATGACAGTGTATGAAGTGTCTGGCTTAATGTACATTCTTATGTAAATTTGTTTTAAAAACCCCGAAGCCTTAGGCTGGTAGTGCATACCTAGCTTGAGGGGTTGTTGTGCAGCTTTTACTTTTCTGTAAGAGAGTTTGGGATGAAGCAAGTGTGTGGTTTGTAAAATACCTGCTTGTTTCTCTAATAAATATAGGGTATAAAAGTCTACCATGATTGAGAGCTACATGGCAAAGTTGGAAGCCTCAATTTGATAGGAAAAGTAGATTTTTTTCATTAAAATGATGGTGGAGTAGACCATTTGTAGTAGCCTGTGTGTGTGATCCATGTGGTGTGTTCAACCTTTCCCCCTTTGCTCTCTCTGACAAGACTTTTTCAATACGTAAGTTCAGGTTTAACATTCTTTTCCTTTTGTTCAGGCCGCATTTTCTTGTTTTTCCTTGGGGAATAACACAAGACTTAAAATGTGAAACGTTTCTTTTGTGACTTTGTCATAAAAATTAATGAGACTAGAAAAACAGTTTGTGGACCTGGAAGAGAATCCTAGCGAATAGTATTTCTCTATTCACAAAGCTCTTTCATTTTAATTAGCAAATAAACCAGCGGGCAGGTATTTCTGTGCAGGCTTAGGCTGGTATTTTGTCTAGCACATTCAAAAGCAATGAATTGAGAGAAATCAGATTGGTTGGTCGCTGTACTGTATCTTCAAGTTCTCTTGGTCTGAATATTTTGGGGGTGAGGGAGATAGGGTGATTCATACTTGAGCAAGACAAACCCAAGAGCTGCCAGTTTGCATTATGTCAATGTATGTAAGAAAATATTTAGCTAGAATTTCCATTAAAGTTCAAAAGCAAGGGGCTCACGCTGACCCCAGCTTTTAGAAGCTGTGGTGGGAAACCTGAATGAAATTTAACTCTGCCCAGCGTGTTTTCGTTGGCTGACTCCATGTTTTATTATCTCATGCAATGAGATCTTTCTTGGTTTGTCGATTTTCTATCGAGGACAAAAAGTTCATGTATGTAACAGTGCACATATTGAATTAAAGTACGATTAAAGCCATGATGTAATGACCCTCTCTCCTTTTCCTTTAGTCAATATTTGCCTGCAGGGTCAATACATTACAATATTGACTTCAAAGTATTCAATATTTTCTTACCTTCTGAGTGTGTTGGCTTCGAGTGTGTGTAATATTAAACCTGTTGGTTGAACTGTTGGTCTAAGACTTACTGTCTAAGTAGTTTCAGGCTTGGATGCCTAATCCATGTAGAGCAGCTTTCAAGGCATGTGATAATATCACAACACAGCTGTAGGCAGCTTTCTGAGGTGAACCGTTTAATCTGCTCCCAGCTTCCTAAAGAGTGGTGGAATTTGTCCCTTGGTGTGTGATGGGTTTATTGCCCTCTCTCCCTGTGCCATCGTATTTACTCTCTGCAGGACCTTTTAGTGGCTGGAGGTTATGTGGGCAGATCCAAACCCCAGCACTCCTGTCTTCCGTGTGCATTTCTGCTGCCTTTACATCTGTGCCCTGTCAGTGTACAAAAGGTGCTCAGAAAGCAGGATAACACTTTATGTACTCAAAGTCCGGTGTAAACATGGCTTAATAAAATCAAAATCATTATGAATTCAAGCAGTTGTGCAGAGTGGGCTGGTGCTCACTTCCCTGAGCTCCCAGCTGGGGCACAGTGGGCTGGGTGCCTCTCCTGATATAAGCTTGAACCATCTTATGCTTTCTCTTTACCTGTATACATTTCTCCTGCCCATCAGAAGGGCACATGGGCAGATGTCCTGCTCAATGACGACAGCAACAAACCATTTATACTTCAAAAACGTGACACTCTAGAGAAGGGCTTTGATAATGTTCTTTGCAAGGCGTATAAATAAACTGGATTGTCACCAGCATGGGATCTTATTACTTTGTCTCTTAAAAAAATTAAGGAAAGGAAAAATATTTATAGATACCCAGAGGTTAGTGAATTCCTTTAAAGAACCAAATGTTATAATTAGGAACCCTCTCCACTCAGAACTATTCTACAAATAAGCACCTCAAATCTAGCCTAGTCCTTCCAGAGAAAACAAAGGTCAATAGGCTGCTTTGAGGATTAGCAAACCAGAATTTCTTGGACCAAGGTACTAATTACTTCCAAAGCTGAGGATGTTCACTACTTCCAAATCCAAATTACTGCCAAAACCTCACGATAAACCTCAGTAGTACTCATCTCTAGCCTAACTTTTGAATATTCTGTTAGTGGAAAGCTGCCTTTGTGCATCGCCTGGTCCGAAGTCATTGAAGACTTCCCAGGTGTCCTGCAGTAATTTGGGCTCAACCAAGTTGAAGTGGAAATAAGTGCAGTTCTGAGAACCCAAAAGCATGTGTGACCAACTGCTTCATACCTGGAAGGTGGGATCCTGCATTGCCTGTGTGCTTGTAAGGCTGGCTCACATCTTTCTTACATGCCATTGTCTGACAGCAAAGGGATGAGGCCTGGGCTGACTAGTACAAGTTCCTGACTGGAGAGACATATCTAAATGGTTTTTAGGGGGTTTCACATTTCCGCTGCTGAACTTGAGGATTTGCTTGTATATGTATTCACTTGTGTGCTGTAGCCCCAGTGGTTGTGAATTTGGTAGTGTCCAGAGAGACCACAGTTATCATCTCAGATGGAAGAGGTGGAAAGACATAATTTGTGTAAGATATTGACATAAAGCAGGAAGGGAGCACAGAAAGGGGAGAGGAGTCAGTTAAATACATCAGCAGTTCGTTTCCACCTGCAGCCTACTGACTTCCTTGTGCAATTTCAGGGAACTTGGAAGTCGGAGTTCACATCGCAGACGTCAGCTACTTCGTCCTGGAAGAAACCGCACTGGATAAAGTAGCGAGCGAAAGGGCAACGAGTGTCTATCTAGTGCAAAAGGTAAGCACAGCTTTTCCCTTTTTCATCTGATGACCATGTCTTACATTTACCATAAATTGATTTTCAAGGGTCATTGCCAGATCTTTACAGTCAAAATCTGGCTGTAATTACAGGAAACGTACAAAAATGAGTAAGTTGATGCAAACACAGGATCTGACAGAGCTGCTGATTACCTCAGAGCTTACGGGAGAGCACGGGATGGAGCAGTGGTTTGTGACCCTGTGTCTGTGGACAGAGATCTGCGTGTGCCAGGGCTCACCAGCTCAGGAGCAGAGCTCAGCACCAGCTCGGTGCTGACCTGAGCCAAGCCTGGCAGAGCTGAACTGGCTCATGTGCTTTTGTTCTTGGGAGCTTGAAACTGGCGGATCTGGTGGAGAATTTTGTTTTTGCCTTCGGTGCAGTAATACAGCAAATCCCTCCCAGAAGTGGATGTATGGCAGAGGAGGGTATAAAACATCCTAAAAAATGTCTTTAGGTAAAACAGAATGTTCACACTGTTATTTTAGCTAGGTGTCCCACATACTGGAGAAATGGCTTTCCTTCATCACACAGTGAAAAGATACTTGAAATTATACAGATTTTAGCATATCAGAATCAAGTGTTAAACTCAAGTTTAAAGTTGACTTCCAGACTTTAATAATGAATAGTTTCAAGTTTAACATTTTTGGAAAGGAAATATGTAGGTTTTCTGTGTATGTCTCATTTTCACTTAAATGTGCAGAAACATTTTGCAGCTCATCAGATACCATTGGCACCATTCTTGCAGGGAAGCTGAAAAGCTTGGCCATCAGTGTCCTGTCTAGGGTGGAGTCATCAGCTACATAAAGAGGAGTGTTGAAGCAGTCTCATAGAGCAGACTATTCTGCCTTTCCTCTCACTCCCATTCCGTCAGGATGAAGTCCTTGTGTCCACAGCCCCATCCAGGATAACAGGACATCTTTTCTCTAATAAATATATTTCTATAATAATTATGTCCTACTTGCTACTTAGGATTAGAAGTGATTCTTCCCTTCCCTTCCTGGGTGTTTTCAGGGGTGTTATCTGGGGAGGGTTTTGTAATTATGCCTGTTCCAGTAGCTTCCTGTGTCCTGTCCACACTTTCCAGAGCATAAAATGATTTACATTACACTACTGAAGTCAAATCAGTGGTTTGATATCAAGCTATTAACCTTTAGTATGTGTTCTCTAACTTTCTTTGAGTAGAAACAGCATGGGGTCTCAGTGGATGTGGTGGATTTCAGCTCTCTGTGGAACAGCCATGGTAGCAATGCCAAAGTGTCCCAGCTGGATTGGTGACAGTGACACCAACAGACACAGGTGCAGTGTGCTGGGAGACCCCAGTTACCAGTGACTTGCTGTTCCCCAGGAGGGGGAAGCAATGCATAACTCATGGAAAGAGCAATTCTGTGGCACCAGTCTTCCCAATCCTATGGTCTCTCCAGTGAGAAGCCCTTGGCTTCTGTGGAGCTCTGCTTCCCCCTCTGATGGGTGACTCGATGGCTGTAGCTCTGTGGGAGACATGGTCTGGCCAGGGGAGGATGCCACTGAGGGCAGCAAAGCTGTAGTCCAGGAGGATATAGTGATGGTATTTGCAAGTCAAAATAATATAATTTGAAGGCAGATGATTATATTTTTTTTAAATAAGAAGGAAGATTTTTATAAAGAAAGGAGACATTTTTCATGAGAATCCAGTTGAATGCAAAAGCTAATTCAGTTTTCTTTCAAAGCATGTTTTCCCCCCAAGTACTGCCAGTCAGTCCTACGTGATACCAACAAAAGTTACCTGTTGCCCCTAATCTTCAATTCTTCTTCAACTGTTCGCCTAGGCATGTTTTACCCGCACTTCTGCCCTGCAAAAAAATACATTTAAAAACAGAAAACTAGGTTAGATGATGAAATTGTCAATATTTTAATTGCAAGAGATGAAAAGGAGTGAGGGGATGGGCGAAGGAAAGCAGCCAGGCTGTCTGAAACAAGATGGTAGCATGACTCTTGTAGAAAATATGCTTTCTTTTGATGAAACTGTTTCCTAAGACAGCTGTGATTCTGTGAGAGGTTAGCACCATGCTAATCCTCCTAAAGAAGTTAAATAAAGCCACATATTTAATTTTCCTGAGCCATGTATCCAAAAGGGGAGTTATTGTGTAATTGCTAGTGGTCTAAAAAGTCAAAAGTTTTTGAAATAAGAATGTATCAGGTTTTAAGAAGCAAGAAAACTTAAACAGTTTCCTCTTTTTTGGCACATCCTATAGTGTTGTGTTATTTTAGGTGTGAAGCAGCTCAAGTAAGAGGTCAGCCATAAATCCCTATAATATTTTACTGGTCCTATTTTACACTGGAGATCAAAGATCGGAACTGTAAGCCTGTCTTCGTGTTGAGTCCAAGGACTTTGAGACATTCACTTTTGACACCAGCAGGTTGTCAGGGTGTTGATATTTTGATAATCTCAGGCTGAGTAACAAAGAGTTGCTCAAAATCTGAATTCATGGAAGTGTTGATACAACTTCTGAGCAGAAATCTTGGCTCATAAACAAATTGCCTATTTCCTCTGAGTGTCTTTTAGCGTAGCGAGAGACTTGCTGAGCCCACTCCATTGTTGGACTTCAGCGTCCTCCTCCCGGCTCTGGCGAGAGCCGCTAATGGAAACTCTTGGTTAATATGATCCCTCCCCATCAAACTGACAGTGGGAGAAGGAGTCACTCTAGGAGTCAGCCATGGTCATAACCAACCTGAACCAACAACGAAAGTGTAGGCAAAGCGGGATGCCAGTTGTTTAAACTGAGTAAAACTGCTCCTGCAACGTTATGAAGATTAGGGGTTATTCTTCCTGGATTTGTTCCCTTTTCCCTTTGGTTGACCAATGAGTTTACCCCTCTGCTCCTTGAAAAGCTGCCACAGCGAGTCTGTTGATGAGAGCTGCTCAGGCTAACCTGCTCTGAACCTGGCCAGAGTGTCATTCCTGGCTGCAGCATATGTTCCTGATTTTAAAGGGAGCAGGAACTTCTTTGTCATCCCAGCATGTGTGTGTTCCGTCCCACTGCCCAGCTCCCTACGAGTGAGTCCTAGACTAGAAACTCACATTTTGTTTCTGGAAGCAGAAGAGACAAACCAAACCAAACCCAAGGGCTCTCACAAGCAGGAGATTAGATCTTCCCATGCAGAGGTGCCAGCTGCACCAGCCATGTGTGACCAGCCATGGTTACAGGTCCCTCTGTTCTATGACATGACTCCGAGATGATGCTTTGTAGGAACCCCCCCAGCCCTAGCACTCCCTTCTCTCACTTTGGTTTTCCAGTGCTGCTCATGGCTTTGGCTTGCTGGGACACATGGCTTCCTGCAGGGAAAACTGACAGCACTGAGTCTCAAGTATAGTGCTGAAGATTTTGCATCCAGGACTTGGAAATAGGGAGAGAGAAATCCTCTGTCTGTGGCTTGATTTAAAATTCAAACCCACAGCTGGCACCATTGTGGATATCAGCACTTCATTCAAAGAAGTGCCCTTTCCAGTATCTCTTGTGAGCCCTGGCTTATGAGGAGAGATGGTGTCTAACTGATAGAGGGGATTGGAAACCAGACAAGCTCTCACCACTCGAGCCTTTCTTCAGCTCTGGTTTCTGTGACACATTCATTAGAAAGGATTTCCTGGGGGATGTAGGTCCTTCTTTTACATGGTAAAACTTTCTTGCCTAGCCTTGCTAGGCCTCTCCAACTGTATTCCTAGATTCAACTACATTTATAGACCCCTTATTCCAGTTTTATGATACCTGTATAAGCCCAGGTGACTTTATTTCCGTCTGCAGTAAAATCAAGGTGATTGATGCGACCCCCAGCGCAGGCACATCCGTAGCAATTTGCCAAGGAAACCACTTCAGACTGGAGGTGCTATCTCTCGGCAGTGTTTCAGCTCACTGGATTTCTGTGTGCCATGGCACTCCACAGGGCAGCTGGCAGACACCACGGTCTCTTGGCAGACAGTCACGGGAAGGGCAAGGCATTTAAAAGATGCCGGGCAACCTCTGGATTATTCGAGGCGATGCTACACAACTTGGATATTTTGCAAATCTGGACATGAAAGACGTGCTTAGGGAAATCTCCTCTCATCCTGTGTCTCCGTCAGAAAGAGATGGAGATAATCCTGTTGCTGGAGTTCCTCTGGGCAGCCCCTGAGTTCACTCCTGAAACATCTCTCTCGCTGAGAGTGATGCTATTGTGACATCTTTGTGTGTTAAATGCTGGGCTTGCAATTACTAGGAATCCTTTCAGTCTGTGACCGTATCATGTTAAGGGAAAAGGAAATGTGTATTTAGAACTTAAAACTTCTGTGCCTTGTGACAGCTGGTTTATTCTCCATGTGAAGGGTAAAGAGGAGTCGTGATGTTAAAGCAGAGGGAGGCAGTTAGCTGAGACTGTTGTCATGTTGAATACAGGTTTCTTTCGATTCAGTTAGGTAGATAAAATTGAAATACCTTCAGTGCAAGGTCACATTATGTTACGTTTGTTTGCTGAGCCCAGGAAAAGGTTGATTGCATTCTTATTCTCCCTTGAGACTTCCTCAATGGCTCAGGTTAAGTTACTTTGCCTAAAGTTTCTCTCATGTATGAAACAAAGGTAACGCAGGTTGATGCTTCCCTATTTAACAGTAGATTTGTTACAGCTAATTGCTTGGTGAATGTTTAGTGCTGTAATTATGATCTGAGTTAAAGCTTTGCTTGTGTTTCACATCATTGAAAGCCCTTCCCTTGAATTATAGCCTCTTGAATTGGATATTAATCCTGGTGAAGTACACTTAAACAAGCATCTCGTTGTTTAGTTTGGGCTGTTCTTCATGGATGGGCATTCATTTTCAGGTGCGCATTTTTCTAGTAGACTGGTGGTATTGCTGCAGTAAGTGTGAAGGGAAAGAGGGCGTGCCAAGGCACAGAAATATTCAATAAGTACAGGCCATTATCAGACAATCAATCACAGAGTTGGGGAGAGAGAGAAAACCAGCTTTTAATTCGGGTGGAAAAGGGCATGGGAGCTTTTATTAAATTACTTGGACTTCGTTCACTGTGACCTGGTCTTCAGGGTCTCATGGTGGTCATGGGTGATCTTAGGCAGGCAGGGATTTCCGATAGCCTATAAAGCTGTTTTCTCTCCTTTCTCATATGTGTTGGCA
Organism: Pitta sordida; assembly: GCA_013390025.1. Lineage (NCBI taxonomy): Eukaryota > Metazoa > Chordata > Aves > Passeriformes > Pittidae > Pitta > Pitta sordida. Next base: position 102,901 of record WEKX01017099.1, on the reverse strand, counting down.
CCACTCTGCTAAATTTATAGCCTTGTGATGTGGGTCCTTCCAGGCAGCATGGCAGAGCTCACGTACTGGATCTGTGAGTTACGATCATACCAGTATTGTTAACGTTCTCTTCACAACTGGAATAACAGAGTTGACAGCCTTTGTGTTGCAGGAAACAGCTTATCATAAACTGTGCCCTTGTGACCTTCCAGCTAAACCAGGGCTGCTGATTCATGTTGTGACTCCCTTACAGTCCCAGACTGTACAGTTAACCTTTTGGCATTAGTATGCACTGCACTTAGAATGGATTTATAGCCATGGTCTGGTGCCAAACCACAAATGTGATTAAATATTTTAAGAGTCTTTCCTTCAAAGCGAAAGGTAAGTATAAAGTGTGTGCACTTGAGGAGAAAATGGACACCTGAGACTGTTTTTTCTTACTGTTTTGAGGAGTGGCTATTCCCCAGCATCCACGCAGAAAAAGTTATCTCTGAAATCACTAGAGTTTGGAAGAGCTGCGATTTGTATGCCAGTCGCCTTCCTGCTGGTCCTATATTTACAGGCTGGCACGCAGAGCAGTCAAAACGGAAGCTAAATTAAATAGCTAAATTATTTTATGGCAACCAAGTAGAGCATTTCTCTCTGTGTTTTTTTGGAATGCACCAGCCCACGTTGCCACTCAAAATAAACAAGAGGAATAATGTGGTGGCTCTTTGAGGGCAGTTACTGCTTCTTCACAAAGGTAAATAATGAGGAGGGAAATAAGAAGTGAAACTCTAATAATTACGTTTGCTTCATTAAACAGCTGCTAAAGATTATCTTTACTGCAGACTTCACTTAGGAAGTAACTCAAGGATGGTAGGAACACTTGGAGCTGCTCAGGTTTGCTTTTGCATGAGTATGCTCAAAAGCTTTAGCATTGTTGGTGTAGTCAGGTGAACAGTTTGTGGTTTGGTAATTCAATGTTCAGCAGAAGAAATATTGATTAGTTGTAAGGAATTGGGACATGGGTTAAAAAATCCTGCCAGAAATTTGTGTTGGCTGACATTTTGTTCAAACAGAGTTGAGTACAATAAAGCAATTATTGTTCTTCATTTTCAAACAACATGGTCAGTAGTTATAAAACAGGTCCTTGTTTATCTCACCAGCATCTGCATATTCCTGTCTGTGCTGCAAAGCATGGTTCAATCTTTATTGAAGCCAAGCAAGGCTCCTGTGATGCATGGGAGAAGTTTCATTTATGCTTTGCAGAGAGCAGGCTTGCATTTACTTGCCTGATTACATAGTATTCAGTGGCAAAGCAAGAATCACAGTTCCCAAATCCAAGCTCTTCAGCTTCTGACTGCCAGGACCATGTTTCTTCAACATTAAGTTTCCTGATGTGCTGAGCCTTCCTCATTCTTCCCAGTGCCAAAGCGGCAGTGGGAAAGGAGCGGAAAACAGACCAAACTTTGTGACCTTAAAAGCTGCAGAGTAAGTGTTTGCATAACCGAGGACGCAGGATGCTCCGGGCTGCTTACTCCATTCTTCAGAGGGGAGCACTGGGAATGATTCCCAGGTTGGAGACTGATAGCTGCCTCTGGTCTCATTGAGGGATGGGGCTGATGTGAGTGTTGGTGACCTCAGTCATGTCTGACTTCCTCTCATTCCTCTCACTTGTTCCCTGCCAGCACACTGTTTGCCATGTGACATAGCTCTGGCACGGATGATGCATCCCAGGGCTGTGACGTAGCCACTCCTGCCACAGAGAATGTGATCCTGATGGTTTAATGCATTTTCTCGTTTTGTGCATTTTTGATCCTGCCCTTTAACAATTGGTCGGGGAGCTTGACCACTGTAAAAATGTGTATCTCACTAAGGCGCTTTTCTCTTCCAGGTGATCCCAATGCTTCCCAGGCTGCTCTGTGAGGAGTTATGCAGTCTAAACCCCATGCGAGATAGACTGACATTCTCTGTGATGTGGAAGTTGACTCCAGAAGGCAAGGTACCTCAAGCAGCAGGCAGTCACCCTGCTAATCCCCTGGTGCCAGCCCCTACTCCTGCAGGGAGAGTGGTAAAAATGCCGTCCATTAATACTGAGGTGGATAGCAAAGATGAACAACACTGGATGATGTAGGACTGTCCCTATATCTTTTCTTATCCACTGTGGAATTTGCAGCTGAAAGAGTCTCTCAACATGGTGTGGGAAGGAGGAATATTTGTATGAAACTCAGGAATGGAGAATGTCCTGCTCCTTCCCAGGTCACCCAACCATTTAATGTCTTACCTGCAGCCGCAATTCAAAACTAATGGTTTAGATGGTAAAAGATGTGCCCCCTGATTCCAGCCCTGCCTCACAGGCAGTTGTGCAATGCAGTGGATGTGGGCAGTATCCCTCTGTGGTCTCTCTGGTAAACAGACTGTTTAATTCATCTTCAGAGCTGCAAATTACATCAATCCAAATAAGGTGTGATAGCCCTTCAGCAAAGGCACAGCTCCATCCTCTGCATGTGTTATTTCCAGGGAGCAGTTGTGGAAGCTGTCTGTGAGTGCAGCGAGCTGCCCTCGGCTGCCTGCCAGTGCTCCCCAGGTCTTAATTTCTCTCTCTATTCCTCTCTCACACTGTAACCCTAAAATCTCCTCTTTGATGATCACAGGGTCCTCTCACTAATCAAGGGATGGCAGTACCAGGGTACTCTCTGATCTATGCAAAGTATACTTTTTGTACTCAGCTTTTTTTTTAACCACTGTTGTGCTCATATGCAACTCTTTCTGCAGACAGTATTTCTTGTGCCAATTTCATAATTTTTTCACAAAGATTAACTTCACTTCCTTATTACTGTTCCAGCTGCTCTAAAGAGTACTGAGTCTAACTTTATGCTTTAGCAAAATAGTGTTGCAGTCCTGATTCTATATTTCTGCAGCAAGTCCCTGCTCTGGGACTGAGGTGAATTATATTTGTCTGCTGTGAAAAGCATTCCCCCTCCTATACCAGCAGTTTATGAAGCCTTCTAATATCAGCTGCTTGGTGGGCCTTTTATTGACTTTGAGTCATCTTAGAACAGCTAATAGTAAAGTGTTAATTAAAATAAGCCTTTACTTACATCCTGTCTCTTGTCCCATGCAATATTTCCGTTGTTTGTGTTTCAAATCGTGCTTAGTCCAACCTTGTCTGACCAGTGAGAAAACAGAGAAGCTGCAGCACCTGCCTTCAGCTGGCTCAGGGAGCAGATCTCCAGAGGAGCAGTGGTCCAGGCCATGACCATGCTGTCCCTGGGAGAGCAGAGTGCCTTTGGCCATCTCACACTGGTTTCTCCTACAAGACCTTTCGGGGTTGCAGTCTTATTTGAGGTCACTTGATGTGAATATCAGGTGATGGCTGGAGAAGAATTTTCTCTTTCCAAGAGGACAAGTGCTTGCAGGGCTTTTGCCCAGGAGGGCATTCATTTAAGAGCTGGTATTTCTAGGTGCTATTATGTCCACATCTCAGTGTAAACAGGATCACATGCTCCCCCACACTTTGCTGAGTGAAAGGGAGGTGAGTCAAAGGCCCTAACACAACCCTTGAATCTCAGCTTTGGAGAACTGTGAGAGCTCTGACATTGAGGACACGAGGTTCCTCGGGGTCTGAAAAGCACTTCATTGCACCCCAAGTGCACAGCAGTACCATAACCTTGAGCCTGCAAGACAGAGCCCAGCAGCCCTACTGAGATCTACTCTGAGCTCCCACTGTTCCTATTCCAAAACAACTTACTCTCAAGCTAATGCATCTCCCAAGGGAAAGCCTCGCAGATTCCGTACTTGAACGTGACTATTGATAAGTTGTCGGGATTTTTAATTCTTGTTTCTTTTAGAAAAATAAGATCAAGTTTAACCCTTTCTGGGAGACAGGCAATTTCTTGTTTGTATTGCTCTTGGGTTCTGAAGCTTTTGTCTTCTCGTTTCTCATTAACTAACAAAGTGTTTCCTGAGCAGCACTCCATGTAGTTCCATGGGCTCCAGTGGGAAAGTATGATGCCATGTATCCAAAAGGACTATCCAGGGGCAGAGGCATTGACCTTATTGTTGCATCTGTGCTGTTCTGCTGAGGCAGAGTTGAGTGTTTATAGGAACACCATCCCACATCCTTGTTGGGATGCAGTCAACAGAAAGATATTTGGAAACAAACGATGTAACTCTTCTTCTTAAGTTACTACCTACTGATACTTGACGCACAGTGGTTCCTTCTGCCAGTGAGGAAGAAATATTGCTTCAGTCTCAAACAATGTATAGAAATACTGTGTCTTCCAGGCTCAAAACTTGTCATCAGCCAGGACAGGATACAGACACTGCCTTGCATGGAGAAAGACCTCAGCCCCCTGCACAGCTCTGTCACACCCTCAGAGAGACTTATTTCCCCAGGGACTGTGGTTTTGGGAGGGTTTCAGCTGAGCCACGCTGAAACACATGCCATGCTCAGGACTACAGCTTTTGTCAAAAGCAGCCAGAACTGGGGGAAGCCTTGTCACAACTTCAGAAATAGATAGGCATATTGTGTGGACCCCGAGTGCATCAGGTTTGCTGTGGACAGACCTTGTTAACAGGTTTTGTGGGTTAGTCATTGTAATCTCCAAGTCGCAGCTCGCAGGTCCTGAGTGTTGCTTGCCCATTTGTCGTGGATGGTTTTTATAAGGCCTCAGTTTTGTCACTGTCCAGTTGATAGCTTTTAGAGCCATTGGAGGAATGGAAATTGGATGCTCTGCATCACACTGCTTGATTGTCTTTGAGAGACCAAGAAGAGAAAAAGGAATTGAAGAAACAGGAATAGAAGAAGTTCAATATCTGCTATTATGGGCTGCTTGTTCTGATGCTTTGCCTTGAATCTACGCTGCCTGAGATTTGACATTTTGACATTTATATATGCTGCATCTCTCATCTTACAAAGTGAGCAGTGCTCTGAAATATCTAAAGGAGAAAAAAGAAAGAAGTTTTGTTGAAAGCTTCAAGTTTAGAGAACAAAGTGGAAATCCAGTCTGTTACTGCTTACAAGGGACTGAGAGCGCTCTGGGAAGCCAGTGGCAAAAAGCACCATGTAGCCTCAGAGCATGGTGGCTTTCAGAATTAACCTAGGGCTGGAGAAAGTCCTTCTGAGAATTACCCTTCTGGGTTGTGCTCAGTCACTAGCCCTTTTCAACATGTATGTTTGTAGTGGAATTGACTCACCTGCTTCATAAGGCAAAATGAGAGTGATTTCCAGACACAAAATATTTAGTGTGGGATAATATAACAATGAGGGCCAGAATTGATAATGAGCTTTGATGCAGAGATTAATAGCCAGAGATACAGGAGTGAGCAGGAAAGTTGAAGTAGCGCATAAACATTTGTACAGCAAGTTGAAAGAGCTGCCTGTTACAACTGGAGGGTCTGTAAAAGTGCTCAGCTGAAATGAAGGCTGCTGAGCCTTGCTCCAAGATCATCGCAACAAGGAACTCCACCTTTTTGGTGCCTGAGCACCATCCGTGTCTTACTGAAGTCTTTCTGTTGCTAACCTGCTGAAAGTCTTTCACTTGTTTGAAGTGGATCACTTAAAGAAAAGTGCAGCCTCTTCCAGAAATTGTGCTTGCTTAATATCAGACCAGTTTCTGAGTCCAGCAGATTTCATCAGATGTCACTGACCTCCTGGATATGCATCCCCCATCACCACAGGAAGCTGAACCACATTTAATGGGATACAGCAAAGCACAGAGTAGGTGCTACCAGCACTGTCACAGCATCTCTGTCCAGCTCTGTGGGTTTGTCTTCCTTTCTTTCTCCTCGGCATTAAGGAAGGGACACACTCAGAATAACCATGAGCTGGGGGTCAGAGAACCTTACATTGCAAGATGCCACCTGCTGCATCTTTGCTCTCAGAGCACCTTAGAATTAGAAATGAGCTTAAATGCCCTGTGACTTTCAGAGTTCTGAGCTGCTGAGTTATACCGCACATATGTGCATAAGGGAGGGAGGCAGCAAAGGTATTTTTGAGCTCTGTTAAGCAGAGGGTTTGCCTTTCTGAAGGAGTGTCCTTGATGAGGTTGTGATAGAGAGCTGGCTCTTCTTCCTGAACACCATCACTTGCAGAATTTACCTTGTCCTGTTTTGCTAATGAAGGAGTGAGGTGGTATTTGTATCTAAGACAGAATTACAATTCTCCAGTAATTCTCTGAGCACTTGTGCTTTGGATGGTTTATCACTGTGCTTTGGATGGTTTATCATCTTGTCTCCAGAGCCCTCATGCCAATGCTCTTGACTTGTGTGAAGAGCCTTCTGCCCATGTCCCTCTGCCCTTTCTCGCTGGCTTGAGGAGCTATTGGATTCTCAGCTGAAAAGAGATTTTCTTTCTGCTTTAAGAAATAATTCTGACTTGCTGTTTCTACATTGATATTCTGTTAGGAGTTGAAAATTGGAGTGACTTCTGGTTTAAAATAAAGGAATTTCATAAGCAATGTATAGAATATTTTTGTCTCAATTTCAAAGTAGTTTGGAAGCCCAGAAAGGTTCCTGGCTTGAGTTTGGACCCAGGACCATAGATATGATTAGAGAAACAAGTGACTGCCCATCTCTCTTCCAGACCCACCCAAGTCCTACTCAGGTAGTCACGCGCTAGTCAAACATTGGGATCCTATAGCGCTCCCGAAAACGGAGTATTTTTAGTCCAGCCCATTGTGCCCTGGTGGCCACACTTTGATTAAAGAGGTGGAATTAATTCTGTTGTGTTTTAGGTGTAGGAGATCATGTCTGGCATGTGTGTCTCTGCCACTCCTACACCTGGTAACCTTAGAGTCAACAGACTGATAGCCGCTCCCAGATGGGCTGTAGTTCTTTGAGCTCTAAATCAAAACAGTTCCCTATATATGCACAATATATTGATATATGCATATACATGTTACTAGATGGTAGAGAATCTATATGGGCAAATATCTTCACTTGAAGACCACAGGCAGTGGTGAGGTCTGGTGTCATTCCTTCCAGTGTTTGTATAACTTCCCAAGCTTTTGTGCACTTGAAGAATGAGTCCTCAGATCAATTTACACTTTCCAATTTTGCAGATCCTTGATGAGTGGTTTGGGCGGACAGTCATCTGCTCCTGTGTGAAGCTGAGCTATGAGCATGCCCAGAGTATGATTGACAGCCCTGGGAAGGTGTTATCACCTGAAGAACTGCCCCCTGTCTCACCTCAACACTCGATAGCTGAGATCCAGGGAGCTGTGCTGAACCTGCATCGAATCGCCCAGAACCTCCGCAAGCAGCGCTTCACTGGTGGTGCCCTGCACTTAGACCAGGTAAGTCCAGCCCCTTTTAAGGGGCTCCCACTCCACCAAAGCAATTTCACCTTGTGGTCCCTAAGAATTTCCTGACCAGTCTAAAAACTGGAGCAGTAAAGTTAAGGCTGGATTGGAAAGGCGGGTTTGGGTGGCAATGCCTTCTTAAGAACGGGATCAAATCGTGTACCAAAAGCACTAAGTAGGATGAAAACAAAAAAATCCCCATTAAGGAGTGGTCCATCTTTCAACATTTTTTAAAATCCTAAAGCCCTGTTGGACTGGGTAAGTAATTCATACAGGAAAACAAATCATGACAGTGGTGTTCATTATCATGCAGTTCAGATATCCTCAGTGCACTTTTCACTGTGAAAGGCTCATCCTCCACATTTATTTCTGTGCTTGTAATACTCTTGTTTTTCACAGCTTTCATAGCAGTTCTGTGTGCTGGGGAAATGGCTAACTGTTATCTAAGATAATACTTAAAAGTGCTGGGTGTGTTTCAGGGAAAGAAATGCTAGTGAGGAGGTTTTCTGTCTGGGGTGATTTAAATAATCTTGTACCAGTTGTGGTATGTGTCATTTCTATTTTACAAGTAGATCCAGATATTTTAGCCTATCACAGCAAAAATACTTTTGCATATGATGTTCAGATGCTCTGAGGTGGTTTCTGATAGTTTTTTATGGATAGGAGTTCCCAGTAGTCTTCCTGAGCAGGAATAATCTCTTAATATCAGGAAAATCTGTTGTTTCAATTTGCAAAATGAGAATGAGTCAACATAAGAGTTATACTGAGAAAGAAATGTAAGAGGTGTAAACAGGATTATTGTATGTAAGACATGTATTGTAACCCTTCCATTTTGCTCAGCATTTTAGTGTTGTCTCCAGTCACAGAAAAGTCTAATTTTAGAGAAGTCATTGCAGAGCAACAGGAGCAAGAAGTGTCTGTAATCTGTGACCTGCCCTGACAGAGCATGTGGCTATTTCTGTCAAAGCTACTGTGAAGAGGAGGCAGTTTGCTTCCCCCCATGTCTAAGATGGACAGAATGACACATTTGTATCTTGAGTTTCACTAGGGATTTTACTTTAGGATGACATTTCTGGCATAGGCATTGTGGTGTCTGAGGTTATCTTGCCTACATCTGTTGTAGGACGTCTTGGAGGACTAGTTCAGCACATGAGTGAGCCTAGAGCAAGGACATCTGCCTAAGGCCCCTTCTTGCTCAAAGGAAAAGTCATTCTTAAAATTATATTAAAATAATCTTTGGAAATCAAACTTTCCCTTAGAAGTTCTCCAAACCTCGTTTGGAACGGAGACTTCCCTCTCTGAAATTTAGCATACAACGGCTAATAAGCTGGGCCTTTGTTTCCAAGCATACTCTAAATGCTAGAGAAGCATAAACCCCCCCATCCTTTGCATGGGATGAGCTAACTGGGAAGCCTTGGAAGTGTGTGAATTGGAAAAAGAGTCCACAGTGACTGGGAGCTCTGGCCCAGAAAGGTCTCCAGCTGCATTCCACAAGTCAGAGTTACAGTGTAGTCCTGAGCAGTCACTGTGAGTCCCTGAGGTGAATACCTGTTACCAAACTGACCTCGGGGGAAATGGTTTAAAACATCTGTGACATTTTCAATGGGAGGATTTGGCCAGGGAAGCATCCTGTTCCAGTGATATCCCATAAAAGATTAGCAGTGTTTTGTTTTGCTCTGTGCTGTCACAGAGGGGCCGTTAAAGAGAATATATTGGAGCATCATTTGTGAGATCAAGGTTAAAAACCATAGCTAAGGGCACCAGAGAGGGCTGATTCCTGCTCAGCTCAGTTCCTAACCATCATGATAAACTGAATTATATCTCACAAGTGGCACTTTACACTGTGCAGAATCTCTCTCCCCTGGTGAGTGTGTCAAAGTAATGGTCTTTGAGAAGGAAGCATATTTTAGATCAAGGGACACTTTCACCGTACGTATTCTTTTCAAGTACTGCCCTGATAGTTGTGTTTTGGTAAACTACGCCCTCCCCAGCCCGTGGTTTCTGTAAGGCCTGAGTATGAACAGTGTGTGAGGGATGGGTTTATGGACATGGCCAGCAGTTTATGGCTGGACAGAGGAATCGTATCTTTTAATAGAAGGGGATGAGTCCCCCACTTCCCAGAGTTCCCATGGACACAGTTGTGTACCATGTCCACTTCCAGCCCCAAGTGAGCAAGCAAGGGTGGGTCTGAATGGGAAACACACCTTTTTAATCACTGGACCTCTCACTGGTTTCCTGTTGAGTAATGTCAATCCTGAACAATGCAAGACAAACCCGAGCAGGAAACTAGGGGCAATGAATTATCGGATTCCAAATAAATATGTGAGTGAAGGAAATGATCATACCACAGTCTTAAGGGAGGGGGTGGCTGAGTATGGTTGACTCCTGTGCTTTTTTTTCCAAGGATGTGAGGTCTCTTCCTATATGTTGCATTATGTTTGAGAGTTCTGCCATGGAGTCACTCCTGGCTGAACAGTGACAACTTTTTTTTCTTGCTTCCACCCTACCAGTTTTCAGTGTGAGGTGCTCCTGTGCTTCTTGTTAGTATTAAGAAAATCATGGGAGAAAGTATCTCCCATCCTCCTTTGCCACTGGCCTTGGGCTGGTGCTCTCCCTGTCTGCCTCAGTTTTTTTCTTTGGAATGTTACTGATCTCCTCCACAGTATCCATATAATTTAGAATTTATTTCCCCAAACCAAGAACATCTTTCAGATTAATCCATTCATGGGCATATCTTTATGGTGGCAGAAATACTGGTTGGGCAGGGAGCTCTTTGGACCTGACACAGGATAGCTCCAGTAGGATGCAGCAATGTCATGCTGGCTGTGCTGTGTTGAAGGGAAACTTTCCTGTTTGAATGTCACTGCTGAATTTTTATGACCTAATGTGAGAGTGGCATCTGCTTGCCCATAGTTTTATCTTTTAGCAATAATTTTAAGCAATAATCTCTGTAGCTCAGCAGCTGAAGAATATATTATTTTTTTAATAACTTGGGAATTATGTATCTGGGTCACACAGAAGACTTTGAGACATTGTGGAGATAACACATGGTCTGGAAAGCTTAGGATCCCACCTCCCTTCATGCCTCTGTAGACCTCTGCAAATCCTGCTAGGATTGCATGGAATCCTGCTGCATCGGACCTTGGGTGCAACCAGAGTCACACATCCATCGTTCTGTGGGATCCAACTGTTCCCACAGGCCCCTTCTGGGGCCTTTTCCCTAGAATATAGTTTCCTGTGCTGCCTGCCAGCTTCTTAGCTCCAGAAAGCAGCTGAGCTGAGTTTTAGAAGTTTAAAGACTTTGCACCTTTAGTGACTAAGGAGCTTATGAAACTTTCTCCATACAGACAGAGATTAATGTATTTCTTTTCTTTCTCATTTGAAGCTACAGCTTTTAGATGTAAAGGCAAGAAGTCTTGTATGTGACTTTGAGAAATAATGTTCAGATGTTGACAGTATTGTCTTCCCCCCCACATCTCTTCCCTGCCCAGAACTGTGAAATGCCGCCCCTGTGTTATCCTCTCACAGCTCCTGGTGCTCCTGCTCTATAAATTGGAGCAGGGATCTGACCTGGTTTCAAAAGCAAAGTGAGCACAACCCACAACTTTCCCTTTTTTTTTCCTGGCCAGGTTACTTTGAAACTGGATCACTTCCCCAACCCACAGCTTTTAGAAACACTAGAATCAGATAGAAACCTGCTTTCAACAAAAACCATCAAGTTTGCAGAAAAGCTCCTTAGCTCCAGCCTGCCTAGAGGAGACGTGCTGATAAATGGTTCTCTTTTTGGCCTCAGCAGTTTATAAATGAATCACGAGGACAGATGCCTATGGGCAGACAGGTTAAAAAGGATTTCTGTGCGTATTTAAAATGAGAATACCCTGGGATGCTGATCTGTCTCTATGACAACTGTCTGTGAGCTGAGCAGTGCCTTTTGTTGTGCCTGTGACTCTACCTTTGCCAGCTCACTTATACCTGGGTGCTCAAAACATGAGCAATGAGCAAAGTTCCTTGTGAGAACAACCCACCGTGCGTCTGCATTAGACCAGTTAATGACACTGAATCATATGCCAGAGTAGCTTTTCTCCTTGTTTTCTGCAAAACAGACATTCAGCTTTGCAGGTTTGTGTGAAAAGAGAAGGAAAGAAAGGACAAAAAATGGCAAAGATGAGAATGTTACACAAGTGCAAGGGCTGAATTGGTAGTGAAATGGTCTCACTTCTGCTTGCTCCAGCCTGTCTACTGTGCCACTGTCTTGTTATCTGAGCAAGGGTTGCTATTCCCTTTGGGTCTCTATTGTTTTGAATTTGTAAAAATTGTATTGTTGTAGCTGTGTAGCACGCTGGAGACCTTACCTTTGGTTCTGTCCTGTGGCTGCTGGGGATAAAGAGATCAGTGATCTTTGAGAATTGCTTCGTTTATTTAAGGCTAGTGGGACTCATGAAATAATCAAGCATTTCTGCCTCTGGAAACATAGGGAAACAAGCACAAAGTTCTCAAACAAAACACCAGAATGTGTGCAGAATGTCAGCTCCAAATCACCCAGGTGTATGGCATGCTTGATATAGTAACCAGCTCTGTATATTTTCTCAAGCTCTCAGAACCGAGTCTGTCTTCTTGATACAAACAGCTTTGAGAAGTTGACTCAAGCCATTCACACACGACAAACACAGAGGAGGAAGGACACTGTACGTGTAGGATGTGACACTATATGTTGGGAAATTTCATATTTAGTCTTGGTTAATGGGATAGGACAGAAACACATATTTTTAGACAATTGCTCTTGCTAATGCTGTTTAATTGGAAATCTCAAGGACCACAAATTAATTATCATCGCTATTAAATTTTTCCAGTGTGAGCGACTGCTGGAAATAATTATGGGAAATTATTTTGTCACATTTCCTGCCCCGTATCTGTATAGTACGCATTTGAGTCTTTTATTCTTGCTAGATGAAAGTAATAAGTATTTCTATGCTGGTTAAACAATCATTGTGTACAAAGTACAATGTATTAGCAAATCAATGGAAGAGCCTTTGAGTTGAAAAAACCGTTTAGATGAGTAAGCAAAGGGCTGTAGTATTGCACAGACCTCCGTTAACTGACTGTGCCTGTGTTTCCCCATATAACATGATCTGAATTTATGTCTTAAAATGCTGTTGGGGCAGAAAGGTCATCCTGTCTTGAATACTCTCTGAAGTGATACTTAGATTTTCTGTCCATGACTGCTGTAAGTACTACCCCGGCACATGGTCAGTGCATGCACCTTTCTGAAGAGGAGTAAATGGCTTTGCTCCAGCCCCTGACTCTTGACTGCATCTCTTGGCCAGTCTCAAAGAGAAAGTTGTGGTGCTTGTCACCTGGTATGTGACATTGGTACCAAATTCGTCTCAGATTTGGTAGGCTGAGGTGTGTTCCTCCTTGGGCACTTGCTTTAGCCCAAAAGAAAATCCAAAAAGCCCATTTATAAAATCCTGAAAACTGCCATGAGACCTCCCTAAAGAAGCCATTGCAGCAACAGTGCATGGACATGACAGCAGAGGCAGGGTGGGCTGTGTGTACAGTGCAGTAGGATAAATAGAAACTCAGACTGACAAGGAGCTTTCACTATTTACTTCCTATAACAATTCCACCATTGTCTGCTCCTTCTTTTTGATGTCTAGCTAAAGAGACATCACTGAAACCCAGAATGGGGACAGCAGGTGCTATTTGAGCGTTATGGACAGTTGCTTATACTGAGTGATACATCAGGCAGCTGGGGGAATGTTGGATGTATTTGGAGATTAGTTTCCTTTGGGGATTTTATGTCTTTTGCATAGTCCCAGCTAATATGTCAAAACGAGCATCTGAGACCGCAGCTACTACCGATGGATGCTGCTCTTCCCTGCAGGAGTAACTAAAATGCACATGCAAAGGTGTGTCAGCGAAGTAGGAATGATTTCAGTGTGTCTTTCCTACAATACCACGGAGGAACGTGATACGTGGCAGGCAGATATGGTGGGATGTCATCACTGTGGTCAGGAGGAGCTGTGGCTCAGGTCAGGAAGTTTTTGCACACCCTGGGGATCCATGCAGACAGAGGCATTGCAGGATAATGATATGGAGGGGATGTGTGTTGGCTAAGCATCTCTCTGCTCACATGGAGATGTTTGCATTGCCAGTACGTTTTAAAATATTTTGATTAAATTAGGATTTTGAGTGGAAAGCTCTCTTTTGCCCTGGGATTTTAATGAAGTCTTCCCAGGGGTGTGAGTAGGATTGATGTCCTCGCACATGTCCTGCCGCTCCCCAATCGTTCTTTTAGAGCTGAGCAGCTGTGTCCCAGCAGGAGCAGGTGGTGAAGTGGTCGAGCTGGCTCAGGCAGGAGGGGAGAGTCGGCCGCTGGAGCACAGGGCTCGGCTGTGGAGCGTCGTGCTGGGAGCCACTGCAGCCAGATGTCTGGGCAAACACAGCCAGGAAGGAGCTCCCCACACAGTGGTGCTCTGGCATTAATTTACCATCAGTAATGCAAGAGTGGGTTATGACTTTATTCTTCCTGGAGTAAGTATTCCAGTGACTAGCTCAGTCCTTTGATGGTATACAAGTAGTTTTCTTCTAAACAAACAAAGCTTAACCCTTGAGTTTTGTTAAATCTACTACAGACCTGCAACATAAGTAAGTTCTCCTTTAAAAAGAGATGCTTTGATTTTGATATGCTCGTCTCTTCCTCACATTTGTTATGGACAGCTATTGAATAAGAACTGATGCTTTTTTGTTTCTGCTGTGTATTGCAGAAGCAGTTAAGAATGAGGTTTTTATCCCAGGTCCCTAGCAGATACATTTTACAGTGCAGAGCACAGAAACAAGACACATAAGCATGGAGGGCTGAAGTGTGGCCAGCACATCTGTGCAATGCAGAAGCAACCAGTGTGTTTCACAAGTGGCCTCTCTCCCCTGTCTTTTCAGTTGTCAGTGTTTCCCTGTGTGTGCCAGGACCAAGCCAGTGGCCTGGTATCCCGTGGAAATGTCTCTTGCTTGGCCTTGCCTGTGAGAGCCTGCAGCAGCCTGCTCATAGGGACCTCAGACAGTGCCAAATAGCATCTCTAGGGGAAAAAAGAGAGGTGATGGCTTACTGTGTTGGAATGTGTTCCAAACGTGAAGCTGATAGCTCAGGTAAACAGGATTCAGTGCTTGATCCAGCTGAGCAAGTCACTTACTGGTATTTTTGAGGTTGGTAGGGAAAGTAGAGTTTCAACTGACTGTATTGAAAGAGCTTCAGGATGGAAAAACTGGTTCTTAATGGAACAGAAATGAACTGGTTCTTCAGTATCTCTGATAGCAAGACAGATAAAACCCAGAAAACCATATGTTTGTGTAGAGGTGCATGTGGGGTGAATGTTGGGAGGAAATTCTTATTTTACATTTTCTGCTGAGGAAACAATCCTTGCTTTGAGAGTCCTGCCCTCCAGTTGATGGTGTTTTTCTTCCCTGCTGATGAACAGACGTCATCATAAAGTCTCTTGTTGTTCCAGATTCTGTTTATCACGTATTTGAACAGAGGCTTGACAAGGGGTTTTTTCAGGTATTAATTATAGTTGACTGCATGGCTAATCCATCATCCTCTTTAGATGGAGTCACCGGGTATTGAGTGATGTAACTTCAAATGTGATCAGTCTGCCATAGGTGAAGATGTAGCAGCTCTTTGTCAGAGCCATTTCTGTTTCACCCAGCAGTATATGGAAGAAAGGCTAATTGTATAATGACAAAAGACAACATTTGGAAGGAGATGAAAGATCCAGACATTACAGTTTTGTGATTTCTCATTTCAATTCCAAAGTGAAACGGGAAAAAATTCTTGCTTTCCATGACCACAGCTCATTTTATTGGGTGCTTCTGGCTGTGATCATTCCTTCTGAGTCCTGGGATGTTTTATCTTTTGTCATCCATAGCATATAGATGGTAAAGTACAAAGAAGCTCAGAAAGCACCTGTGGTTTTCACAGCCCTCTAATATGAGACTACAAGAGCCTTAGCAAAGATCCCAGCAGCTGAGCTGAGGACAGAACTGATCTTGCCTCAACAGAAGAAACCAGTGCCTACTGAAGACTCCTTTGGGGTTTATCTTTAAACATTCCTAATCCAAGCTCACATCTTCTGGAATTATATGCCCTGCAAAAGTTTGCAGTGATTCATTTGGTGTACATTTTGTTGAGCAACCTCTTGGGTTTGTTTTGAAAGCAAGCGACTTTGAATATGTCGTTAGTGAATCATTTATCTTGCCCTTTTCTTCATCTTCACGTGGTAACATAGAAGATTTTTAAGCAAACTAACATAATGCAGAGTATGGATTTCCCCTGAATATAGAATTGCGTAAAATGGGAGCTTGAAGCATGACATCTCAGATAAAGTTCTTGGTCCATGTTGCACTTTTTTATGAGATTTGTCCATAGTTGAGAAAGTCCTTCTCCCTGAGTGTGCTCCTTCTTTGTGCAGCGCTGCATTTGCTTGTGGGAGACACTGTGATTTCCTATTGCTTCCTGCTTCATCTTGAGGCACAAACACCCGTCTCTCCCCACAGATGAGTGTTCACAGGTTATTGCATTGTCCATGCCTTAAACCTGCCAGCACTATGAAACTTGGCCCTCTGAGGGAAGCATGTTCCCAGTTTGGATCTCAGCTGATAGCAGATAATATTTGTGCTAATTCGTTACCAACCAAGCTGGGGACAGTCCACTGCCCATCTGTGATGCGCTGCTATTAAACTGATGGTCACATGAAAACTAAGCAAGAGGCAGTGAGAAAGGAGCCTCCTGAGTCTGGTGGACTGGAGTGGTGTGAGGGACTTGAGACATCTGGAAGAAACCAGCGATGCAAAATCACTGTGAAGGGGGTTTTGTGGGTAATTCCTTTAACTGAACTTGAAAAACTTGTTTCTGTCACAGAAATACAAACTAAGCAAGCAGTCACTGTTGCTTTTAAAAAAAAAAATAATCTAGCCTGAATACAATAAAATTTAATTTGTCCTTTCTTTGACAATTGAAGTAAACTGGCCCCATCATGGATTTAATCCATCTGATCCTGCAGAATTGGGGGCTGCAAAACTGGAGCTTATTGGGTGTCTCATGCCAGTGCTGAGAAATTGGCAATCCCATGAGTCAGCAGGAGGTTTTGCATTAGCTTTAGGGTTGCAGTTTCACCTCAATTTCAAGGTCTCTGTTTTAATCTCAAGACTGTCCTTGTTTTTCTGAGAAAAAAGCCCATTGATCCAGCAAGCACTTTACTTCTGATTAGCATGTTAGAGTAGAACCTGACCCATGATACTAGGAAATAAAATGCTTAAATAGCTAAAGTGGGATTTTTTTAAAAATGCAATTCATTACATGATTTTTCAGTCAGTGATGTGTTTAGCAGGTATAGAAGGCAGAATGAACTAAAACAGGCTTTGGCATTTCAGAAAGTGAGTCATTTTTTCTGTTGCATCATGTATAAACTTTTCCCTTCTCGTGTATGTATGGTTGAAATTACTTTGAGGTTTTGAATTCTCACTTCAGCTCCCTGTTTTTTATTATATTCAAACTTCACTGAAAGTTATGGTTGATAGTCTTTAGTACTGTGCTTCCATTGCCTTTCTCTGTAGTTTTTTTTTTGGATTTTAGTAAGCCAATGAGCAGCACATAGGTAGTCAAATGAGCTAGGGAGTTACTGGTTTCTTGTGTTTAGGTAGGAGTAGGAGGTAGGTGTATCAATAGATTCATAACATTGTGCCGGTGGGACCTGCTGACAAATACCCTTCACCCTGGGCTACCAACCTTGAAATCCTTTTGCAGTGAGGTCATCTCTTTTCAAATACTCAAGCATTTATAGAGGTTGCTTGAAATCAGGCTAAAGACCAGATGTGATAGCAGGCAGGTGTGTCTTTTCTTAAAAGAGTGCAAACCAGTATTAAACCCTCAGACGTTCTCCATGCTGGAGGAATGCTATTTCTCAGAGTCCCAGGAGTTTTAAGATAAAGACTGAGCAGACAATGAACACTGGGATATTCCAGATGGAAATACGATACCTAAATGGAGTTTCCATAGGTCAGGCCCAGCACAAAAGCCAGTTGGTCTCCACACGCCAGGACCAACTAGATGCTGTACACGCATCTTGGGATGAAGAAATCTAGCAGATGGAGGTGTGTTAAACCTACTCTTATGTGCCCACTTTGTAGGGAGAAATGGATGCTCCTCAGGGGTGAACCCCATGACCTTTCTTTCTTTTGAGCTTCTTTTCTGCTGAGCACTGCGGAGGAGAGAGGATTTGCCCTAATCCCGAGCCGTTGGGTGAAGTAACATCACCTGGACGTTGTCCCTTCAGGAAAGTTGTTGAAAGGCAGGCAGCTCTACACCCAACTTCTTTGGGCTTGGTATGGCTCCAAGCCTGGCTCATCTTGCTCTATGGTATGTCTCTAGCTTGCTTCAAACCCAGCCCCAAGGATGAATGGTTTTGCTACAAGTACCCTTGGTAATTGTGGTAGCACAGCGATGGGTACAAAACAAAATTCAAGGGAGGAAGAGTCGCTGAAAAGAACTTAAACAGCCAAGAAATGTATCCCACCACAGGCTTTTCTCATTAATTTTATTGTGAACGAGTTGTGTTTGGGGAAGGAGTTTTTTGTTTGTCTAAAATAAATAAAAATAATACCCTCCTTCATAGCGCTGCTCCCCCAAATGTTTTTATAACTAGTGTGGTGCTGCTCACTCTGTCTTGTCTCATTAGAAACTGACTTGATCTTGTCTTGGCAGATCTCATGAGAGTCTGAGATCGGTTAGAAGGATCCAAGGTGACTCTGTGAAATGAGAGGGTAGGAATCTCCCGACTTGCTGAATGTCTGCTGTGACAGTGCAGTGCCTGGGGTGTGCTGTGTCAAGGCTTGAGCTGCAGTTATGTCATGCCAGAAATGTAAAACTGGAAAGGGCTTTAGGACATGATCCTTTCCTTTTTCTGGCAGTAGCAGGAGCTCAGCTGGTTGCAGTCCTGTGCCATATTTGTTATTGCTTTATCCCTGTGCCTTTGTATCTGCTGGGACCTATTTAGCCAGAGTGAGTGTCTCCTGGGATTGTCCATGACTTTCACCCCACAGCCACGCAGATACAAAGTATGTGAAAGAAATTGCCCTTGGGCCTGTCCCTCACGTGTCTCCCCTTAGTCATTGCCTGGAATCTGAAATACTAAAAGCCTGCAGAAACCTTGCAGGGAACTCAGCTGATTGTGCCAAGGTCCTCTGGGGTAGAGTTCAGCAGTCTGGAGGGCTCACCTGATTACAGCCAGGTCATCATGCGAAGTGACACACCCGAGATTATCTTTGATGTCATTGAGTGTTTCTTCCTGCTACTGTTGACAGGACAACCTGCTGGTGGCAGTTGTGACAGAGTTTTACTTGGTGGAAATGTAGGGCAATGCTGGGGTGTGATATGCCCTCTTGTGCATTACGGCCAACACAGCTCAATGATCCCATCCAACGTGGCATCTCCAGGGCAAAGTGGCATGGCTGGGTAGTAACCAGTGTGGGCAAAGCCTAGCAAAGATCTTCGCTTTACAGTTTTAAGTGGGGATTTCAGCCTTAGGTTGAATTTATGGAAAGCAGCGTGAGGTTTGGTTTAGAGAAGAAAAAAAAATATAGTCTTTTCAAAAAGCAATTTGTTTCTGCTTTCTGTGAGAGAGCCTTCCAAACGGACTTGGTCAGTTCTGCAGTACAATCAACAGCACTGGAAAAAAATACCAAGTGAAGTAACACAGTGGCTATGGTAAACATGAACTGGGGCCTTGGAAGTAGCTAATGGCATACCACAAAAGAGTCTCCTTTCACCCACCACGGGCCGTGCCAGCAGCAAGCGCTGCCAGTGCTGGCGTCTAGCAGAGAAAAGCATCATTTGGCTCCCTTTTGGATTTCATTACTCTTCCTGCACTCCCTCCTGCTCACAGCGAAAGCCTTTCCAGTTGTAAAGAAGTGAATTAACTGCCTTCGTGTCAGTGATGGATGAGGCGCTTTCTCCCCCTTCAAAGGGGCGAGCCGTGCCGGTGAATGCGGGCCAGCGGAGTTGAAAAGTCCAAGCGGAACAGGAGAGCCCGTGTGGTGACCCAGCTGTCAGGCAGGACACCCTGGGGATGGCTCCCACCGGTGCCCTGTGAGCAGGGAACAAAAACTACTCTCAGTGCGTTCGTCCGGCCTCAAGGCTCGATTTTTTTTATTTATTTTTTTTGTCCTTCTTTCAATGGCCTTGGGCACATCCCTTAACACACAGCAGCCGTTTGTGCCGGGTTCACGGAGCCTCAAAGGCTTTCACAGGGTGCTCAAAGGAGGGTTAGCACGCCGGTACTTGGGAGATCTCCTTTCAGGCGTCCATGGCTAATCATATTAAAGGTGACCTCGTGGGCAGCGCTTTCCATTGTTGCCATATGTTTTGTCCTGTGCTTGAGTGATGTTGTGCATTGGAATGTATTCATGCATCGCCTAATTTAATCACCAGGCTTAATCCCCTCTCCTGTTCTACACCCTTAGAATTTACTGGCTCCTTTCTTGCCTCCCGTGCATTGTCTGGGTCTCCTTCGCAAGCTAATACTGATGCCTGCCGATATTTTTATTTATTTATTTACTTTCAGAATGCATTTAAAAAATAAAATCTCAACTGCAAACTCATCAACCTCTGTAAAGGGAGAGCAAGCGCAGTGGATGCTCTAGCAGTCTGATCCTTCTTCCCTGTGATCTTTTTCTCCCAGCTTTTCCATAGAGAAATTAAGGATTAGGCTCATGAGTTTAAAAAAAAACCAAACAAAATACTACGAATGGAAAAATGACTGAGAAAGCGGTGTGTCTCCTTTTAATATTGTTGGAATAAATAACTAATTTTAAGAACTTGACTGTCTCTGTAAAATATGGTGTTGGTTTCTGCCTTTATAACTTACCGCTTTGGTATGGACAACTCCTATTCCAGGGCTGACTGGACAAAATTAACTCAACAAATCCCCGAGTCCATCAAGCCGGGGAACTGGAAAACCTGATTTATGCAAGACCACTGCAAAAACCAGAGAGCTCTGCCAGAGCTGCCGTGCTCTGCAGCAGCCAGTCATTTCTAGGGAGTGGGGCTATACAGAATGGCTTTTAAGGATAATTTCTAAAGATTTTTCTAAGATTTCCCTGCCCCAGCAGATGCTGCCATGTGGAGGGGTATATTAAAAACGAGAATTTGAGATTGAGTTTGTGTTGTGACTTGCTTTAGAAGTGGATGGGGTCAGTCCTGGCAAGGGAAGGCTGTGATGAGATTTTAGGATGATACACAGTCAGGTTGCTAGTATGCTGAACTCCCAGGGGCAGGAAACCTTACACTTGCTGAGGCAGATTTTTAAATAAACAAACTCATACTTCAGTTCAGCTCTTAAATTCTCCTGCTTCTGCTGGTACCCACAACTCCAAACAGTGGGCTACATCCTGGATGTCTTCGAAACCTTAAATATAGATTGTACCTGAATTACGGCTTTGAGTTTCCCTGTGTGTGTGCACATGTACACACAAGATCTTTGCAGCCAAGTTCTCACATGAACTCGCTGATCTTCTGTGACCGCGTGTTATGTTTTGGGTTTGATAGGAGGAAGGAGTGATGATGTAAAAGATTGTAGATTTGTGACTGGTTTTAAAAATAGTTTTCAAATATTATGTATCTTCATTTTGAAGAAATGCAATACTGCTTGGAAACCACAGCTACTTAACATAAACCACGTGAGCCCCTTACATATGTTAAATAGCAGTGTGGAACTGAGGGTTGTAACAGCCCGCTGTGCATTAACGCTGGAAGAAGATCACTGATCCTACCCCCTAAGATCCAGCTCGGGGATTGACAGCACTCTGACATGGGCTCTGACATAATTTGGCACTACAAAAATGCTTTACAGTTTACGCCTCGGCTTTTCAACGTGAACCTTGCCAGACCCCTTTCTTGAAGTACCTACACTCAGAAATTGCTTCTCCACTGAAGCATAGCCGTGTTGGAGCCAGAGGAGGATGGCTGGCCGTGGGTTAACAGGAGGGCAGGGTGACCGTTCCGCTGCCAGCAGGCTCTGGGCTCGCTGGGACAAGTCTCCTGGCTCCCGTCCACTCTTGCTTCCTGCTTTCCCTGTGACAGAAGAGCTGCGGGGTCCCTAGGAAAGTGTGAGCAGGAGCAGGTAGTTGCCAGAGGAATTCAACTGAGCCACAAGCCAGCCCCTTCCCAGGGGAGCCCGGCAGTTGTGCTAACAACAGGAGCTCTTGCTGTTCATGGGAATGGGCAGGGATGTCCTTGGAAAGCTTTGTATCTCCTGCTCGTGCACCAAGCAACTGTGTTTAGACACGCCACAAAATTTGGTGAAGTAAGGGAAAGGAGGTCATAGCACACAGCCCACCAGCACTGCCATGGTGGGATGCAGAATGGTGTTTCATGGTATGCAGCATTCAGAGAAGGTGCTCTGCAGCAGACAGTGGGCAGAGTGTGTATGGCAGGAGATGTCTTCACAACTCCATGCTGCTAACAGTGTCAGGGGAAAAGGTTTGGCCAAAGACATGGTACAGCTGCCTGCAGTCCTGGCAGGATGTAACAAGATGCAAGAAAGTCCAGATTATCCCCAGAGAAATGAGCAAAGCTTGAGTCAACAGTGCTAGGCCTGGACTTCAGGACTGGCAGGTATTTCACAGCTGCACCTCAAGGGATGAGGGAGAATGGCATATCTGTCAAACTGAGCATGGTGTGATCAGGGTATTCTGAGTCTTCATAGTCCCAGCTCCAGTATAATGGCTTGCAAATGTAACTAAACCTAGAAATAATGTTGTGATCTCTCTTGTTACCTGGCAAAGCTCTTATCATGTCAGCACAGAGGCTGTTCATATTTTAATGGGTTTATCTCTTGTATGGAGGGTATTACAAGCTTTCATCTGTCTTCCAGTGCAACTCTACAGAAATCCCTCCAGGCATGAGGCAGTACCTGGGTGCTGAATTAATCTGTGCTCCTGGATTCTCACAGCTCCATTAGTGGCTTAGCAGAGGAAGCAGTTAGCATTAACAAACTTTAGAAAATAGGATTTGCTGTGTTTGATCTGCCCTTGGCTCCTTATATCCTCTCAATAGCAATGATCAAGACTACTGGGCACATTATGGGAAGGTACAAAATAGTTGTAAGGAGGACACAAAATAGACTGATTTGTAAAATGTGTATCACCATCCTCCAGAGCTGTGGGGTGGAGGAACCTTGTGCTGTAGGTGTAGTAAAAGACACGAAACTGTTTTTCCTCCTGCCACATACACGGAGACATCTGCACTCATGGCTCTTACCTTGCCTTTCCTTGTGACTTGAGCCATTTGAAGACAGCACGGTGTCACATCCTCTCTCAGGTAACCACTGCCATGTGCTCTGTTGCTGGCATGAGGCTGGGGCATCTCTCAGAGGCCATGTAGTGCTTTGGGAAGGGCTGTTTGTTCCCTCGCATTTTATCCAATGAGCATTTACTCTTCCTGATGTTCTTGTTCTGCTTTCCTCCTCTGTTTTCCTCTGAACTGCCTGAGAGGTATGACCATATTTCCCATGTGGTTCTATGTCAGTAGCTCCATTTCCCATCTCTCTTCTCATGCAGCAGACCCTGGTTTTGCCTGTTCCTGTTCACACCAGTTGCCAGGTCCCTGTGCTACTCCCTGGCCTTTGGCAGTTTGCCTCTGATCTCTCCTGGGGAATTTTAACCTCTGATAAGGTACATGATGCCTGAGTGCTGCCCTCCAGCCACCAATTTATTCATGAACAGGGAAACTTCACTTGTCATCAACTCTAATTGCTTTGAGAAGGGTCAGTCCTGTCTCCCCAGGAGTCTCTGGGGCTGTTTCAAACTCTGATTGCAGTCTAACTTCTTTCTTGAGTCTTGATTATCCTCCTGCCCCGAATTCCTGCCTTCACAAGTGAATTTCCATATCTCTCTTGTGAATAGGAAACCCTTGGGACTGGGCAGGACATAACTGCTCCCCCATTAACTGTCATGCTAAGACTTTAGTCTTCAAAATGCAAGAATGTTCTTGCAGCCCAAAACCTTCCATCTCTATTGAGGCTGGCAAAGCCCAGCTTATGAGGGTTTTGTTGTTGGAAAAGGTGAAATCAATGAAATTATCTTTTGTCAGAGCATGGATAGGGCTGGAGAGGTGCAAGAGGTGGGAATGTGTTAAGGAGAGGCTGGGAAACAGGCTCTGAGTAACAGAAAATTAAACAGCCAGGCAGTGAAAGTTGGCAAGTATCTTGTTAGTGTCACTGTTTTTTTATGTGGCATTTCCTAGGGATGTTTTGCTTCTATTTTCAAATTGATGTATGTGTAGAAAATACTTCTAACTTCATTGACTGTTTTTTAGTGGTCTGGGGCATGTGGTGCGGTGTCACAATTGGTTAGCTTCTGAAGAAGGTATTTTTAATCCACAAACTTAAACTCTTTGCAATTGTATAATCTGTATTTTAGTTCTGTGGTTTCTTAATCATGCATCTAGAGAATGAGCTCATCCAGTTTATAAAATGAACGGAAGTATTTAGCTCTTCTTTCTAAATAAATCTGGATCCATTTCTTCATGGATTGCATCCGAAACCTCCAATGCAGGCGAGTGTGAATGTTTAAAAATAAACTCATTTGCAGTTTATATTTTTTGCTGAGTGGTGAAAGTTGTCTCTTGCCCTGTCTTTCCAGAAAGGCTCTTCAGCTTTGACTTACAGCTGTGAAATAGAAGCCAAGCATATGATGCCAGCTTGCCATTTTGATGTCAACGGCTGCCTGTCTTTGCAGAGGATCCAGCCACGCTCCTTTCTGGTTTTGCTGTACTGCCTGACACCTGTGGCAGAGGTTTCTAGGCCTCAGCAGGGCAGCCCTCTTAAGTGCTAGGCAATATATGTAGATGACTTGACTCCTGTAATGGGAAGACCCCAAGGTCCTCATTGCATCCCGAGGCTGATATTTGAAGAGTAAGACCTGCTGAAGTCTGTGGGATAATTCAGTAACAGCTTATTTTGGCTTTGGGTTCCAGACTGGGAACCTGTGGGTTTCCGGATTAATTTAAGGAGGAAGAGCTATCTGTTATCTTCCATGTCAGGATCTCACTGACTTTGCATATAATTTATACAGTTATATAATGCAGGCAGCAGCAAAGTAAATAATGGGACTTTAAAATAGAAGTAAGCAGAGGGATTCAGACCAGAGTCATACCCCAAATGAGTTTCAGCTCCTCTTCATAGGCTTGATTGAGGTCTGACTTGACATTGTTCTTAGCCACTTACATGGATCTTACAACCTGTTAACAGAGGTCGTTTACTGGCTTAATATGCCGAGAACACAGGGCAGCAGGGACTGCTTTGGAAGCCTTTCCCTGGAAACTGTGCATTTAGTGATGTGGAGGAGTCTCACTGAGGAGGCAATAGGTGTGATCGTATCAGTTTAGGACCAATTCATGATTTCCAACCAGTAGCAACAGCAGTCCCATTACAAGGTGTTGGAGTTGGCCAAACATCTGCTGTCTGCAAAGCCAGAAGGAAACAACTGCTCCAATCCAGTGTGAGAGGTAACTTGTTGAGCTGGTAGCAAGTTTCCTCGTCTTTCCTCTTTTTCCAATGTAGGATTTTTGGTCTGTCCTTTATTACCCCCATCCTGTCTTTACCACATGTTCTTCAGCCACTACCTGGGGTCTTTCTCCAGCAATTTTGAACTGCAGCACAAATAGAAAAGCTCATGGAAGAAGTGCTTTGGTCTCAAGAGCAGCTTCTTTAAGTGAAAACACAGCTGTGAGGTTTGCAGCCTGTGCTTCTGTAAGGGCTCGTCCAGCCAGCACAGCCAGCACTGCTGCAGTCCTTCCAGCACGCAGGAATTGGGAAATCCATTGTGAACAAGATTGAGTTTGATGGCCTGCGTGGAGGCAGATGGATGTATTTCTAAGGGACAAGGTGCCAGAAAACTCTGTGATTACGTTACTGGAGCATGGCTCATTTTTTGTGGTTTTAAAAGTGAGTGTCAGGACTTCAGGACTATTTTTTTTAGGGGGGGGGTCAAAACCTAAGTTTGGGCAGGGCATAAAAACCTGCTTGATGACTAAGTTTATTCTTAAAAAGCTTTCTAGAGCTTGCTGGAGAGGGGAGCCTTTTTTCCAAGAGGGAGCAGCTACCAATCTTTTTGGTTTTCTATGCAAGTAGGGTTAAAATTGAATGAGTGCCAAGAGTGAAAAAGAACCCCAGCCTTTCAGGAGGCTGTTTTTAGTGTAATCTTTAGATCCAGTTCCCCGTTTTTTTGTTTTGGAGGTTTGTGTTCTGCCTTGCCTCCTTGCCCTGAGTGAACTCTTTCTGCTTGAATACCCCACCACATCAGTGGAATTACGTACCTTGAACAGTTCTAAGCAAGGCTGGCCGGAGCATGCCCTTACATTGCCCTACAATTGGGACAGCTGAAATCTTGACCTGGTTATTTGGCTGAACTGATAATGCCTCTCTGATACAGTGCATGTGTAGAGAAAACTTTTCATCGCTTGACAAAGGTTTGCTGCTCAGAGCCAAGGCTGGGAACAGTGGGATCCAAGCCAAACCATTTACTCAAAGGGCATGCAGAATTTGCCCAGTCAGGTCAGTATAGGTAGTGGCAGCATTTCAGCAGCCAGAAGAGTGCTCCTCATGCTTTCTCCTTGTTGGAGCTACCAGGCTTTATTTTATAACTAAGCCCCTAACTACTGCAGGTCTAAAGCATTCTTTAAAATGAGGACAGCTGCTGGCTGCACTGAAGCCCAGGCAAGCCTGGAGGTCTATGACAGTGTGAAGCACTGCACCACCTTTTTGAAAATCCCTTTTTAGCCTTGGTGGAGGAAGCCCCATGATGTGAGCAGCTTCCCTTACACCTCCTCCAAGGTCTGTCTCCTTGAGCAGGGCATGGTGTCCCCACAGGGATCAGGCAGCACAGAGCTGTTAGTGCACTGAATAGCAGCTCCCTGAGCCCTTCTACTTTCACTGGTGTTTCACATCTATCCATGTCTGTGCACTGGTTTGGTGTTTGCTCACGTCTGTTGAGGGAGTGTGGAAATCCTTGGGTGCAGAGGAAGTATGTCAGTGTCTGATGGATGGAGGAACAAGTAGCATCCCACTGTCAGCCAGCTGAATCCTCTGCTGGATTTAAGGACATAGGAGTAGAGAGTAGGTGCATGTTAACTAATCTGAAGTGTGGAGCCATTGCACAAACAAGTGTCATGTGCACACAGGCCTCAGTACTTGGGTAGAAGATGACTTTCCTAGAGGTGGCTTTCCTCAAGGGTGTGACATTACCTTCACCTTGAACCTGCAGTATGTGCCACCAAACTTCACCAAGGATCAGTTGTGTGCTGTGGGTACATTCTGTTGCTCCATTGACCAGTCACAGGATAACACGGGATGACCTGCTTGGTACCTTAAATGAGATACTCACAGCTATGGAGTTAATGGTATCCTGCCCAGCAAAGAGCCTGCCCCAGCCTCTTTGAATTTCAGTGCCCTGCTCTTCTTCTGTTTGAGTGTATTGCAGTTGTGTCTGGTGACAAGCGAGTCTATCCATCACTGTATCCAAAGAGATCCCAATTACTCCTTTTGATAGATCTTATTCATGCAACTCCCTGTGCCTCTGACGTCTCAATTATTGATGGGGCTCTCCTGGTAGGCAGCACTCTGTTCTCAGCATGGCTACGTTCCAGCTCCCTTTCCCATTGAGTTCATGCACACACCATGCTGAACGCTTCTTTATGTGCAAAACCATTGAAGTGGAAAGGGATCTTTATTAGCGTGTGAGCTCCAGGGTTACACAACTGAAGGGGGCAGTGCAAGCCAAATCACACCACACTTTGGTGCTGGGAAATTTCCTTTCCCCCTCGTCTTCCAGGGAAGCCCAGCAGTGTTTTGCAAAATGAAATAATCTCATATGTTTAATGGCGAAGATCCCTTGATCTGACGAACCTTCCTTGTGATGGGGTCACCCTGCACTTGCATTTCTCTAAAAAGCTTCAGTCCCCCATTGCCCCTGCAGGCGTAAAATGTGGTATTTTGAGGAGCAGTGCCCTTTCCTTTGCCATGGTATTAGTTTGTCTGCTGACTTTACAGCAAGCTCCTGCTGACAAAAAGGAGCTTCAAAGCAGCAGTGTGATGTTGGAGCAATGTTGTCAAATTGGTTAAGAGTTAAAGTTGTGCCAGAGGGATGATTGCAAAAGCCTTATTGTTTTGTAGGGCTTTATGTATCCAGGAGGCGCTGGATGTCTCGTGACATTAGTGCAGCAGAAGTCAGATAGAGGAATGATGAAGTGGTCAATCAGCTCTTGACATCTGCCCCAGCCTTGCCCTGCACCCTTCTGTAATTCAGAAGTAACCAGAGGTTTTGTGTGTAGTGGGTAAAGGCAAAGGGAAAGGGTGACTGCAGGAGAAAATGGGAGCAGAGAGAAGCAGCACATAGATGCAGAGAACAGGGAAAGGACACTTGAGTTCTGTTCTGTGGCAGCAGGCGCTTCATAGATTAGCTTTAGCATGTGAAGAAAAATCTCTGCTGACCTTCCAAAGCACTGAGGTGCAGGGAAACATAAGTGCCTTTGCAGTGATCACAGTCATGCAGAATTGAGCAGATGTCAGAGGGTGGCCAGTGGAGCTCTCCTGTGGCTCAAGTGGCAGAGAAAACCCAACTGCAAGATGTCAAATGGGTGTGGACAACCTTTTTAAGCTTAGTAGGAAACTGACAGTCTACATCCCACTGTGCCTCTGGCACCACTCAGTCCTTCTCTACCTGCCTTACCGGCTCTTTTTCCATCCTTTGATGAGTTTTGCCTGGGACTCTGTGCTTGCTAGAGAGGCCAAATGCCACAAAATGAGCAAAGGCAGCTGGGTGACCACGCAGCCAGAGTATGGCTGTTCATTTTCAGTGTCTGGAAGGACTCCTGGTGTGGGTGACAATCACAGGTCCCCTCTTCCCCCTCCTGGCTGACCATGACAATGCATCTGCAGGGCAGATCTGCACAAGAGCATGGTTTGAGCATCAGAGATACATAGCACAGCTGCCTTGAGCTATGGTTGGTGGGACAGACCTTTAGTTACACATCTCTGTGTGACAGAATGACCCTGACATATCTCTGAGTGGGGTCCTCTTGTCACTGTGGGTGATGGCAGCATCCTCTTGCCTCACAGTATTGCCCCAGATGGTCAAGCCATTATAGGTAGTTACCATTACCTATGCCTTGCTGGGACTGATGGGTAGCAGAGGTGGCTGAGCCTGCCAAACAGGGTGTGTTTTATTTGTCTGGAATACCATGAGAAGACAAAGAGGGATTAAAATAACAGAAAGTTGAAAACCCGTTATCTTTGGGAACTATACTCTTTCCTTTTCGGGTAGGCAGGTTCCATGGGACCCCATCCCCTCAGATAGTGGAAAGGTCACCTTCCCATACCTGACTGCCCTACAGCTTTCACTGACAGCCTGTCCAAACAAGGGTGTTTTCCTTCCCAACCCTTTTCCTTCCTTCCCTCACCCTGGACTTGTCTCCTTACACAGAGCTGGCTCCAGCCTTGAGCTGTGCTGGAGACCCGGAGCCCAGGTGAGCTGTAACCAGACATGCTCAGTTACTGCAACTCCAAAGCCCACTTGGCTGATTGCTGCAAACAAGAGATGGGCACTCCTGAATTCATCCTGATCAAAATTTTATTGTAAGTGGCCAAAGCCATGCTTTTGCCAAAGTTTGCACTTCTTCTTGTGTTTCATCTCTACTGATTTTGTAGTCCAGTGCCCATTCCACAAAACAGAGAATCGAGTGGGAGCTCCATCTGAGATAACTAGTATCCCTTTTCTCTTAGAGGTGCTTCCTGATGTTCTAGCAGGAAAACTTTGGAAAACCTGTCCACCAAAAAGAGGCTTTGAGCACTTTCCAGTTCCTCCTTCAGTTCCCCAAACCAGGGCAGCTCACTTGGGAGGCCTCTGGTTATGGACCACATATGGCCAACAAGATGGTCGCTTGTCTCCCTTGGGAGTTTGCTTTGTTTCTTGCTGTCCTCCTATTCATGTGGGGCAGCTGCCATTTGCCATCATAGCATCTGGAGAGGCTGGATCCACAGACAGGCTTCATGGATCTTGGCCAAAAGAAGCATCCCCTGTCAGCCCTACTAGTCCTGCCTTAGACACCAATCTCCAAAATGCATCTGAGTGTATTCATGATGGTGAATATTTCAATGATTTCATGGCATGCAGTTTTATTTGGGTCAATGAGAGCAGAGTGTATGGCTTTGCTACCCTTTAGGGAAGGGAAAATCAGTGCACCATCTAGTGATTCAGCACACAGGGTTTCTTAACAGTCTACAGGAGAAAAATGTTTTAATTCTATGTTCATTCCTGAATAAACTGTTAATTTGAGTTAGCAATTTCCTTGGAGCCCAAAGGAGATGAATCTGTGATCAAATGGAGTGGCTCAACGCTGCTCTCTCCTCCTTCCCCTATTTCAAAAGGTCAGGCTCCTCATAACAAACCTCCTTGGACTAACCCATTTCAAGAGTCCTGCACATTTCAGCAGTGGCAGCAACCCTGCTGATAGTAGTCTCTGTGACCCTAAAAAAGTGCATAAAGACTGGCAGCTGCCTCCTCCAATGGGTGTTGCCCCTCTTACCCAGCCTGCCGGCTCCCAGTCAGGGTCTGCGCCCTTTTGCTGAGCCCAGGGACTGCACCTCATGGCTGTAAGAGGTGGTGGGACACTGATCTGGAGGCCAGCAGCCTTCCCAGGGGAATGAGGGGCTGCTTGGATGTGCAGGGCTGTTGCAGGGTTTAGATTTGTCTTGTTTTCTAGGCAGTTCAGTATAAAATCACTGGAGATATATTCAGAAAAAAAGCCTCCCCACAGAACCATTCCGCTGCTTGTTGAAAGAGGATTAATTTTTCCCCCTTAAATAAAATGAGCCATGTTTGAAATCTGAAAACCCTTGCTGAATGCCTTCTTGGAGCTGCAAAGAAAGCAGCTTCCAGGTCCCATCACAGCCCGCTGCCGGAGGCAGATCCAAACTGCAAACCCTTCTAACAGCTCTTTAATAACTCTGCACGGAAGGAAAAATCTGTCACCTTTCCCTCTGTGGTTTCTCCTCTGTTTTAATGCACTGGAGGAATGAGATGGAGCCGGGAAAGTTTTCAGAGAAAGACTCGTGGGAACTACAGCTGCCGATGGAGAAACTCGTTTCTTTAGTGTCTGAGGGGAACCGCAATTGCTTTGGTGAAGGGTGGTGTGTGTGTGTGGGTTTGGAGGGGTGAGTTGTTATGACCCATGCATTTCAGAAGAACCACGAACACTTTAGAGTAACAAAGGGTGGAAAAAGCAAGAGGTTTCTGCAATGCATGTGACTTTTCCCTGAGGTTTGGAACCCCACGGTATGTTCCAGGCCATGGTGTTTGCGTGTCAGGTTTGGTGTGTTAAACTCTCTCCCACAAGCCTCACTAGAAGTTGCTGGGATGACTGAGAGCCTAAAATGTTACTTTTTTCTCTCTCTCTTTGCATTGTCCCACACCCCTTCTCCTCTCTGCAGATGAAACTCTCGTTTACCTTGGACCAGGAGAGTGGGATGCCTCAAAGCTGTTACATTTATCAGTACCGGGACAGCAACAGGTAAGTCCTGTGGAAGATTACATGCAGCAAATACAGGAAGGTGACTGCCCTGCCTTCTGGCAAAGGGATCACAACTGCTTGTACCACTTAAAAACAAATTAAAGCAGGCCTCAAGCTTGACCTGAAACTGGGAACAGCTCCTGTAAAACCCAGATCCTTTAAAATGCACAAGACCCTGCAGCCCCCTTTTTCCTGCAGCTTTTAAAAGCTGCTTTTATTTATCTAAAAGGTCTGCTCTTGAGTACCTTGGGCTCTGGCAGAGCTCACCCAGGTTTTGCCTAGGGATGTTTGCTACTCACCCCCTGCACTGTTTTGTGCCCAGGTCACTCTGGGAGCATGGGCTGAGGGAAAGCATCCAAAGGCTGCTGAAAAGGGCAGCCCTCACCTGTGACCAGCTAGACCCACACAGCACCCTAGTCTCTCTGCGAATGCTCATGTGTGGGTTCACTGAGTGGCCTTTGTAGTACTGTAGCCCCAGCGTAGCCACGTGCTCTGTTTTTGTAAGGTACTATATGATATTCAAGCTTTGGATGTGTCTGGAGCACAGAGTCCTCTATTTCTAGGTATTCTGCCTATTTTTACTAGCTGCTGTAGTGAATTGGCACTCAAGATGTTTTTATTTCAAATCACATTCTCATTATCAAATTGACAGCAGCAGCAGAGTTCAGGATATTTCTGTGTTTGCCCTGAATACCAGCATGTCATAAATCCATGGCCTGTTACTCCACCCATGTAATTCTTCTTCTTGCCAGTTATTGAAGTTAACCTAAAAAAGGAGGGTATATGAAATTGTCAATGAACAGAACAGTCTGTAATTAGATCCACTCTGAAACACCAACAAGAACAGTCCCAGTGAGGAAGAGGGACATCTGTGAAAGCACAGACCCCTTTCTTAGCCAAGAAATCTTAATATTTAAACAAGAAGGGAGATAATTTGTGACAGACTCCTTCCTGCCAATGAATGGGCAATTAGCATGTGATTCCATCCCAACTATCCCAGCCCCAGAGGCTGGTATGAGCAGAGTTGGTACCTCCAGCACCGCCAAGGTCACAGGGGAACATGCACTTCAGCGCCAAAGCATAAAATCAACAAGGGAGGAGCTTTTGTTTTTGAGGTTTTTAAAGGCGGCAGCACACAATGGACAGTGAGGAAAAGAACCCCCCAGGCCTGTTGGAGTTTGTTAAGGGTGTTTATAGATCAGTGTTTCTAATTGTGTGGTGTATATCTCAAAAATCAGGAGTCGTGGTTTTTCTGCCACAGACCCTCCCCAGGCTCTGGTGAGTGTTTTGTGTCTTTGTTTGAGGAAACTCCAGGGACAGGAGTGGAGCTATTTTAAGTGCTAAGGCCAATAGCAAGTCCACTTGGAAACCTTGCTTTTAGCTGTGAAGGGTCCAGCATGTGACAAAGTAGCTGTGACATGTTGGCAGCTGTTGATTTAGAGATGTATGGCTGCGTTGTGCATTTCTGGCAAGCGTGGGAGCTGAGCCACCCCGGGCCACACCAGCCAGGATCATAGCTTGGAAAAATACAGTGTGGGCAGAAGGAGTGGAATTGCAAGTAAACCCAGACTTTGCTCATGTCTGACATATGCAAACTGCGACTACATCTCTCTGCAAGCCCCCCACGTTTTGTATTTTATACCTTGATTGACCAAGCTGGGGACAGCAGGATCCCATTTCCCAGGGAGAGCCTTGCTAAATTTGCACACGTGCTTATCCCCCTAAACCCTGTGTATGCAGCCCAACACTTCTGAAAATCCTTGGCCAGTGAACTGAAGCGTGACGGTCTGTGCTACAGCTGACGTATTCTTGCAGGTAAAATGCCCTTGAGCCAAACATATGCTTGGTTCTGGTTGTACCTTGGATTATTTTGGAGGAGTTCATATGTACTGCAGCTTTATAAGCGACAGAGCTTTGCATTTAAATAGTCTTGTGAGGCATCGGACGTGGTTCCTGCTCAGCCAAGCAGAGACAGTTCTTCTCAAGCACTGAGCCTGTCATAGGGTTAACTTGATATCCGTAGAGTAACATGGCAGTTGTCACAATAGTTTTTCCTTATAGGAGTTTTCCAGGGTAAATTGTAGGGCTTGTGTTCTCCCAGGCATAGCCAGGCTTTGACAGTACCCATCAGGACCCAAGGGGGTAACAGCTCTTCTGCATCCTTCCAAAGATGGAGCCAGAAGTTAAAGCAACATAATGTTCATGTCTACACTGTTTTGGAGCCGTTTACAGCCCAGAGACGCACTGTGTGGACACACACAAGCTCATACATGGGAAAGTCTGGAAATGTGCACCCTGGGGCCCAGTGCCCTCGATAGAGCATCAGACCTGGGACCTGCTCCAGGGAAAGACATACAGCAGGAACACTGGTGTGTGAAGCTCTCGAGAAGCAGCTTTAACAGAGGAAACTGAGGTGATTCTGGTCAACAGAAATCCATTCTGACCTAGAGAGTGTGCCGGGCACCCCAGAGATCTGTGTGACCCAGGCTGTGCATATCAAGGCTTGGCATCACCCTGGTCACTGAAGGAATGTTCCTTCCCCTCCAAGTGGCAAATGCTGTTCCAAGCTGCAGCCAGATGGGGCCACCGGAGAACAGCGGATATTGGTCTCCCACTTGCAGAACAAAGGACTGCAGCATTGCTGAAAGTGTAATTACTAGAGCAATTAAAATTTGTATTGCTTAAGCTAGAAGTGCAAGTACCATGCAGGCTCTTACAAGGGCAATCAATTGGAATTTGTTCCCTTTAAAATGATAAAACACTTCCAAAGAAATTTTGCCCACCCCTATCAGTTTCCTGTTGTCTGCCTGCCTGCAGGAACATTCACAGGCACAGCACTCACCGGGTGCCAGCTCCACTATTGTGCCCTGGCTGCCAAGCACGACTTTGGGTAGACCAGGCTCAGCAGAGCCTTAGATTGAGAGCAAAAGAGGTGCTATGCAGCCAGCTGCTCACTCTTCTAACCCCTGCTATAATATATGAGTATCCGATGGCATTTGATAGTCCTGGTGGTGATCCAGGTGCTCTACTTGGAGCTGTATGGAGGAGTAAGACTGTAGTCACAGGGATGAGACATGGGGACATTACTTCTCTTCTTCCTGCTCAGACCTAGACACTTTCATCCCCTTGGCTGCCAGTCCTTCCCAGCCTTTCAGCCCATCCTGGCCCCAGAGGAAATGGCTTGACTCAACCCAGAAACAAGCAATCTGCTTTCTCATTTTTAAGCCATGTTGCTTAAATTCCCCCTAATGGGGATCAGTCAATATAACACAGAGAGAACCCCGAGCTGCTCTGGGCTCTGTGGGGCAGTGCCCTGTGATGGGAGCACTGTGCCATGACATGGACACAGCCAGTGACATTTGGAACAGGAGCACACTGTCAGCCCTCCCATAGCCCCAGAGCAGTGACATCCAGGAGAGGACAGCCCTGCCAGCCATCCTGTGATGTGACTGCAGCACGTGTCGGGTGTTGACAGTGGGAATGGCTTTCTGTCACTGCCTCCTGACACAGGCTGCGTTTCTCTGATCCCGCACAGGATCCAGTTGCAAAACCCAGCCAGGCAGTAAAAGGCCATCAAGTCCATTCACATCCACCACCATGGCTCATGAATCCTGTCTTACAACATGCAGTCACCAGTCCCTGCTCTAGGAATGTGATTCTGGCTGTGCTGAGGAAGCACCAGCTGCCTGCTCTGAAGCCTGCTCAGCGTGACTGGTCCTGCTCCTGTGGCCTGCCAGGCAGTGGGAAGGATGAGAGCCATAAAGGTTACAGATGATCGTGAAAGACTTCTTCCAGCCTGTGTGCAGGAAGAGCCAAAGCCAATTCAAGATCCCTCTGGAAGAAATTAATTGCAAGAGGTCCATTGTCTTTTGGCTGTATCCAAGAAATAGAAAATTCAGTTTGTTTTGTGCATTCACCATCACTATCCAGACTCTTCTCTGGATACCTACTATGCTCTGCTCACCCACCCACAGTAATTTTGACCCTTCAAATGCCTTTGGCTTCCCTCCCAAGACTCTCTGATTACTGCCACCTTTCCCAGATGGTGCAGTGCCAGGGTTCCTGCCATCCCAGACATGCCGAGAAGGTATAAATCCCTGTCAAGTGTTACACTTCCTTATGGTCAGCTGCTTCTTCTCTAATACATAATTTTTTTTCTGCTCCCTCAGTCTCCAGGTTTTGGTCTGGGTTTGAGGTCCCTTCCCCACATCCCGGATTCCACCTTTGCTGATAGACCAGCTTGCAGCTCACCAATGAATTTCATTTTAATTCTTTGCTGCATCTGCGGTTTGTGTCAGGATTATGAATTTGCACTGGGGGCTTTCATATTCTCTTCAGAGTAATTTCTAAACCCAGAGGAGCAGGATCTTGCATGGAAGCACTTAGAGACCTCTTACAAAGGCAGCGTTGGAGTATTGATCATTTTTTCTCTCTGGGGACCCGGAGTGCTGCAGATTGAGCTGCTGTGCAGTGTAGCCACTTGCGGGCAGCACCACACAACTCTTCAGAATGAGAAGTGAAAAATAGCTCCAGTTGAAAGGAAAACTGGTGCCCCCTTTTATATAGAGATCAATGATGCCTGGTACATTGGATTATCACTTAAAACACCAGGACTTCAAATGCCAGAGTGCATGCACTCCTGATGCTGACAGGCTCGTGATACATAATGCTGTTTGGGTTACCAACTGAGCTCCTCTGTGCAATCTTTTCATAAGGTGAATGTAATATCTGCAGTGATGTACCCAATGTTACATCAGGAGAGCCAACCTATAATTATGCTGGAATTGTTTGAACGGGTTATTTGTCATTAACACGTTAGCTCACTCCATTTATTGCTCCCATTCAGGACTGCAGCAGGTTTGGTGTAAACAGAGCTTGGGTAGAGGTTTGAGAGGGTTTATTTTTCTGAAAAGAGCAAAGCAGAATTGTTTGAAGTTTATTCTTTTTTGCTAGGAGAGCTGTTGACTGGCAGGGCTGGGGACAAAATATGTAGAGCAGCTGACACAGCGTAACTGATTTGTTTTCAGAGGTACTTCCCAGGAGTACAGCTCATGTGTTGGACTTTAGCACAGACCTGGTTGCTCTGCAGTGAGCTGGCAGGTTTACCGTAAGATGTTTTGTTCCTTTTGAGACATAGAGCCTTGCAGAGTGAGTTGTTTGCACATGGAGCTGCTGCACAGCTCATACAGTCCCTGGGTGCCTGACCTCCCTTATTACATGGTTGTTCCATGGCACAGATCCCAGTGGAGCAGCACTGCTTGAGTTGATGTGAAGGAGCTTCCCTAATGGCATCTGATTTCCTGGTTAGTGATCAGCAAATACATCCTCTGCCTCACTCTGACCTGCAGGGCCAGTGAAGTCCCTAAAAGTTTCTTTTCTTGTTTGTCCTGTCTGATAGACTGGAATTTCATGGGGCAAATCCATGTACCTGTTCCTTGACATCACAGGGTTGAATGGATGCTGTCTAGCAGCAGTTATTCACCTGATACTTATGAAATGCTTTGTTTAGGTTTCAGAACAAAATAAAAATATGCAATTGCCAGGAGGGAAAAAAAAATATAAGACTGAGCATGTTGGAGTTTTCCTTTTGGTACCATGTCTTATTTTGTGTTCAACTGTTGTCAACTAAACTTTACCCAAGTACATCCTTCACCTGACAAAGGGTAAACGTTGGAGTTGGCCATGCAAGGCTGGTGAATTATTCTGTCACTGTACATGGAGATAAACCAGTCCTCCTGGTTTTGGCATTGGTTCAGCGAAAGGTAAATTGTCAAGAGAATAAGTCTGGAGGTTGACCTTTAAAACTTCAAAAGATACGTAATCCTTCCTGCCTGAGGCATGAGCTTGGTTTTCGGTGTGCCACCTCCAAAGGCTGCTGGGACATATGCTGTGAAATAGACTGTGCCACTTGAGACTCTGAGGAGCAGAGAGCTGTTCTTTCCTTGCAGAAGGGCCCCTATGGCCATTCCTAGGTGGGAAGAAGGGCTGTTGCAAAAAGCTTGGCCCAGGTACTACTTAGCTGCTTTTCTTGACACAGACACACTTTTTCCTGCCTCTCTGCTTCTCAATAATATGTTTCCAGACCATCAGAGCTGTTGAAATAGTAACTGCCAAATCCTTGGAGTCCCAGTGCAAAATGAGGGATGCAAATATAAAAGATTATCAAGGAAACCCTTGAGCAAGCAGATGGGATTCGAAGATAACCTTGTTCCTTCCAAATGAATGTTTGAAGCTTTCTTTGGTGGCCTAGCCAATATCCCACAGTGACAAGTTGGTCTCTAAATCCTCAACAGGGTTCTGGAGCAGTCAGTGTGTGCTCCCACCCTCAAAGGGCAGGAAGGACTGGGATCTTAAATCGTGATGAGTGCAGGACCTCCCTTCTCTCCCCAGATTGAATCAGAGGAGTTTGTTATCTCATTTGTTTCAGTATTGGCTTGGAGAGGAGCTGCCTTGTTGTTAGTGTTAGGTGTCTGGGTGTTTGATGGCAGTAAGGTTGGTGAGACAATCAGCTGCAATTGTGATTGAGTCAGAGATGCTGACTCCTGTGTGTCATCCTCCAAGATCTGTTTACATACCCATTTTTTTAACAATATGTTTTAAAGCCCTCAGCAGCACTTCAGCACCATTTCCCTGGCCTTTATGTGTCTAATACCCAAGGCAGTGAGCTATATCTGGACTAGAATTACTAACCTATGGATGTGGATTTCTCAGCAGCCTTGAATTAGATGAGTCTATGATTAGCTCTTATGAATATGGGAGAGGACAGATCTGACGTGGGAAAGAATGAATAATTGTCCTTCCACAAGAAGAGCCTCTCAATTTCACCTTGAACCCAAGTTGCTGGATTGATTTTGTGTCAAGGAAGGCCCTCTCCTGGGCTCAGATTGGGCTAGAAAAATCTCACGACCCTCTAGCTATCCCTTTCCCAGCAGGATTTCTGGACATAATTTTTTCATGGCAAACAGGAAGAAAGAGTCCTCGTTTTGGCTTGGTCTCTGTGTCCTTGAATGTATAGGCATAGTGCAGAGTGACTTCTCTGCCAGTATTAGTTTTTGCTGGCCACCCTGTGATGTTACAAACAGGGAGCACTGGGATAGTGGGAAGGGCATGTGTTGCAAAAAAGCTTTGTCAGGAGGTGCTTTAGGTACAAAGTAAGGGTGAAGAGCTGCATGTAGTGGCAAACAGCGGTATAAGACCAAAGGTGGTGAAGGAAATCCTGAGTACGCCAATCTGGCAGTGGTGAAGGATGCTCTGTTTGGGGATAGACCTGCCATTCCTGCTCCCCATCCTGCTGTTCAGTGTGTGCTTTCTGCCTGGAGGGGAGTGAGGATTGCAGTTTACCATGGGCAGGACCTCTACGGTCTGTTCAGTGCTAAGTGTCTTCATTCTCCAGGGGATCGGGGGTGTAAACTGGAGTAACTGGGTGGATTGTCAGCCAGCTGGGATTGCTCTCTAGTAAAGAGCTATTGGCTGAAAGCTGAAGCATTCAGATTAGAAGTAAAGCACACATTTGAAAGGCAAGAGAGATTAACTGGCAAATTGTGCAAAGAGAAGACCAGGGAATTCTCTTTCAAGGACAAATTCAATTCTGAAAGGTATTTTAGAACCTACATGTCAGTTTATTTAACAGAGCAGTAGCTACCTGAAGGCCTCCAGGCAAGGGAGATCAGCTGATGGAATAATCCATCCTGTCTTAAATTCCTGGCACACTGCTCTGTGTTAATGTAAAGGATCAGCCTTGCACTGATACCACTCCTCTATCCATGAACTCTGCCAAGCTGGGCATTCCATGTGCCTTATTGTCTGAAATATGTCCTCACAAATTAGAGGGTAAAAATGGAAGTATCTCTCTTTACCATCTCCTCAACAACTAGGATCGAACTTCTACTTTTCCAGCTACTGTTGAGCTTTGTTCTGGGTCCTTCTCTTTTTTCAGTATTTTTTCCACAGCTCAGAGCAGCCAAATCCTTTTGCAATGGACTCTGCTCCCTCCACACTTCCCTGCTTCATCAAAGAAAGGAACTCCAAATCACAAGCATGTTTTGTGTGCTCAGCTCCTCACCATGTCAAGGTCACCCTGAGTGGGGTTCCTGTTACAGTTTAGCACTTTCACCTCTTTCAATTTGCCATGCATTAGTCAATCTGGAGCCTAATGGATTTGTAATCTGACTTTGCCTGTATCGTCTGAAACGTTCCCAGCAATGTAAGAGGATTTGGGCACAACTTCCTTTCAAGTTAATGGAAAGATCTTGCTTGGAAAGAACCTGCTTGAGGATCTGAGTGTACTTTGCATTAATGTTTCCATTAATTTTAATGGGAGATGGTCCTAAATTCTTCAGATCAGCTTTGAACATCTTAAATTTTGTGTCCTTCACCTGTCTCATCTGAAATGCAGCACCCTTAAATGAGCAGCATCACTACTGGCCAAGGTGTTCCACAGGATTTTTGTGCCTCTGGAAATGTTCTGTTCTCTGGTGATCCCACTGCACCCCTCACCAGCTCACCACGTGTGAGGCAGGAGTTCCAGGGTCAGCTCCCAACTCAGAGACTGCCCCTTGCATGGTCTCTGTTCCACTGCCATCTGTAGAGCAGAAAAGCCCAAGAATCCTCAGGGACTTTTTTTATTAGCATTTATAGAGCCCTTTGCCATCATCAAAGAGAAGGGAATAGAGAAAAGCAAAATCTTATTGTTGCCACTCAGCTCTCAGTTACTGTAAAGCTCTGCTGTTTTGGGCACAATTACCTGCACATGTTTTTTGGCTCATGCAGGCAGGGGCAGAGCCCAGCCTGGGTAAGCTCTTCTCTGGTTTTCATGCTTCTGTGAGGCCATGGTGCTCTGGGCACTGCTCTTGTGAGCTGAGCAATGTGGTATCTCCTGCTTCCCCTCCTGCCTTCCTTGCTCTCTGCCCTCCTGCTACTCTGGTAACTTTGGAACACAGCAGCGATTAATTGTTCCTCAGCAGCTCTCGCTGACCAGATCACTGCTCACTCCTGCCTTGTTCAGGAGAGCTCCTGCCTCCTTCTAGGCTGCCTGTAGATATTTCTTTCCATCTCCACTGAGCTGAGCAGCGAGTGACATGCTGGCTGCTCATCTCTGTGGTAAAACGCAGCCCTGGCAGAGCTCTTGTATGTGTTGCATCTCTGGCATAATCTCATTTTACTGAGACAGTCCAGGTTAAACAATCTGATGTAGTAAAAGAATTGATGCAAACCCTACTCATCTCAACATAATCAGATTAGTGAGCAGCTACACATGCACTTGTCCTGGCTTTCAAGAAAAGCCAGATTGGCTTGGCCCCTATGGAAGAACCCCTGGGAAGTACTTTGTGATTAAATAGGACCTAAAGTGGTGAGGCAGGAGCTCTGGAGCAGTAAAACAGGGAACCTGTTGGAGAAGTCATCATTAGTGATTTTTTTGTGCTGTGTTTAAGCTCAGTGCTCATTTGCAGTCTTGCTGCCAGACAGGCACCGATGGATGCTTTCCCACTTTCCTGGCAGCCTAGGGCTGGGCACAAGTGTCCAGGTTAACAGGGGAGCAGATGGGGTCCACCATGGACAAAGAGGTCTGGTGTGAGTTGTTTGTAGTATAAGGCAGGGGAGGCTGGAGCTGGTTGCCTGTGCTCACACACTCACTCGGAGCTGGGCCAACCCCGGGTCAGTTCCAGCCTCCAACAATTAGCAAGACAGATTGAATCTAGATTGATCTGTCTACTTTCACTGAGTGAGCCCATTCCAGCAAGAAATTCTGCTTTTCCCTCTGTTTCCATGTTAAAAGGAAGGAGACCTTGTCAGATTTCTGTATAAATGGATAGCACAGGGCAAGGTAGAAATAAATGTTGCGCTAATGCGTAGGAAGAATCATTAGGACAGAAAGAAATCATTGATGCGGCCGGGCTGTGGCTGATCCGCAGTTGCTGTGTTGAAAGTACCTCTGGTATGGCTGCTGCAAAAGGCAGCGTTCAAAAGGGCTCTGCTATTTATTGCATATTTGCAGCATTTTGCAGAGAGTCAGAATCTGATTCAGAGAAAGAGGTTTTGGCAATATTAACAGCCTGGACTGCTGCAGGGAATTCGTAGAAGTTGCCTCTTGGTGCAGATATTTGACAGATGCACTTGTATCACTCAAGTATTCACAGTCCCTGTCCCCAGTGAGTGAAAACTAAGGCTGTGGGAGAGCAGAGAAGGGACGTGTTGCTTCAGTGATGTACAGGAGCAGGAGTGTGGTGCTACGTGGAGCTGGAGTTTATGTAAATCTCTTTGGGGATGAGATTTTTGGAAGGGCAAATGGGAAGTGAGGAGCAAGGGATCAATCAGTCGCTGATGGAAGCCAGCAGAGGAAGATCAAACATCTGCTTCATACTGTGTGTCACACCAGCCGTTCCGGGGCTCCACAGCCAAACCAACACTAACAGGGACACTTAACTGAACGACTGCTGGCCTGCCCTCTCTCTCAGACGCATCTTCATCCTCCACTGTGAGCAAAGAAAGTGGAAAATAGTTAGGGCATTTTCAAGGAGGGTGATTAAGCCCGAGAGATGCAGTGCTCTGACGTTGGCACTGCTCCACAAGCTGCTCTGCCCATGCAGCCAAGGCAGGACCTTTGCAACAAAGGGATCTCTCCATTGCACCCAGAGTGCTTACTTTTCTAAGGACACTGTAGAAAGCAGTCTGAGGAGTACGACAGAGCACCACAGCCAAACCAGTTTGGCTTTGCATCACTGCAGAGAGCAGCAGGCAGGCCTGGAGAAAACAACCTGCAAGCTGACTGACCGCTCGAGACAGCAGAGTGAGACAAAGGATATTTGTTCTGTGGTGGCTATAGCCATTCCCAAGCTCCCAAAAGTGCAAAGGGATGCTCTCTTAGCTGGCAGAGCAGTGTGGCTTTGTGCATGTTTATCCAGGGCTTTTGCCTGCATGGTGCCCGTGTGAGAGCCACTGCTTGTAGTTGACAGCTCAGCTATTGTTGCAAAGTATGATTTAATAGGAAGACTTGATTACAACATGCAAATGTAGCTGCTAGGGGACTATCTCAGAGGTTTGTGGAGATTAGCTGTTAAATTGGCCAGTGCAAAAACATTATTAAGCAGAGAACATAATTACTCATCTTGTGCTTCTGTAGTGTATAGAAGAGACAGATTTGTTTAAAAGCTAGCAAGTCCTGTATAGAGAAAGGACTTGTATAAATGCCACATCATGTACTGCTGTATGTTGCAGCATATTTTATTGGAGAAGCAATACTTAATAAAAACATTTGGGAACTTGTGGAAGGAATCCATTATATTATTCTGCATCATAAAAGAAAACCTAATGCCTAGTCTGTGTGAAGGCTTTGCAGATATTGAAACATCTCCTTTCGGTGGTGGTTGATTGCTTTTATGGAGATTGTATCATATGGATATAAACAAATCCAGCACTTGATATGAAATTTGGGAGCAGGGGTTTAGAGTAGTGCATCTATCTTCTATCTGTGCATGTTCCTTCTGAAATGCATCAAGGTTCCCATTAACACCTTAAACGTGGAAAGTAGAATTAAAGCGAGTCTGTCGGCACAGACAAAATGAACAACTGGGCGTGTGCTTGCTGTTAGGTCTATGGGGTTGCTAGAATAAAAAGCTCATGTGTGTGTGTGAGGATGCAGGAGGAATGATTAAGGTGTGGGGAGCTTGTGAGTGCTGCAGAGCTGGTTTTGATACCACGCTGTAGTTTTAGAGTTTCCTCCTGCCCCGTGGCTTTCGGTAGCCCAGGATGGGCTTCCAGGGAGTGGTACAGTGGCAGCTAGAGGACTGAAGTCAGATATAAAAGTGCATTTGGCTAATCAAAGCCTCAGACAGTTTCAGGAAAATCTTTTAACAGAGGAGTCAAGAGGACTGAATGAGAGGAACAGCTTATTCCTAGCACAGTGTAGTTCCTGCAGTCACAAGTGCTGGCATGGGAGTGGGATGATGCTGTCAGGACAAACCTGCTGTGCTGCTGTGGCTGCTGCTCACCCCTGATTCACGTCACTGGACACTTGCCCCCCAGCAGATGCTCTGCTGAGCCTTCATTTGTCTAAGCAGAAGGAAGTATCCTTCCAAGCCTAAGTGGGCGAGATAAAGACTTCAAGGGGTTTTGATGGATAACTCCTTGCCATCCTTTTGTTGCAGCTCAAGAGCATTTGTACAGCAGTAATTGCTCCCCAGTCTGGTTCCTGTGTGACTCAGAGCTGAGTGTGGAGCTGCTGTGAGAATCTTGGCATCCAGGCACAGTATGTCCCCATCACTCTAAATCTGAATTCAGTCAGTCCTCCCTCCTTTAGGACACGGAGGTACATAGCCTTGCTCCTTACCTGCTCTATACTGGAAAGTTTGCTGTCAACTGTTCCAGATGTGCAGGCAGGGAAAAGATTACTTTGTTTGTCACTGAGCTTGTTTTCCACTCAGAACCACAAGGCACCTGAACTCCAAGACAGCTGTTCACCAGCATCTCCTGGGGTGGCTGTGGGGTGACTGGGAAGGGGTCTGGCTGTACAGCAGCAGCATCTCCCTCCTTTTATTACTCAGTCCCACAGGATAATCCTAAGAATATCTGTAAGTGGTTTGCAAGCCATAAGTGTCAAAAGGGGCAGCTCTGCAGAGGTCTGATATCACCTGGGGAAGGGAGATGACGTATCTTGTCATCACTGAGCATAAAGGGATTGTACCTGTAGCTGGGCACTGGGAGTAGGTGGGAGCAGGGTCTGGGTCTGGATCTCAGCAGAGACCAATAGAGAATGGATGGCCCTTCTGGCAGAGAAGCAGGAAGGGACATGGAACAGTATGGGCTGAAATGCTGAGCTAGGGCATCTTAGTCTCTGTACAGGCACATCTCAGTTACAGCTATTTTTTTATAATATTCACTGATAGTTTGTAATGAAGCCAAGAAGTGGGAGAAACCACATAACAATATTTCATAATAGTATTGCTGTGTGAGGGCTGTGTGTTCAAGTCGTCTGCATCTCCCTAAACACCACATGCACACTTTGCACAAATTAGAGGGTTGATCAGTACTGCCTGTGATCAGTACTGGTAAATGCAATAAACTTCAAGTTGTAGTAGAGTTACAACAGGTGTGTCTGATAGGCAGAGAGGAGACAGAAGTGATGTATTTTTCTGTTAAGCTCATTTTTTTCTGTGTGTATAGCTTGGGAGTGCAACTAATCTGTCTGTTAAATGGCTGTTAACCTGTTCTCAGAATCTGGAGTGCAAGTTGTTTGTGTGATCCTCTTCT
Organism: Pitta sordida; assembly: GCA_013390025.1. Lineage (NCBI taxonomy): Eukaryota > Metazoa > Chordata > Aves > Passeriformes > Pittidae > Pitta > Pitta sordida. Next base: position 58,774 of record WEKX01017099.1, on the reverse strand, counting down.
CTGATAGTACTGGTGCTGCCTGTAGCAGATGCCCTTAGCTACAAACTGAGGTACTCTTGGAAGAATTGCAGTAGCTCTTGGTTCTATGAATGGCACAATTGTACACCACTGAGCAGAGTAGCACAGTTTGAGGCAGGACCTGCACCTAACAGGTCCTAAGAGTTGCTGCTCTGAAACCGTGGGTTGGAATAAGGCTGTGATAATTAATGAAAGTTGAAGAGCTCCTTCTGCCTATGAGCTGGTTGGAAATGGAAAAGAAGAACCTGTCACAATTGTGACTGGCTCTAAACTACGGTCAGGCTTTCCTCCTTCCCTTTCCCTGCCCCAAGTGGAAAATTGTATTGGAAAGCACCATTTAGAGCACTTAAATCTTTCCACAGTTCATTTCAAGCTCCCTTTCTTCTTCCCAGCCGTACCCAGGCCAGTTTGGGGCGCGGATGGGAGACTGCGTCTCTGGCTGAAGCTTGCAGGATGTTAAATAACAATGGGAGAGTGAGTTTCAAAGAGGGTATAATGTGCCTGGATTGCTCGTACAATAAGCTGTATTTCCCATGCTTTGACATTCAGCCCATCCATACATCACTCCCAAACTGTTTCCTTGCTGTGTGGGATCAATCTCAGTGTGTTATGGAGCAAACTGAGGCTGAAGTGGGGTTGGTACCTCTCCTGCTATAGAGAGTCGCCTTCTCACAAGCGTACACACAAGCTGCTGGTGTCTGTCATGTCGAGACAGCAGTAAGGGAGCACATGAAATTTGAGCAGTATTCCCAGTGGTGAATTGCCAGGTTCTTGTAATCCCTGCCCTTTCCCAGGTGCTTGGATTGTCTGTTCTAACTACTGTGTGTCCCCTTTCTCTTAACACCTCTTGGAGCTGTTGCATTGCTGCTGCAGGCAGTGGTTCTGAGGGAGTTGTTCCCCGCTGAAACTAGTCAGGGAACGGCATCTGATGGAGCTTCACAGTCCTCAGCTGTATGGATTTAACAGGTTGATCACCTGGAAAAAGCTCCCAAAACTTTTACTCTGATGTTATTAACCCTTGGTAGTGAGTCAGAGGTCCAGACCAGACGTACTCCTTAGGGAAGTCTGCTGCCTCCCTGGGGGCTGGGTTAAAGGCATGGGGAGCAAGCTTTCTGCCCTGGTACAGCCCTCAGATATTACCCATTATTGATTTTTCATGTAGGCAGCAATGGACTTTCAACAGGAAGTCCAAGGGCATTCACGAGGTATTTCAGGGCTTTGGGATGACTGATTAAGGAATCAGGAGCACAGGTAGTGTTCTCCTTTGTCATTCCAGTTGCAGGAAATGATAAGGGAAGGAGCAGGAAGAACCAGCAGATCAATATTTGGCTCCAAGCCTGTGGCCACTGACAGAATTTGGGGGATTTTTAGTCATATGTTGGTTTACACAGCACCGGGTCTACTAGTGACAGACAGGGTACACCTGTCCTAAAATGGGGAAAAGGATCTTTGCACAAGAGTTAGCAGGGTTCACCGAAAGACCTTTAAAGTAGATTTGAAGGGGGATAAGGATAAATCTAGGCTTTCTGTTTCTAAATGTACATCTTCCCGGTTCATTCATGGGTTAAGTAATCTGAGAGATGCTCAGCCAGAGCCAGGTATCTGTCAGGCCTGGACTGGAGGCTCACCAAAGCATGAGGATATATGGTTTTATTTCTGTTTTGTCATCTGCAGATTACTACTCAATGTCTGTAGGACAAGAAAGCTCCAGGGCATTTTAGGCTATGCCCCGTGCTCCAAGAGAGGTTGTTGTTTTGGCTTCACAAAATTCATATATAAAGGCAAGAACTGATGCCTGAAGTGCTCTTTTTCCAAGGATTAAAAGGCACTGCCAAGGCTTTGCAAGATGACAGTGTTGCAAATCTTATCATGATCCAGTGCTGAGATCAGTTGGTTTCAGCAGCACAGATGTGCTGACAGATCTGTGTGTCAGCTTTTCGGTGATGGTAGATTTTTTCATGAGGTTGGTCTGTGCTGCTAAACTCTGGTTGGAGAGCCTGGAAGGTAACATTGGAAGAGTTCTTCATGACACCTGGGTCTTCATTTTAACCAAACGTGCCTTTATCTAGTGAAAAAGAAGCAGTTTCGGGGTATTTTTGTGGATTTACCTTTGGTTTCTCTGCTCTTAGGTGCAGCTGAGGGATCCATAAAGGTCAGTGGAGGAATTAGGAGGAGTTCTACTGGGTTACCCATTGGCAGTGACTCCCAAACAGGCTGCTTGGCTTTCTCCAGGCTGTGCCTAACTCCAGTAGGATGTTTAGCTGGTTTTCCTCAATCCTGTTGTGTACATGAGGTTAATTTCAGCCTGCCATGATGTGTGGGCTTGCTGGAACATGACTCCTAAATCCAGATCTCAACATTCGCTTGTAACAGACGGGATGGGGAAATTGCATTGCTGCCTTTAACCTCAGGCTGTCCTTAGACCGAACCAGACTCTTCACAGCCCCTGCGTCAGTAAATCAAATCGCTTTTGAATCGATGCACATAAAAGTCAAGAGAGAGAAGTTACAGGTGGAAAAGACCCGTTGTACCTTGAGCCTGTCCTGCTGCAGAGCGTCTAAGGCTCTCTCAGGAATTCGTGGTGAAGCTCCAAGCCTGCCTGCTGGGGCCAGGCAGGGTGAGAGTCCTGCTTGGGGAAGATGGGGGCGGGGGATGAGGGGAGACTGCCTAAATTTCCTACAGCTTTTCCATTCTGCTCATCTCTGTATTTTATTCCCTTGGCTTTACTTTTTGGGCAAGAAAACTGATGTTGGTTGTATATTCAACAAACCCAATAAGTTCATTCTCCTGGCCATTGTTTTTCACTCAGGGTTATGTCTGACTTTCCTTTAGAAGCATGTTTTTCTCACCTAATATTTAGTTTAAGATTGTAGGAGCTGGATATAAAACCTTCTGGGACGCTTTAATCTGCCAAGAGTCTGCTTGAAAACAGAAGTTATCCAGAGTATTTCAGTAGGGTGGCTAGAAAACATCACCCCCAAATTCTGTGTTGCCCATTTCCCTTCCATCTCCCTGTCAAGTTTTATTGGTTGTTTTAACCCTGATCTGCTGTCGCTGTCCCCCACACCTTGCTCCCCTCCCTGTAGGGTTCTGTGTCTTTGAAAGTCGTGGTAAGGAGAAGGTTCATATGTTGTGCTTTGCAATTGTTTCAGACCAAGAATAATACAGCCGAGGCCAGCTGGATCCCTCGCTAAGTATTGATACAACTGTTCCCCTTAACCTGCCCGCACTCAGTGCTAAACTGCACATCAGAGGCTGAACTGGCAGTGCTGGGCAGAGCTGGGAGCCCTGCTCCATGGCCCTGCTTGGAAAGCAGCATCCCCAGGAAAGCATCCCATGGCCAGGGAGAAGCTGCCTTTGGGTGTTGTAAGCTGGGGATCTTGCTAAGTTGAATGTCTTTTTTGACACGGATCTTCTCAGAACCAGTGGTCCCAGTGGTTGTTTTAATTCCCTTGATCTGCAGCCAGTTTCTCCTGAGCAGTCCTCCTCTGGCAAGGCCCTTGCTGAAGGCTGGCAGGTCTGGGTAATTAGTTCTCCTGGAGGTCTCTTCCTGTGAGACCAAACAACAGTTGTGAGCATGGTTAAGAACTGGAACAGGCACCTAGAGGGGCTGTGAGAAAGTTGACCTTGGAGATTACTAGAACTCAATTGGAAAAGACCAACCTGATCCAACTTTGAAGTTATTCTGCATTGCTTGGACCAGAGCAATTTTGCTTTTTTGAAGCAAAAGAGGATGTTACTTAGCAAGTCACTGCCTGACTTTCACTTCATCATCATCATCAGGGGTTATATGTTGAGTTGTTGTGCCACCACTGCCTTTGGCTGCCAGGTTATGTAGATTATTATTTGGTATTTTAAAGATTTTATGGTTATCTTTTGTTGTTAGTCTCTTCATGAGCTTCTGCAGGGTCCTGCTTATTTGTCTCTGAGCCACATACAGGTTGGTAGATGGATACTCTCCTAGTCCTTGACTATCTGAGTATGCTTCTCGACTGGATGTTTATCCATTGTTCTTTATTTCCCTCTTGTCCACAAGATTGTCTCCTACTTTGGAAATAATCAACTCTTTAATGCCAAGTAAACTGTGAAAAAGCAAATCCAAAGGCTGAAGGGGAAAACACACACAGGGTGTGAATGCCTGCTCTGCAGGAATGTCTGGGAGAACATTAGCTGATGGAGAATGTGGAATAGGAAGACTGGTTCTGTCAGTCTCTGACTCCCTAGGCACTATCAGTTCTCCAGGTGATTAACTGTTTGTTTCTCCCTTAATGAAAACTTGTCTCAGATGAAACCACCGTAATAGAAAGCTCATGTTTTGGAGCAATCCCAAGTGTAGGTTAATATTTACAAGCTATCAGGTTCAGGTTTTATCTCCATCCCTGCTAGCACAGAGATAAAATCCCTTTAAAAATCCCTTTTGATCTTTCTGGTTCATGACATGGCTTTAGTAAGACACTTTCCATATGGAACGGGCAAACATCTTGATGGAAATGTAAGTTTTTCTCATCCTTTCAGGGACTAGTAACAGATGAAGGGTTCCCCCCATGTACCAGAGGCCATGGCTTTATAATGGAGCCTAAGTAATAGACAGTATCTCTGCAGGATACTTGTGCTGTGAAATGTCAGAATGTTATTTCTGCCTCTATGGCTTAAGATCATGTTTACCTAATGGCCTTACATTTGCATTTTGCAGGTGTTGTGTTAATATTAATGTGTTGTCTGAATTGTTAATATTTCTTCACTTCAATGTTACATTAATGAAGGCTGTAGGGGATGGAGAAAAGACCTTGCTAATTAACTAAATCGGCAAAAAGCATCTTTAACTTTCCATCGTGCTGCCCTTTGCTTCCATCTAATGGGTCTTGGCATTTCTGGTCAGCAGCCACGTAGCACATGCTGCTCTGTATGGAGCACTCAGCGACGCGCTTGCTAATTTTTCTGACCCATAAATCACTTGTGTAAACTTTTAATGGTGAGGAAAAGTGCCTTTCATTCCAACTTCCTCCTTTCAGTGGGAAATGCAGACTTGTAACAGGCAGTGCTGCCCTTATGTTTGGGGCCGGAGACTTTGCCGTCAGCAGAGATGTTGTCTGCATTCATTCAGGAATTCTTTCCATTCCCCTCTCAGCCAGACCCTGGATGACATTAATATGTGTCTTGTCATAACCTGTGCTTTTGGAGCCAGTGGTGTATCAGACTGCACGTCTTAGGAATGTGGGCTCCCAGTCTGGCTTTGGATACCGATTGTAAGGTGTCTCTCCTCTCTTCCAGCTCTCCCAGTCCCAGCCTGGCTGTGGCCTCATTTGCCCACCAGGAATTCCCATGGGCTGGAGAAAACTCAGGTCTCAGGTCCCTGCTCTGGCCCTGAGTGGCTGGGCAGCACCCCTTGTGCATTCCCAAATGTAAGGCTTGTCAGCCCAGGCAGTCATTGCTTTCATGAGACCTGTTAGCTGAGCACATCGTTGAGATGTGTGCATTAGTGATCCATGCTTACTCCTTCCCTGTGGTTCTGCATAGCAGGAGCAGGGCCCAGGCCATCATAACTCCCTGTGAGAGATGAGATCTCAGTGAGCTGGTGGCTTCCTGGAAAGACAAACTGAATCTGACACAGATCTCTGGGAAGCAGAGCTGGGATTCCCAGCCACACAGCTCCTGGAGCTAAACTCAAGGATTGCAAATTCTTTCCAGTGCAAACATTGTCTTCCTTTCTGGGTGAAGGGGTTGTGCTTTCAAGGCAGGTTTTCATCATTGCTGCCACTTTCGTGCTGACACCCGGCACAAGTAGGTGTGACAGGGCCAGGCAGCCTTGGGCACTGGTGACATTCCTAGAAGGAGATGTATGTGAGGCTGTATTCTACCATGCTGGGTGAGCAGCACTCTGCAGGTTTCTTTGATGCTCGTGAAAAACATGATTTCTTGAGCTTGGGAGGCCGTTCCTGGAAAGACGTCAAACTCTGCCTGCAGTGCTGAGAATAAGGTCCTCTGCCCTGGGCTCACAAATATGATAGTTCCGAGGAAATTGTGAAGAACGCTGGAGCTGGGACTGACAGAGCCTTCTGAAGTTGTGCCTCTGTGTTTCGTGCGGCTTGGCATGTTGGGTGCAGGTCCAAACTTTCATCCCTGGCCCAAACAGCTGAAGATGCTGTTTTGGAACAGAGGGGCACTTCAGTGTCATGCCAGGATTCTGAAGGTTGTCGCCAATTTGCATGGAAAGGAGCAGACTGCAGATATATTAACAATTAATGAAGAGGCACAGCCTGCAGAGACTGCATCCTCTGCAACGCTCACTCTTCAGTTTGATGGTGTTTCCATTGCCATTTGGATCAAGATGGGATAGAGGGTGGTTAGGACAGGCAAGTGTTGACTTTATCCCATCCATACAAACAACAGATGAGGGTGAGGAGCTCCAGGCCAGGCAGGGTGTGTTTTCCATCCACACAGCCAAGAGCCAAGAGGCGCTGAGGGTTCCGTGGCCACTTGTGCTGTCCAGCACCCCAATGTCTGCCCTGACATTGTCCTGCCACCTTAAGTCACCAATTTTCTGTAACAGGGCTGCAAAGTGATGTCGATAATTTCTAAGGAACTCCAGCAAATGGCTGAGGATTTTCTAGCGGCCTAAATCCCTGTGTGCAGACCAGTACATCAGGCTTTAGGCAATTAATTCCTAATCACGCCAAATGCCTTCAGGAGTCCAGCTTCAGTACTGAGAGCTTAAAATGGTTTTCCGCTGTACATCAGAGAATAGCCTCATGGCATTTCCAGCCTCAAGGTGTGAGAGTGTCTGGAACTGACATTTGTATTCAGAGAACCCTCCCATGCATTTGTGTTGTAGGCATCTGTTACTGGGAAGGCACCATAGCTAATGAAGAGGGCATTCTTTATACCCCAGAAAGGGAGTTCATTAGAGGAAAAAGCCATTCTAGCTTAGTAAGAAATGAATCTAAGACTGCCTCAGAGCTGCTATTCTCATCAAGTTTCAATGTTAGCAGTTTTAACCAAGAGCTAATTGAGCAATCTCAGAAAGTGGAGTAATTCCATTATTCAGCTATGCTTTGTGCAAGACTCCTGCTAGCAGTGAGAGGAGCACAAATGACTTTCATCAAGCCAGGAACTGCCAGCGTTCTTGCCTTTTACTACTTTTTCTTTTAAAAAAAAGTAGGTCTTTTGGTCTTTTGGCAACTGTCATTGGCAACAGGAGCTCCACACCAACATTGCGAAGCTCATATGTAACACTGCAATCCAATTTTTTTGGATAACAGGGGATTTGATTTTCATAACTCTTCAAGCAGCAGTCCTGCTACAGAGTGGATGGCTGAAGATGCTCCTGGTTGTTGGATAGGCAGTGTCACCAGGATTTTGCAGAGTTTTGCATGGAAAAGAGCCATTGCAAGTGCTGGTCAAGCTACTTGCCGAAGAGAGTGATTCTGTCATTGGCTGTGCTCTCAGAGGAGATGTGGGATTAGCTAATGTTGCTTTTAGTAGAGCTTTTATAGAAGCCTCCTCCAGTTCCTTTGCTTCATGAAAGAGCTGTAATCAAAAATAAATGAACATGATTTAAAGAAAAGAAGAAAAAGTCGTACCACATCCAGCGTCTTTGGACTTAACACCTTGGAGAGGGTTTGTTGGTTGAACTGTGGCGCTGTTTCTTTACCACTTTCCTTCGGCTGCTGCTGCTGTTGGACATACACAGGACTGTTGGCAGCCTTTTGTGGAAGGTGACTTTCTCTGGGTGAATGCAGTAGGATTTAGAGTCCCATTCCCAGGAGGTGGCTGTAGATCTCCTATTTGTTATGGGATTGTGCTGAAACAGTAATCCCCTCCAAACCAGCAGAGAGCAAGGGCTCTCAGCAGTGTACTGCCCTTAGCAACAATACGTATATCCATCAGTGTCTTTAGAGCCCTCTCAGACACACAAATGCATCGGGCCTGCCTTTTTCAGCACCAGCCTCTCATGGCACTGTTTGGTTCAAACACAAACAAGTGTGATGCTCTCAAAGCTATGCTGTCCTAACCCTGTTTGGACCCAGTGTGGAGCTGAACACCTGAGGCAGGCACACAGATACAGGTTGAGAAACTGCCTTGACTGCGGGTTGAAGCACAAACACATGTTGAGCTGGGATGTTAAATCCTTCCATGGACCGGAAGGAGTTTGAACAGCAAAAGCTTTGTTCCCTGTGCAGGAGGGAGCAAGTGCTGTGAGGGAGAGGCAAGCGAATGAAACTTTTTAATGGGTTAGGGGAAAGAAGTTTTGTAACCTTTGCAGAAATGACTGGTCACATTTGGCTCAAGTCTGAGCTTCTGGAAAAACACTGAGGATCTACCTGGTGGCAGCTCATGCAGACAGAGAGACCATCATTGGAAGGGGGCCTCAGACTCCAGCTCAGAACAATTCAGCTCTGTCCCTTTAGGAGCAGGTTTCCACAGTGGGCTATGTGTGAAGAAAAGACCAACTTCTCCAGTCTGTCAAAAGTGAGAGAGGTGTGTGGTGTTTTGGGTTTATCTCACACCTCACTGTGACAACTCTTCCAACACCTGGTGCACTCATCAGTTACATCTTGCAGGAGGGGATGGAGGTGAAGAAGGCAGCATGGGGGAAGAACTGTGCTCGTCTGTCCCCACCTCACCACTGTTAGCTCTGAAGCCTGTGGGTCTGTTACACTGGAGGAGCAGCAGATGTTTCAGTTGTGTTTCACTTTAAGCAAGCTGCCTGACTTCTTCCTGCACTTACTGGATTGCAAAGAAAGTGCTCCTTGTCTTTCCTTTCAGCAAACCTTGCTTAGCTAATGTCATTTGTCAAGTTAATCAGGAAGAGTGGGCACTTCCATGGCTGCTGTATAGCCTGGCTGCATTGTCATGGAAACAAGCAGCCAAATAGATATTTTACTTGCCCTGCCTCATTCTGCAGAGATTTGGCATGAGAAACCAGTATTTTATTTGCCATCAACTAACAAACTTGCTGAGGGTGTCAGTAGTTTTTCAAAGTTGCTATCAAGAGATTGGGAAGGGTCTACCTAACATTTTATGAAGTAAATAGTAATGCTGCCACTAAAGCAGTTCTAGGGTTTGAATGTATAGTTCCTCTTCACCTGTCCCGTAGTTGTTTGGCTCTGGTAGGAGCTGTCTGAGAGGAGTTACAGCCCACTAGCTTGGCTTTGGGGCTACTGTTGAGATGTCATCAGTCCTCTTCAGCTGGATGGTTTGATAGGTGGCTATTTGCCTAAAGGAGCTGTGACTGATACTTTGAAAAGCACCAAGGCCTGCATTTCGGAGCATCTCAGGAGCCTGAAATGTCCCAAGCAGTTGGTGAGATATAGACACTGACATGCCTTGGCCACATTTGAAACTCAAATGTGAGTGTAAACCATACACTTGGGGTTGACCTCTTGCATAATGCAGATTATAGAGTTTCACCCACATAACTCATAAGAAATATAGGTATTGAAAGAACTGACAGAAGATATACATGCTACAGAGCTCACAAGCCATCCCATCATTTCTTTCCCTCCCTCTCACATGGGCACATGTTAAATGATGCATTGAACATGTTTGGAAGTGCTTCCTGCTGCAGCCCGGGTGAACAGGACAGCTGGGATCTGCAGGCACCTATGGCAGGGACAGCCACCTGCTGACCTCTGGCCCTGTCTGTGGGATGGCAGAGGAAACCTTACATGAGCACAGAAAGGGCAGAAGTTCAGATCAGATTGTTTATGGGATTTTATGGAGCCAGGAGCCAAGGATAGCTCAGCTAATCCAGAGGAAACTGTACCAATGGCTTTAGAATGCATTTCACATGGGATTCATTCAGTGCATGTTCAGATGGACCAGTCTTTCTGTCTCCATTTTTTTAGCCATGAAATATTTTTCTTTGCACTCCTGTCTGCCAGCTCCACCGAGCCAGACTCCAAGCTAGGCTGTTTCAAGAAAAAAAACAACCCCAAACCAAAACAAAACAAAAAACCAAACAAAAACCTCTTGTCGTTTGACCTGCCAACAAGTCACCCGGACTTCAGCACAGCTCCCAGTAGCATCAGCACCAGGCACTGGTCTGGATCCAGGCAGCTGCCAGCCAGCCTCGGCTCCCACCAGCCTCAGCATCCATTCCTTTTGTCCAGGCCACAGCACAGTGCTTGCCGAGTTGAAGCCCTGGTGAGGACGTGAACTAGAAGTGCAACTAAAAGGGCACATGGGGAGGGCAGAAAGGCAGCAGCTTTGCTGTGCATTCCTGCTCCTCATCACCTAAAGCCTTGCTGGCTTTATGGGCTATCCTAAACCTGGCTCATCCTCCTGAGTCACCAACATCCCATCCAGCAAGAGCTCCTCTTGGGAGTAAGGTTTTACTTTTAGATGCAAGGAGACCACCATGTTAAGCTGTTTGATGCAGATCTTGTCTCCCTTCTAGTGTCCTGAGCCACAGACCCTGTTGCTCTGCTGGAAGAGGTGACACAGCTTAACTCCAGGCACAAGTGCCAGCTCATTTGCCATCCCCAGCCTGTTCCCTCTGACCCTGGCAGGCTCTCACATGCTCCGGATTAGCCAAGCTATGACTTGTGCCTTCTGGAGGCTGGTTTCCTCTCCCTGGGGACTAACTCCTGATATTTAGAATTATTCTGGCTACAAGTCATTATGGAGCAGCCCCACCTGTTCTTCCCTTTCAAGCTTGAGGACTGCTGCAATGTGTGGGGCACAGGTCTGTGACCCCCAGTGCTCCAGAGCTGGAAAAGACCCTCTGTCCCTGCAGGGTGTTTTGGCATCAGCCCACAAGGCAATGCAGCCTTCCCAGGGCACTCTGGCGTCATTAGACAGAGCTGACACAAACCAACTCATCTGGTCCTGGAACTTCTTTTCCCCCCAGATACAGGCCAGTTTCCAACCTTATCCATGTTATCTGCTCCTTGAAAGCCCAAACTGTAGATGTGTCCCCCAAAGCCTGCTCCTGCCTTTGGGTGAGAGGAAGAGTGGTTTTTCAGTTCTGGATATCTGTCACCCTATCATGACTGCAAAGCTCCTGGGTGCTTCCCACGATGAGATTTTCCAGAGCGAAGTGGGTAATATATGCTGCTAGTTTTATTTCAAGAGTAAAAACCCTCCTCCTGGCAGGAGGGTGTTTATGCAGGAGCTTCCATTCAGTACTACCTGCAACATCAGAACAAGGGTATCTCCAGGAAATTGTAAAAGCCCGAGCCCCACACCGGTAAAACAAAATGCTGAACTTAATAGCCAGGTGGAAATTGCATCCAGCCCAAAATGTCACTGAAGGTAAGAGATGAAGCTTCACACTCCAGTGCTCATCAGGAACAGGAATGACAGGGGCTGCTGGAGCACTCACTTACAGTGTTTGTCACAGACACAACGTGCTCATCACGTCCCAAAGAGGAGATTTTGTTCAAGATTGTTTATTGCTTTGTCCTTAAAAATGGCTTTGCATTTCACTCTGTAGAGGCCCCATTTTGAGGGAGGGGCAGGGCCTCCATGGCCAGCCTTTACCCACGCAGGCATTGTGTAGCTGAGTCTAGAGCTGGAAAAGTCTCCCTGTTTCCTTTCACCAAAGCCCAAGGGAAGAGGAGGTGCTGCCTTCCACATCCCGTGCTAGTTTCTTTGCTTCAGTACGAGCTGACTTGGGCAGAAAGGGCTTCCCAGGTGTGAGCATGGGCTGGCACAGCTTCACGCCTGTCCTCAAGCCATTGTTCCCCACATGGCTCTGGTGTGAGAGCTGGTGGGGCACCCACACCCAGGAGATGGGGATGGCCATGCAATCACTCGGTGGGTGCTTCTGGCTGCCCCACAGACAGAGTGCCCTGTCCCCCCAAGCCACGTTGTCCTGCACCCCCGGGATGCTCAGTGCCCCCGGCCATGGGGTCCTGCACCCCCGGAGCCAGTGGCCATAGAGGGACCGAGGTTGCCATCTGCTGGATCAGCTGCACAGGAGCAGTAAGAGCCTGGTTCAGCCCCCTTGGAAGACACCCCTCAGGAGTGTCACGATCCTGCTCAGGCCACCAGGCACTGCCCACCCCTGAACCAGCCCTTGGCATCTGGTAGCATCTCCCCATGGGCAGGTGTTCCAGGGGACAGGGTGAGCAGCCCATTCCCATTTACGCTGTGCTGCTCCCTCCCGCCCGCGCTACCTCTGTGCCAGGATGCCTCTCCTGCCTTCCCTGTGGGGCCTGAAGTGTTGGCCTCTGGCACAAAACACTCTGGGAGAATCCACATGGCTTTTAATAAGGGAGCTCCTTCACATTAAAGACTAATATTTCTGTAACTGTCAGGTGCTTATTCCTTCTCAGGGCTTGTCTTTATTTCCTTTCCCTTTCGAGTTCTTGGCAAGTACTCTCAGGCTGGGAATGTATTGCTGATCTAGAGAGTACCCCGGGAGCACAGCACCTTGCACATCTCACCTGGATAGTCTACCCAGCAGAGGCTGGGGCCAGGAGCTGCAGGATTATCGACTCCAGCCCTAGTCCCCCAGCCATCTCTGCAAAATCACTGCTTTGCCTGCGGAAGTGACAGGGCTGAGCTGGAGTAATCAGGGACAGCTCGCTCAGGCATTGCTGGGAGGGTGAGGTTACTTCTGTAAATCTATTATCTCTTTTGGCAATTAGCACCAGTTCACAGCCCTGGGAATACATGCAGCAAATAGCAGGAAGCCCAGTTAAGCACATCTCTCTGCTTATCTAAGCCCAGTTAAACAAGTCTCCTGTGGCACAGCCCTACAGCTGGTAGCACAACCCACAAACGCACCAAAGATGATCCCTAGTGCTGGGATTGCTTTCCTTAGCAATGCGTAGCCCTGGAGATTTCTATTCAGTGCACTTACGTTCAGAGGTGGAAGTGAGAGGGCTCACCCCAATCTGGAATACCCCAGCAGTCTGTGAGGTTGCATGGAAGAGCCCCCAGAGTCCCTGCATTGACTGAATGCCAAAGCAGCCCCGCTCCAGCAGTGCTGGTGGCTTCCCCTGCCCAGGGGAATGTGTTGTGCTGTGGGTGGAAGCCCAGCATGGGGCAGGGCTCACTGGCTGGGCCTGACCACACATGTTGAGCTCAGGATGGGGGAGCGAGCGAGACGCTGTTTTCTCTGGCCCAGGAAAACAGAGATGTGTGTTTGTTTTCCATGCTATCTTTCACACAGCATTTGTTTTGCTTGTCGAGCGTTTCAGGAGATAAAATGACCTAAAGGGAGATTATTTTATCCTAATTTAAGCTGTCAATTTATCACTGACTTCTGCTTGTCTGTGCCAGCAGGACAGCTTACTCTTGAGTCCCGGGGGAAACCTCAGCTAGAAAGTGAGAATTTGGGGGGGATTTGCTGCAGTCTCACGTCTAATCTGTGCTTATGACAGCAACTATAAGCTGCTCCCCTGTCCCCCTGTGTCGTATTAGTTCTCATCACTGTGGACTGGGTTGGCTTCCCAGGGGACTCCCCTCTCTAACTGGGGCCTGGGTTTGTTTTCCTCGTGCCACAGGCTGGTGGAAGAGTTCATGCTGCTGGCGAACATGGCTGTGGCCCATCGGATCTACCGCTTCTTCCCCGAGCAGGCCTTCCTTCGCCGCCACCCTCCGCCCCAAACCAAGCTGCTGAAAGACCTCATGGACTTTTGCAACCAAGTTGGCCTTGACATTGACTTCAGCAGTGCAGGGACCCTGCATGTGAGTGCACTGGCCTGATGGGCAGCAGGGCCTTGGGGGCAGAGGGTGGGCAGCTATGTGGTGGCATGTTTGAGGCAGCATGTGGTTCATTCCCTGTCCCTCTCTGCCCAAACACAGCTGACAACTATCCCATGCCAAAACAAAACACCTCTCTCACTCACTGTTGGTCCCACTAGCACTGGGCAAGGGTGGCTCAGCCTGTTCTGCTCTGACATGTTATGCCCTAAGATTAGAATAGGGAAGGCAGGACCTTACAAGTGACCCCTGCACTGCCCTCCCTGCAATGGGAAGGATGTTTGAGTGCAGGAGCACTCACTGGGACACCCGGATTTCATTCTCTGCCTTCTCTAGGTGGGTCTTGGGCAGGGAATTTACTCCATGCCAAAAGTAGCTCTACAAGGGGGTGTTTCTGTCTGGATTGCTCTGGGTCTCAGGGAGAGTGGTGTGAGGAGCAGGGTGACTGGGAAGGACTGGAGAGCAGTGCTGGGAAAGGTCAGATGCAGCCAGCATGAGAGCTGTATCTGGCCGCTCCTCTGCTGAGCATGTCCTGAGGCTGAACTCCAGCTGAACAGCACGGCACAGGTTCCAGGATTTTCTTTACTTGCTGCAACTGGACTGTGGATAATCCTCTGTTAATCCCATCCCCACTGGCCTCCTGCATACCCCTCCATCAACCGGGACTGCTTTTCCCACTTGCTGGCTGCACCCAGGCTATGTCAGCAGACGTGGGGCTGCTCACTCAGCTCCTCTCCTGCACTTTGAACTCTCCAGCCCTTCCTCACTGCTAACCCCATGCAGTGACCTCCCATATCCACATCTCCCCAGAGTCCCATTAGTCCATGTGCTGAAGCTGTCGGTAGCTGGATGGGAGCCAGGTACACGTCAGGAGAGGATTTACAGTCGCTCTTGCCCACTGCACAACTAGGGACAGAGGCAGAAATCCCATGTGCCCCAAGTGCTCCCTGCCATTGACCCCAGGAGGTGGGTCAGTACTCAGGACTGTGTGTCCCTACCGGCTCCTGGGACATTAATATGCATGTGCATGCGCACCTTTTGCCTTACAAGGGGATTTACAGGAAAAGGAGGAATTTGGCTTTGACGAGCTGCCATTTGCCCCTGAAAGTCTGCCTGGGTACCTCTACCACCATAACATGCCAACACTAAATACTCTCTCTTTTCTCCTCCAGAAAAGCTTAAATGAAACATTTGGTGCTGACAAATATTCCAGAGCAAGGAAAGAAGTACTGACCTACATGTTCTCCAGACCCATGCAGGTGAGAACAGCATTGGACATGTCTGGCTGTAGCTGTAGCATTCTGCTGTGGCTCCATCTTCAATCCTTGCCCCTGCTGCATTACCAAGCTGGGTGTTGCACACAGTGGGAGTGAATGGACACTGAACAAGGTGCTCCGGGGCTGCCAGCAGCTCCCCCCACTGTCTCTGGCTCTGTGTAGCTGGCAGTGGGAATATCCCCTGAACAACAGGGCTTCACTGGGTTGCAGGGTCAGGCTGAGTCTTTTCTTGCCCCTCACAGTGTCCTCGTTGGGACATCCTGTGTTTGGATGTTTCCCCCTTGGAGCTGCATGCAGGGTGTCAGCAGACTCACAGGGACTCAGCCTGTTCTGTCAGGAGCTGATGGTGGGCTCCACAGTTCCCGTTTGTGCCATTTCTTCACATTGTGGTATCCCAACTGGTCCAAAGAAGGAATCAAGACTGAGGATGGTGTAGGGGGGTGGAAATGACCATAAGCACATACCCACTCTTAGAAGTGAGGAAGTTCTAGAAACCCTTTGGTCTCCCTCCAGACCAAGTGGCTTTCTGTGACAGTTTCTGAAATGAAGACTTGTGTTTCTCACACCAGTTGTCATGTTTGGTGTATCTGTAGCTCAGGACACTTGACTGGGTCTTTATCACCATCAAAAAAGGTTTTTGTGAAGCATCAGCTGCACTTGCAGCTGGGCATAACGCAGCCTCTTTTGAGGAAAGTCCTACCCCACAGAGAAAAGGGGCACGTTCCAGAAATGGTCTCTCTGCTTTGGCCTGGTTATCACTGCAGGAATGAATCATCTTCCCAACTTAACTCATTTGACTGTCGCTCTTCTAATTAGCTTATTTGCTTCATTTACTCATTAGCAGTTGCCTGAAGTCCTGCTGTGCTTCAGGGACTCAATGCTTGCTAGCAACTGGGATTGGGGTCCAAAGGTGTTTAGCAAATCATCCCCTCATGTACATGTCCAGCTCAGGAGTGCTGCTTTGTAAAAAGCAGGGAGTGTCCTCTGGAGCTGGCTGTCTCATGTCCTGGTCCCTTCCGTCGTACCTTCCTTTTGTGGTGGACGACGTGACACGAATTTCTTGGAGTCTCTCTCTGGTCCTGCTGCCTGTGGCACAAGCCTGGTCTTTGCCAGTGTAAGCACATGGAGCAAGCCTGGCTGCTGGCCAGGGTGGATGAGCAAGAAGGCGGCAACTTGGTTCTTCAATGGCACCAAGGAGGAGATGGACTTTTGGGGACCCACTGACAGATTTTGCCTCTGTGGTCTTCTGAGACTGACTGGAGAAGTGGTGGATGTGCTCTGAGATACCTCACAGTGGCTCTCATTCAGATTTAGCCCTGTGAATATATATTAAATCTGTATTTGAAAGAGGTATCAAGGTTTTGAGGATGAAGTCTTCTGCAGACTAGATGCCAGGCAGAGAGTTTGGGAAAGAGGGAAGAAGCACTTTAAAAGGAAATATTCCATGAGACTTGATTTTGGCCGGACCTAGACTCATTTCATCATCAGAAGACCAAGGTGCTCATGAGTTCAGGTGTGCTGTGCAGTCCACTCATACCTGGCAAACTTGGTGCCTGGCACAGTCACATAATAGGCAAACCCCTGTTTACAGCTGAGCCTGTCTGCCCTGCAGGGCAGCCTGTGTCTGGATTCCCATCTGCTGGAATTCCCCAGCAGGGCGGTACTGCTGTGTCTGATGGGGTGCTCTCATTATTGGAAATGGTTCATGAGCCAGAAGAAGCAGAAATCAGTCTCGATTCTGGAATGAGCTTATGCAATTTAGTTTGTAAATGGAGTTTCAGACTTGCCCAAAGCCATTGGCCAGGGAAGCAGACGCTCCCCTCCCATCTCCAGGGCAGTTTTCCAATCCAACTCATCACATCATGTGCTTACAGCAATAGATCCATATGACCTCCAGTCCATAAGGAAGGACCGTGGCACTGCGGGGGTCTTTGGTCTCTGACCACACTTCTTGTGGGGTGGACTCACAGCTTCCCAAAATCCTGAGTAATTCAGATTCCCACCATTTTTCCTGCTGCTAAACACAGAGGACAGTTTAAAGCCATGTCAGTGCCCCTCGGAAAGGGCAGGCAGCTTCTAAGAGGAAGGAGCTTTCCCTGGGAGGAGTGTTTTTTGCTGTCTGCCACCAGTATTAGAGCAGATGGAAGAATCAGCCCCATCCTGCTGGATGTCACAGTCCCTCATGGGGGAGAGGACAGATTGGAGTATTGGCAGCTGTGGAGCAGAGTCACACAGGGGCCTGTAATGGTGTCGAGGGCTGGGCCATCGCTCTGACAGATGGTGTGGCGCGACCGTCTGGTCAGGGCACTGAGGAGTCACCTGTATCCCTGCACATGTCTCAGCTCCCAGTGATAAAGCTGGTGTTTCAGGGACAAGGTTGCAACTAAATTAGCCAAAACAGCCTGTCCGCAGGTTTAACCCCTGGTTGTGCCAAGCCTGCGCCTTCCATCTTCACTATGTGCTGGTGGTCAGAACATCAGCTTCTGGGAGGAGGAGGGAGATGGAAACAACTGGTAATGTGTGTCTGGGTGAGCGCCTGGATTGCCATGCCAGGAGCCTTGTAACAGATGAAGGAGCAGTGACATACCATTTTTCAGGGGCTCAGTCACTCAGGGATTCAATCTGTCTGTGAGAGCAAAGCTGCTCCTGGTTGGCTGGGGCTGATTTGTTTCCAGGCTCCTTGCAGTTCTCCAGGGATTGCATCAAACCCTGGGAATTTGATACCACTTGTGGGTTAAATCTGTTAACGAGAAAACATCTGCTTCATACTAGGTTGGTGTCACTGGGTAGTGTTGTCACGGTGGTGAGGCAAGATATCAGATACAGGTTGGACTGGGCTCCCTGCAGTGTATAATCTTGCCACAGACCAAAAGAGTATTTTTGCTGTGATACCCAAGCTGATGCCAATGTCAGGTGAGGGTCATGAGCTGCCAAAAGGGTGTCAAACCAAAAGCTGACCCTGCAGCAGATCCAGCAGATGGATGGGTTTGGCCAGCACATCCATCAAGACAAAGTGCCCTAGACAACAGCAAGGACCAAGGAGCTTCAGCATCTTTTCTAACTTGAAACAAAGCAGGGCATAACTTGAAACACTGCTGGGCATAGGGCAGGGATGGGCCCTTCTCAGTGGCTTTCCCATAGCATAGCAGGGATTTTGACTGATGCTCTGCTTTCTACCTGCCTGGCATTGTAGGGATCTGCCTCCCTTCTGCCCAGAAGCCTGGCAAAAATGCCTGTAAACCTTCTGTGATTTCATACTGTCTGTCTGCACAAGAGCCCTCATCTTCTCCCACAACAGCCTCCAGCGCTCGGCGTCTCTCCCTGCCCCGCAGAGCCTCGTTCGGTGGGAGCCAGGCTAATTGAGTGGAGACCGTACTTTGTGGAGTCCATCAGAAACAATTTAATTCTGGGTTGTGGAAATTGGCAGCCACCACAGCTCCTATCCCAGCTCTTGGGTCTCATAATAAGGCTGGGACTGATGCTGCTTTTTTTAACCTGCTGTATTTACTTGCCCGGATCAGTGCATTGCTGCTCAGCAGGAGCTGGCTGCACTGCTGGGCTGGAGAGCTGAGGATACAGCTGCCCAAACGGAGGATCCCAGGACAGCTCTGTAATCAGAGCTGGCTACTCCTGTTTTTTTTAAATCACTTGCTCTTGTTTTTAAATGGGTTCATTCAATCGCCACTGTGCCGTGACCCTGCTGCTACCCCTCTGACCCGCACAGCCTCCCCTCCCTGCCTGGGCTCAGCCCCTGTTGTTTTCCCAGCCCTGAGAGCTGGTGTTTCACAGATGTAAAAATAAAAGCTGGAACATGTGGGATAACAGGGGCGACACAGGAGCGGTTCTTGCTGAAGGGGCTGCTGGGCATCACAGTGCTGCTGTCACCCTGGTGTTGGTTTAGATGGACAGTCCAGGCACTCAACTTCCCAGCTGTCATGGTGGGATGGAGTAGCAGGGATCACAGTGGGGCTGTCTCTTCCTCCTCCGTGAATGGAGGAGCCACTCCTCCCAGCTCCCAGTGCTTTCCAAGTAGACACAGTGGGTGTGTAGAGCCTGCAGCCAGACACAGAACCAAAACGTCTGGCACAGGAGCTGCCTCTGCAAGGTCCCTTGTTGGGAAAGCATCCAAGGTGGGCACAAAGCAAGCTGGGATGTCCCCTGGAAAATGGGAAGATGGCAAATGAGCCCTGGGGCCTGAGCAGAAGCAGGAGACTGCTTAAACCCATGTGTGATGTGGAAGTTGATGCAGTCCTTGGGGCCAGGCAGGGTCAGCTGGCAGCCAGCAGCTCCCTCCTTATCCCAGTGCAGCCCAAACTGAGCAGCAGCTAAAGGACCATCAGCAGACAGGATGTCATCAGAAGGACCACTGAGTGCTGGGGCTCTGCCTCACAGACCCAGACCTCTCCAGCTTCATGCAGGGTCCTGCCACCATCCTTGCTCACACCCTTCCCTTGTTTCTCCCCACCTTTCAGATGGCTCTGTACTTCTGCACTGGCGTCCTGGACGACGAGACCCTCTTTCGCCACTACGCCCTGAACGTGCCCTTCTACACACACTTCACGTCTCCCATCCGCCGCTACGCCGACATCATCGTGCACCGTCTCCTCTCCGCCTCGCTCGGTGGGTCTGCCCAGGATGAGCTGAGCATCTGGGTCTGGGATGCAGTGGCATGGCTCTGTAGCAGGAATGAGCATGTCATTGTCACTTTGTCCCTTTTGCAGGTGTCAGCTCCCCCATTAAGATGGAGAAGGAGGACATCCAGAGACAGGCAGAGCACTGCAATGACCGGAAGATGGCTTCCAAGAGGGTGCAGGAGCTCAGCACTGATCTCTTCTTCTCTGTCTTTGTCAGGGTAAGAGCCAAGGCTGTCTTCCCTCAAGGCATCTCTGGATTTCCGTGTGACGGCTCAGTCTAGATGCCACCAGGCAGGAGACTGTGGCTACACATGTGGCCTCAGGAAAGGCAAGCTATGAGGGGACACACTCAGCGACCACCACTACCAGATTCCAGGACCTAGAGACTGGCTCCCCTTGGCGACGGCTGGGTGGGGAGGGCTGCTGTGTAGTGACAGCCCTGTCTCTTGACAGGAATGTGGTCCCCTGGAGTCAGAAGCCATGGTGATGGGTGTCCTGAGCAAGGCCTTTGATGTGCTGTTGCTGAGGTTTGGAGTCCAGAAGCGCATCTACTGTGATGTAAGTATCTCACGAGTGTAAGATGGTGCCAACTCTGCCTCATCAAAGAGGGCTGCAGTAGCCTGGTGCCACCGGAAGCAGTGGCTGTTCTAGTGCCCTTTTGTGCCAGCTCTGCAACTGGCTGATCTGCACCCGAGCCAGGCCAGCCAGAGGGGAGGGAGCCTTCCTGGAGTTTCCCCCCATCTCTGAGCCCAAGCAGGCAGGAGGGACTGAGGGGTTTGGATCAGCCCAGTCTCTGAGGACCAGCTTCTCCCTGTGACATGCTGGGATTGATCTAGCCTAGGTAAAAGAGAATTAAGTCAGATTCAGGGGAACAGAGATGAGCATGCATCTGTAAGAACAGGGAGCAAAGCTGGTTTCCATTTCATTTAATCAGATGGTTTATCTGGGGCTGTGACAGCAGTACTGTGGGCCAGCACCTGCAGTTGGTGACAGCATCCTCTCTTAATAACCTGGTTATATGTCTGGCAATGACATCTTTAAAGAGGACATAGAGCTTGATATATGGGCTGATGGTGCATCACAGCAGCCCCTGATTTACATTCTGGGCTCAGGCTCGTGGGCTGCTGCATCCCAGTTGTTAAAGAGCTGCAGAGGCAGTGTCCTGGGTAAAAGTAGCATCAGCCCCATGCACAAGCAAAGTGAAGGAGGAGAAATGACTGTGGGAATGTTGCCAATGCTCCCTGCCTGCAGGCGCTGCCCTTGCTGGACTTCCGCTTCCAGAAGATGGGGAAGAAGCCAGAGCTGACACTCGTGTGGGAACCGGAGGAGCTGGAGGAGGAATCTGTGTCCCAGGTGAGAACCCTGCATCATGGCTCAGGCCCACACCATGAGGCTGGTGTGGAGACTTGTGTGCAACATGTAGATCCTGTGATGTTTGCAGGGACAGGTCTGGGAGGCAGGACTGCCTTGCAGGCTGTCAGGCCCTGCTGTCCCTCAGTGTTCCCTTCCCAGTCAGCCTGACTTCAGCTTCAACCTCCTCAGCCATCCAGCCCCACTCCATCCCATCACTGCCCTCACATCTGACCCCTCCACAGCCTTCAGTCTCTGTCCTGCTCGCTGTGTGCCCTGCTCCCAATTCAGTTTCCTGCAGGGATTGAATTAGCATGCTGTTGTGCTGTTTACTTCCTCCTTCCAGATCATCAATTAAGATGTTAAGTAGGATCAGGTCTAAGGCACCTCCAGTCTAGACCCTTCCCCCAGTCCTGGCATTCCTTGCCCCCCTCACTGACATGGTCCTTGGACTTCCCATCCCTGTGTCAGGGTTGAACCCCAATTAGAATTTTTTTAAATCAGACTTCCTGAGATGCAGTGTCAAGTGGTTTAACAGCATCTAGAAATCTCTCTCTTGTGTCCCTGTCATCTATTAACTTGGTAACTCAATCAAAGGGAGCAATCACATTTGTCTGGCTTGATTAAGTGGTGCTTCTTTGCCAGCTTTTGTCTGGCGTGGATATAAAATCACAGCTGTGTTGACTGTTGTGATCCCTGCCTGCTGCCAGAGCAGGGACAGGAGGGCTGAATCCCAGCTTCTCCCTGTACCACTCCAGGGGCTCTGCACTTAAGCCCCATTTCCATCCAAGCCCAGCACAACCCACCCTTGCCCACCTAGGGCTCCTGATACAGAGCAGAGTCATTTCTTTCCCATCCCAGGGGAGATGTTGAGGTCAGAGCTGGCTGAGATCCCTGGCTGCTGCAGGTGTTTCTTCAGGCCTCCCTCCCTTTGAAGCTGAGTTTTACTTTGTCAGCTTGGCTCAGAGAAGCTCCCTGGATATGGCCTGAAGTGGCCTCAGTTCCTCCTTTCCTACAGGAGCAGGGATCACTTACACCCTAGCAAAGAGCCATGTGAAAAATGATGCCCCAGCATGAAAAGGGCCCATTTTGGTTAAGCAAACAGTTGGTAGAGGGAACTCCTCCACAAACCCTCCACACCTCCTAAGAAAACACCAGAGCTCTCTCGTGGGAGCAGGCTCTGAACTGTCCCGTGAGCCAGCAGATCTCTGAGTCAATAGAACTCCAACCCTGGGATGAGCCAGTTCCCTGTGAGCCATGCTGAACCGTGGTAGGTGTTACCTGGACACCCCATGGCACCAAGCACCCACCACCCAACCCGGACCTGGTGCTTGGCCTCTGCTTCCATGTTTAGCTCAGCCTGACCAGGCAGTGGGAACACCAGGGAAGGCTGTTAGAAGGAAGCTGTGCAGGAGTCTGGGTTGGCTGTCCCTCCCATGGAAGGAAAGTGTTGGCCCCCATCTCTCCCTGATCTCAAGATGACCAGGATCTCAGTGGGCATTGCTCAGGGCTGGAGCATGAAGTGGATCTAAGACTTGAGGGGATTTGGTGTGAAATTGTGCTGTTTCACAGCATTTCAGCAAAGTGATGAGGCAGGATTGTAAGGGAGAATCCCAATTATCCCCATTTGACTCCCTCAGATGTGGGGGCTGCCCCTTGACCACCACCCCCTGCACTGCAGCCAGCTGGGGTGGGCAGGGGCTGGTGCTTGGTAGCCAACAGCTCTCTGAGCAGCCAACTGCAGAAGGATTTCCCTGCAGGTTGCTCCTCTCTGGCCACTTCGGTACATTAAGTCTCTTTGAGATCTTCCTGCTCTGAATGATGAATTGGGAGCAGCTGGCACTGGATGAGCTGGGAAGGGTTGGACAAGGTTACACTGGTAGCTCTGTGCCCACTCCTCCTGCAGGCCAACCCCAAGCAGATGGCCCCAGTGAGCCCTGCTACAGCACAGGGCTTGGGGACAGGCTCCAGCAAGCAAAGTCCCCAAGTGCCTGGCCATGGCCCTGGGAATGCCCTTCCCAGTGTCCCAGCCAGCCCCTGAACTCTGCCTCAAGGACAGACCGGATCAATGCTTTACACTTCTAGTCCATACAATCACAGGGGGAATGAGGGTCAGAGGGGTGGGGAGGTGGCAGCAGCACCACCATTCCTGAACAGGAGTGATTGATTTTCTGGGGGTTTTATTCCTTTGCATCTCTCTCATCCATCATGCTCCCTTCCTGGGTCTCCTCTCACTATGGGAGCACAGGCAGGTGGTTTCTGCCCTGTGGGATGCTGACAAAATTCTCAACGTCATGTGGAAAACCCTTCTCACCGCAGCTCGCTGTTGGTGATTGGCCGAACTTCATTAAGGGATGGTGTGTGGCTGGAGAGGGAGGGCACGAGTGGCCTTGAGGGGGAGGTTGGGACCCAAAGCCAAAGGCACAATTGCCCCCAATCCTTCCCTTCTCGTGCAAAGAACACCAGTGAGGCCTGATCAGGCTGGAATAAGTGAAGATTCTTTGGGAGGCTCATTAAGGTCTGTTTAGGTTCCCTGGCTGGTTTCAGAGCCTATGGTATTGCCCTTAAAGATGTTGCCTGCAGCCCCAGGAGCGCCCTGGACCCCAGCAGAGCTGTCTGAATCCATCCTGCCCCATTCCTTGGCAGGGGCACTGGTGGAGGCAGCAAAAGCCAGCATGGCTCTAAGCAAATCTTGGTGTGTTGCCAAGTCTCCTGAAAACCCTCTTCTCTCTGTCTTTCTCTCTCTGACTGAAGGTGATCACCATCTTCACGCTGGTGGAGGTTGTGCTGACAGCGGACAGTGGCTCCCTCAAGTACAGTGCCCTGCTCAAGAGACCGAGCGTGGAGAAGTGAGCTTGGAGAAGGCTGCGTGTGCTCCCACCGCCGATGCTCCCTCACCTGCCAGGCCCTGCACCGGCACCTGCCAGTGATGGAAGGGACCCACAAGGACTTTGGGGTTTTGAGTTTTAAAACCAATGTGGTTTTATTCTTGGTTTGGATTTTAACTCCAGCTGGGAGCAGGCCTCAGGGCTTGAGACTGCCCCAGGCAGAGCATTTTTACTCTTGGATATTTTTAGCTTGATGCTTTCTTACATTTTTTTTAAAGGTGTGATTGTCCATCTCTAGCTTCATGTGCCCGTGGTGAGGGCCAAATAGGGCTGCATGTCCCTGGGAGTGGAGAGGGGCTGGCTCCACCATCTCAGGTGGGATGTGGTGGGATGTATTGGGATGCAGCTGTGGGGCCATGCAGGAGGGATTCTTGCAGAGTTGTGTGTCATGTAATAAAAGCCGGGTCAGCAGCCATGTGTGGAGCTTGCACAGGTTTTGTTTTGTGCCCTCCCTGTTCCCCCAGCTGAGAAATCCCAGCAGTAACTTGTCTCCTGGGCAGCCTGATGCCTCCCCCTGCTTCCGCTTCCCAGTCATTAGGAAATCCAAGCGACCTCACCACCTCTCCCAACCTCAGATATGCTTGGCCAGAACGTGTGAGAAATCAAGATTGGTGCTCCCAGCTCCTAATCTGGCAGCTAATCCCTCAATCTAAACCTCCTCTGGGATTCCCCATGTGTATGTATGCTCCAGTCCCTCATGCCTTGGCCTTCAGCCTAACTCTCCTTGGGGACCCTCCAGCACCATGTCCTTGCTTCTCCCTGGCAGTCATGAGAACATCTAGTGCTTTCCAGATGGACCAACCTCTCTGCAATCTCCAGGCACCTCTGCCTGCTCTCTGTCCCTGTGTCCTCCCTCCACACCATGAAGGATGTCTCCAGGGGCACAACCTCCTCTGGCAGCCTCCACTTCATCACAAGCAGTGGTTGATAGAAGGATTGATGTTTGGCAAGATGGAATAGTGCCAGGCAGAGAGGAAGCCCTGCATCACTCTTCTTCATCAGTGGTGACACCTATGACCTTGGCATAATTACACTTGCCCTTGTCAGGAACCAGGTGCTGGCCAAACCTGGGCTGCCCAGCTCGGGATGGGGGATCAGGCCCTGGGATGAGACAGTAGTGGGTAAAACTCACTGGGAGCTGGTGAGCCCTGAAAGCCATCAGGAACGTGAAGTCCCCAGGTTGCTGTTCCTGCAGCATCCTTCCATACGTCCTGGTGCAACCATGGATGGATGTCACCTGGGGCTGGTGACTTGAGCCTGTTCCCTGCCTGCAACAGGTACGTCTCTGTGCAGATGTGCTGGCATGGGCTGCCCCAGTGCACCCAGCATGTTGGGCATGGGCTGTCCCATGACCTGACAGAGTGTGTGGCTGTCTGCTGGGAGAGGGGTATGGAGAACACTGACACCAAAGCCAAGATGTCCATCTCCTACCCCTCAGCCCCATGTCCCCTTGGGTTTGTCTCAAGGGAAACCAGGCCAATCCAGCCTGGCCCAGCTCACCATGTCTGCAATAACAGCCCTTTGCCCTGCACCCTCCCTGCTGCTCCCTGGGGTCCCACAGAAAACCACTCCCATGGGAACTGGGGCCCACGAGGTGCCTGGATCCTCAGGGATAGGTCAGAGTTCCTGCCTCACTGGTGGGGGGCAGGGATGGCCCCGGGGGGCTGGGGGCTTTGGGAGTGCCTTGAGAGGGCTGGGAGATAGTCCCTGAATGTTATCAGCCCATCTCTCACAAGACAGGGAAGGGCCATAAAGGGCTGTCCCCTTGCCCTGGACGAAGTCAGCATTCCAGGAGGAGCTGGGATGGGCAGCATGGGATGGCTGCTTTCCCTTGGAACCTACCTTCTCCTCTGCTTCCTTGCCCAGCTCACCTCTGCAGCCTCTGGGGACAATGGACGTGTGGGACAGTGGGGTAAGAGCCCTTGGTGGGTGGTGCTGGGGCTGGTGTCACTTCCCTCGGGGGCTGTGGGGACCCTGTCACCTCCCCATGGGATACCAGCAAAGGAGAACAACCCTTATAGCCACCTCAGGGTGGTCTGAGACCCCAGCCTTTGAATGGGGTGGTCTCAGCTTCCTCCCAAAGCAGGCCCTGTGCCTGTCCCTGTTCCCCCAGCCCCACTACCCCCATCCCCCCACACTGACTTTGGATCAATCCAGCTGCATTTGCTGAGCCATTGCACCCTCCCCATGAGGGCTAATGCTCAGTCACCTCATCCCCTCTGCCAAGAGGCACCGTGCCTCAGTTTCCCCTTCTGCAGGTGGGTCCTGAGCAATGCCAGGGTGCCAAAGACCATGCTGATGCCTGAGGGCTTCCTGGTCTCCCCTGGGAGGGGTCTCAGAGCAGCTGAATTCACCTCGGGTGGAGATGCCCACGCTGGACCTCTTGAGGGGGCCCTGGAGGATCCTCAAGGTGCCCAGTGCCACCGCACACGCCCAGCTGTGCTCTCACCACCAGATGCTGAGAAGACCCCAGGCTACTGGAATAAAGGGGCCAGGAGGAGGTTGGAGTTGGCCCTGGCATTGCAGCCAGCGGCAGAGCAGGCTAAAAACATCATCCTCTTCATGGGTGATGGTGAGTGCCCCAGGTCCCTGCCAGGCCCTCAACAGCTGGTGGATGTGGCTGATGAGAAGATGGGGCTGGTGTAGGTCTCCAGGCAGTGCCTGGGGAGGGCAGGACCATCCCTGGTCCTGGCCCTGTGCCACCCTGTGACTTGGACATGCCCACAGGCATGGGGCTGTCAACCATGTCAGCAGCTCGGATATACAAGGGGCAGCTGGCCGGTGGCTCAGGTGAGGAGAGCGTGCTGGCCATGGAGAAGTTTCCCCACATGGCCCTGGCCAAGGTGAGTGGATCAATTCCAAGGGGGACAGTCCTACTGCCCCTACCTGAAACCCAACTGGACCCCTCTTGCTTCCAGACCTACACCATCGACCGGCAGGTGCCCGACAGTGCTGGCACAGGCACTGCCTACCTCTGTGGGGTGAAGGCCAATGCCAAGACTCTGGGGCTGAGCGGGGCAGCTGTCTATGGAAAATGCCGCACCACCTTTGGCAATGAGGTGGATTCCATCCTACACCGGGCCAGGCTGGCAGGTACAGGGCAACAACCCTGTCAGAGAGCCTGGCATGGACACCCCATGCTGTGCAGGGGTGGATGGGCTCCCTGTAAACTCTTCCCCACA
Organism: Pitta sordida; assembly: GCA_013390025.1. NCBI lineage: Eukaryota > Metazoa > Chordata > Aves > Passeriformes > Pittidae > Pitta > Pitta sordida. The sequence goes on along the minus strand of WEKX01017099.1, from coordinate 31,769 downwards.
CTGCAGGCAAGTCAGTGGGCATTGTGACAACCACGCGGGTGCAGCACGCATCCCCCGGGGCAGCCTATGCCCACTCGGCCAGCCGGAGCTGGTACGCCGACTCCAACATGCCCAAGGAGGCATTGCGGGATGGCTGCAAGGACATCGCCTACCAGCTGGTGCACAACACGGACATCAACGTGAGCTGGGGAGTGGGTGTGGGAGGGAGAGGGCACCAGGAACATTGAGAGGGTCTGCTGAGCTCCCTGGCAGGTGATCCTGGGCGGTGGGAGGATGTACATGACCCCCAAGCGGACCCCGGACCCTGAGTACCCAGAGGACCCAGATCAGAATGGCACCAGGAAGGACGGCCGGGATTTGATTGCCGAATGGCTGAGCGGCAAGCAGGTAATGCGTCGGGACAGAGGGGATGTGACTCCAGGCATGGGGCATGTGCCATTGGCACTGGCTCTGCTCTCACTGGCAGGGTGCCCGCTACGTGTGGGACAAGAAGGGCCTGGATGCGGTCGAAGATGACTCTGTGAGCCACCTTATGGGTAGGAACATCACTGCCTGCACCACTGGCAATGCTTCCTCCTCCCTTCTCCAGTGGTGCTGGGAGGGTCACAAAGTAGCAAAGTAGCTCCAGCACAGATGCCCCTTGCCTTGCTCCTCCAGGTCTCTTCGAGCCCAAGGACATGAGGTATGAGCTGAACCGCAACACATCCACAGACCCCTCCATTGTGGAGATGACAGAAAAGGCCATCCGCATCCTGCGCAGGAACCCCAATGGCTTCTTCCTCTTTGTGGAAGATGAGTAGCTCCAGGCGGGCAGTGTGGCTGGAACTAGGGTGGGATGCAGGTCCTGGGAGCAGGTGGGCATCCAAGGGAGAGGGTAAGAGCTGTGTTGCCCCTGCAGGTGGCAGGATCGACCACGGCCACCACAGCGGCCGGGCCAAGCAGGCGCTGATGGAGGCTGTCATGCTCGACCGAGCGGTGGCGCGGGCTGGTGAGCTCACATCAACCTCGGACACCTTGACCGTGGTGACAGCTGATCACTCCCACGTCTTCACCTTTGGGGGCAACACGCAACGTGGCAACTCCATCTTTGGTGGGTCTTGAGGAGGGGCAACAAGCATCCCTCTTCCCACCTCACTCTTTTGCTCCCACTGGAGCCTGACCTGGGCCAGGTGGGGAGCTGGGGGGAGGAACCCAGCTGGGAAAGGGGGTGACAGTGACTTTCCCTGTGCCAGGGCTGGCCCCCAAGAAAGCCAAGGACAAGCGAGCCTACACCAGCATCCTCTATGGCAATGGTCCCGGCTACAGCGTCCGTGACGGGGACCGTCCAGCTGCCAGCCTCCCCACTGCAGGTAGGAGTCTGCTGGGGATGGGTTGGAGGCACAAGGTGACTGGGGACAGCATCCTTCTGCATAACCAGATGCATGGGGATGCACAGGGTCCTGATGCCACCACAAAGCTCCAGAGTCACTTGGGCAGGAATTTCCCTGATACCAGGGTGATAGGAGCTGCACCCTCCTCCCTGTGATGCATCAGGGACATTTCTCCTCTCCCCCTGCAGAGGACAAGGACTACAGGCAGCAGGCAGCTGTGCCCCTGGAGATGGAGACTCACAGCGGAGAGGACGTGGTGGTGCTGGCCCAGGGCCCCATGGCCCACCTCTTCCATGGGGTGCAGGAGCAGCACTACATCGCCCATGCCATGGCCTATGCTGCATGCCTTGAGCCCTATGCCACAGAGCCCAAGTGCAGGGCAACCCGCAGGGCCTCCCATGGCACCCAGTGCTCCCCACAGACCCTGCCCGCCCTCCTGGCCCTCTGCATGGCTGCCATCATGGTGGGGGGTTGAGAGCCCCTTGCTGAGTCCCACCAAGGGTCTTGTCAGCCAGGTCCTCACTGTGGCCAGGGGATGCAATAAAACAGATTGTTCGTCTCCATTCACCATGCAAAGGTTCACAGTGGTAGGCACCTCCTGAGGTGCTGCCTCATGCCTCAGTTTTTCCAGTTGGTCATGAGTCCTAGTTCCTCCCTGGGATCAGCATTGGAGGCACTGGGGTGAAGAAAGTGATGAAATGAAGGTGAGGGAAGGCCATGTCCTCCCCAGCTTTCCCAGGCTGGGGCACAGTACACAAGGGTTGGTACGTTCCTGAGAAGAACTGAGCAAGGAGCAGAGTTTTAGTCCACATCCATGGATTTATTACTCAAGAAAGTCTGGGCAGAGAACAGGGTGATCGATGCACAAGTGACCCCAGTTGCTTTCAGTACCATCCAGGTCCGATGCTCAGTGCTGCCCATGGCACACCAGGACAGGGCATCCCCCACCTGGCACCACAGATTTGTAGCCAGGGCAGAATTTCCTGCCAGGCACTGCACATCCGCTTTTCCCTGCATCTGTCTGCACCCTGATCCCACCCCTGTCTGGGCAGTCAGTGCCAAGGAGGTGCCAGCAGCCCAGCCCCATGGCCTTTGTGCAAGCTACGCGGCACAACAGCTGACTATTGGACACGTAAACCCCTCCACACACCCTACAAGGGCTGATCCCTGTCCAAAGTCCTTCCCTGGATCAGTTGGAGTTGCAGACACTGCTAGCAGCATTGTGCTGTCGGATCTCACCATGCAGCTCCTGGCATCACTCACCCTCTGCCTCTGTGCAGGACTCAGCACCGCTGTCATCCCAGGTGGGGACAGGGATGGGGACAGTTTCCTGACTGGCTGCAGTGGGTGTCTGGGGAAGCAGGGCAGCCTGGCTGGGCACAGCAAGAGTTTGGGCTGGGGGAGCAGGGGCTGCACGGGTCTGTAAAGCTTAATGGGGTTTAGCCCTGCTGTTCCTGGGTCCGTCAGCCAGTTTTCCCATGGGTTCCTGCTTATTTCTGGGCTGGGGCTTGGGTTGTGGGACGTCTCTATACGCTCTATCACCATCGCCTGCCATGGATTTGCTCCACCTTCCTCATGTCTGTTTTTCCTGTCCCACTCCTCTGCTCCAAGACCCTGGGGCCAGGCAGTAGGTGCAAGCCTGCATGGTCTCCCCCCACCCCAAGTAGAACCCTGATCCTCTTGGTCCATGTGAGGGGCCCCCACATTGGGATGCCGAGGGAATGCATATCCCTGGGAGGCAGGTACCCTCTGAGGGTGCCACGGGGATGCAAGTGCTGGTGAGCTGAGACTGACAGGTATTTGCCCCGTCCCAGCGGAGGAGGAGAATCCATCCTTCTGGAACAAGCAGGCAGCTGCAGCCATTGAGGCCGCCTTCCAAGTCCAGCCCAGGATACGCCAAGCCAAAAACCTCATCCTCTTCCTTGGGGATGGTGAGTCCTGCTGGCACCCCCAACAGGCAGGCTGGCACAGCCAGTGTGCTGTGCTGAGTGGGATGCAGGGAGGGCACCTGGTCCAGAGGTGACCAGGACCCTTTATCCTTGCCCAGGATTTGGAATTCCCAGCATCACAGCCACCCGCATCCTCAAGGGGCAGCAGCAGGGAAAGCTGGGCCCTGAGACACCTCTTGCCCTGGATTCTTTTCCCTACGTGGCTCTCTCTAAGGTAAATGCCACTACGCTGGACAGGGTCCAGTGTGATGCCGGGCATGGGGTCATGGTGATGCCCATGGGGCTGCTGGCACCACAGGGATGCACAATGTGCTGGATGGGATCCTTGCTCGTCCCACACTTGTTCTTGGGTGAGTGAATGAGCGTGGCTGGGTGTGTCTCTGCCATCTACCCCTTGCCCTAATCCTATCTGTCCTCCGTAGACATACAATGTGGACCGGCAGGTCCCTGACAGTGCGGGGACAGCCACAGCCTATCTCTGTGGGGTGAAGGGCAACTATCAGACCGTGGGGCTGAGTGCAGCCGCCCGCCACTCACAGTGCAACACCACAGCGGGTAACGAGGTGATCTCAGTGCTGGAGCGAGCCCAGAAAGCTGGTAATGGGGGATGCAGGCCTGGGGGGACCCTGTGGGGACAAGGAGTGTCATGCTGGGAGCTTTGCCCACCATGAGCATCCCATAGCTTGATGGTGGGGGAGCCCTATTGCCCTTCATGGGGCCTGACAGGTGGGGGGTTGGCAGGGAAGGCTGTGGGCATCGTGACATCTACGCGGGTGCAGCACGCGTCGCCCTCGGGGACCTACGCCCATGTGGTGAACCGCGACTGGTACGCGGATGCCAGCATGCCCCCGGCCGCGCGCCAGGAGGGCTGCAAGGACATCGCCTGGCAGCTGGTCCACAACGTCAACATCAATGTGAGTCACACATGGGAAGGGGGCAGCAGGGTCAAACACACACCACCCCCAGGGCATCCTCATTAATACTGCACCTGTCTCATCCTCTCCAGGTGATCCTGGGGGGTGGTCGGAAGTACATGACCCCCGCGGGGACACCGGACCCTGAGTATCCCACCCAAGCCAGTCAAAATGGGATACGTCAGGATGGGATAAACCTCATTAACACGTGGCTGGGGGGACGGAAGGTGGGTGATGCAACAGGGGCAGTCCTCTGCCCACTGCCCCTGGGGCAGGGCCAGGCACCCACCAACCCCCTGGGGTATTCATCCACAGGATGCCCACTACGTCTGGAACAAGACAGAGATGCTGGCTGCTGCTGCCAACCCCAACGTGAAATATTTAATGGGTAACAAAGGTCCCGTGTGCCAGGACCCCACAGACACCGGAACACCTGAGGGCACTGAGGTTGTTCCCACTGTGTCCCCTCACAGGTCTCTTTGAACCCGGGGATATGAAGTACAGCCTGGTGCGTAACACCACCCTGGACCCATCCCTCACTGAGATGATGGAGGCAGCCATCACCATCCTGAGCAGGAACCCTAAAGGCTTCTATCTCTTTGTGGAAGATAAGTTGGGACTGGTGCCACTGGGCTAGTGAGAGAGGGGGTCCCACGGTTCCAGGGTGGAGGTGGGAGTTGGGGGTGCTGCCCTCGGTCCCCAGCTCACCATGGGTGCCCATCTGCACGTGGCAGGATCGACCACGGCCACCACGATGGTGCAGCACATAAGGCACTGACAGAGGCAGTGGAGTTCGACCGGGCCATCGAGCGGGCAGGTGTCCTGACAGACGAGGCAGAGACCCTCACCGTCGTCACTGCTGACCACTCACACGTCTTCTCCTTTGGTGGCTACACCCTGCGTGGCTCCTCCATCTTTGGTGGGTCTCTGCCCTGTGCTGGGTGCTGCTGGCTCTGCAGCACTCTGACTGTGGCCAGAGGGGTGATAGGGGTGTTCCCTGCTGGCTGATCCTCCCCCTCCATACCCTCTCCCCAGGTCTGGCCCCTAAGAAATCCATTGATGGGAAGAACTACACATCCATCCTCTATGGAAACGGGCCGGGCTACCCAGGCTCTGTACCCAGACCCGATGTGGACCAAGACACAGCCAGTGAGGACACAGAGACCATGGCTGGGTGGTGGGATGGGGCTGGGCATCATCATTGACCTCCCCTCACCTTTTTTTCTCCCTTCACCAGTGCAGTTTGATTACTTGCCACAAGCAGCCGTTCCCCTCGACTCAGAGACACATGGTGGTGAGGACGTGGCAATCCTGGCCAAGGGCCCCATGGCCCACCTCTTCCACGGGGTCCAGGAGCAGACCTACGTGGCCCATGTCATGGCCTACGCCGCCTGCCTCGAGCCCTACACCAACTGCCGCCAGCGGGACTCTGCCTCCAGCACCCAGGCAACGCTGCTGGCCCTGCTCCTGCCCACCCTCCTCCTGCCCTTCTTCCACTGATCCCATGAAGCAGCCAGAAGGGCACCCAATCCTGGGCACTGGAGTGATCCTACACCACCCACACACGGGGTGTTAAATACAGTGTTAAACAAAGATGGGATGTGACACTGGTGGGACAAGCATGTTAGCAGGGTGGGGGTGCCTGTGCCTTGTGGGCAGGGCTGGGGGTGCTGCCCAGTGCTCCCATACCCTGGCCACAGCCCCTTGCAACCACTGGGCATATCCAGTGCTTTATTGACCAGAAACAGCAGCGAAAAATACAGCAGGTGTCCATGTCCCCGTGCTCCCAGGCAGGCTGGCATCGCCTGACCCCCAGCTCTGCCACTGTACCCCGCCACTGGCAGGGCTGGTGTGGGGACAGGATGGGGCTGGCATGGAGTGGACGCCGGGGAGGGCACAGGAGAGGGGAGACTTTTGGCATGGGGCGGTCCCATGGTGACTCTGGATCGCCCTCCTCGCCTTGACTGTTGCTGGGCTGGATGTGGTATGGCTGAGTGAAGGGTTTGGGGTGGTGGGAGAGAAGATGGGATACAGGAGTGCCTGGGCATTCCCTCATTCTCCATGGGGACTGAGAGCCTCCCCCAGTGCACAGGGCAGTGGGTAGGAAGGGGATGAGCAGGAGGCAGCTGCCCAACAAACGTGTTTCCCTGCTGCCTCCACTCCTGTGGCGGGTGCCAGTCTTTGGGGTGACATCCTGTGTCACCTTGGAGTGCCTCCTATGCCTGGACAGTAGGAGGGGGCGATGGGAAGGTGGGAAGTGGGCACAGGGTGACACTCAGGCAGGGATGGGGATGGAGGCTGCCAGCCTGCCAGAGGGAGATCGGCCTCACCACACTGAGCACTTGTTCACCGGGTTCATGGGCGAGTTCTTGGGGCAGTGGAAAACGCGTCCAAACTCCTCAAACTGCGAGACGCTGCCCAGGACCCTGCCAGGAAAGGGAGGCACCTCAGAGCTGAGCACCACCTGCCCTCCTGCTGCTGCTGCCATGCGCCCTGCTCAAGGCACCTGCTCACCCCAGCGCTACCCCATCCCCTGCCTGAGCAATATCCACCCAAAATCTGCAGGCCACCCCACTTTGCTTGGCACTGACAGCTGTGGGGAAGGCTGGCACCCACTGTGCCCTTCCCATTTCAGGAGCACACAGTACCTGTAGTGCTCTGGGGCGTGCTTGTCTGTCAGCACCTGCAGGTAGATGGACTGGGATCGCCGCTTGATGCACCAGTTCTGCAGGGGAGAAAGGTGCCATGGGTGAGCAGGATGAGGCATCCTGGGTGCTGGCTCCTACTGAGGCACACCAGCCCTTCTGGCTGCTGGGGGTTAAGGGTTATGAGATGCCTGGCTGTAGGCTTTCCTAGAAGCTTGGGATCATGTGTACTTGTTACTACCGAGCCTCTGGAGGTGATGGTGGGGACACACGTTTGTTATTTTAGAGTCCTCAGGAGCAGCAGGGCAATGTGTGTTGCTCTATACAGGCCTGAACTCTGTCCCCTGAGACCAGGACCTGCTGATGCAGCCAAGCCTGGCTTCTGTCTGCAGGTCCCAGAGGGCTGTTTCCCCATCCCTTTGGGCCACTGACACCACACAGAATGACTCTCCTGTCCCAGTACCTGTCGTGTGTGGGAGAACAGGGGCTCACCTGGGCAAAGGCGATGAAGAAGAGCTGGTCGTGTGTGTATTTCATATGGTGCAGGGGGTGTTCAGGTCCGTGCTCCCGCACCCACTTCTGGTAGGCCTGGAGAACAAGGGGTGCCCCCAGCATTGCCTGAGCACTCCCCAGACCCACCCTGAACACACATCTCAGTCTCCCCAGTAACCTGCAAGCAGGATCATGCCCACTCCCTGCTGCTGGGAGCAAGGAGGGGCTGGGGGGGGTCTCCTCCTCACTCAATAGCAATGGCATAAGCAACTGCCCCACGGCTGTGACACCTCAGGGCGTGGGGACACTTACATAGTACGCAAGTTTGAGCCCCCCCATGTCAGCAATGTTCTCTCCCAGTGTGTGTTTGCCGTTCACCTGTCAGGAAAGAAGAAATGACGAGGTGAACAGAGATGTCCCCTCAGTCACACAAGCCCCCATCCCCACCCTGGCAGAGAGGCTGTGTCTCAGTTGCTCCCAACCCGCACCCTGAAGAATTTCCAAGCTGAGGTGTGATGTGTTGTTTGGTCTCAGGGCTGGGCAGGGTAGAGCCAGGTTTCCTGCGGGCACCCAGCCCCAGTGACAAAGCACCAGGGACCCCTCCATGAAACAGTGTGTGCCCTGTGGGGTATTGCCTGGCAGGTAAGGGGGGTCTCACCCGCTGGTTGTAGACGGTGAAGTTGTCGTAGAGGTTGACAATACACTGTGCTTTCTTCAGGAACTTGCTGTACGACCGCTCCGTCCACCAGTGCACCAGGTTCCCGTGCCGGTCGTACTGTCCCCCTGCCAAGGCAATCCCCACCTTCAGTAGTCCCAAGAGACCCAGGCATCCTGCCTGGCTGCCCCCAGCCCATCCACCACCCCTCATGCCATGATATGGGACACACTCACCCCAGTCATCGTAGCCATGGGTCAGCTCATGCCCAATGATGGTGCCAATCCCACCATAGTTCAGCGACCTTTTGGATGGGGAGCGGAGGTGAGAGGGTGGAGAGCACGGTGCTGGCAGGGATGGTGGGGACTCCAGGACATGGCACCCCATCCCCTGCCTTGGCCCCTCCCAGCCACTCCCACCTCCATACTCACTGTGGGAATTCAGGGTCATAGAGGGTGGGCTGCAGGATGCCAGCAGGGAACACTGGGGACACAGGAGTACATTGCAGTTTGGGGTTACCCTGCCCTGTACCCACCCACAGCATCACCCAGCACCAGGGGACCGTGGGCTGTGCCCCCACCCCAGATCCTCCCCACTCCCTCTATCCCAGGGGGGTGATCTGGGGTGATGGGCAGTGCTCACCCATCTGGTTCTTGTTGGGCAGGTAGTAGGCGTTCAGTGCCTGAGGAGGCAGCAGCCAACTGCAAGGAAAGACAGCAGTGCTGGGCTGCAGGGGCACCGAGGGGCATAGCAACGCCACCCCTGCGCACAGCTGAGGAACAGGGGGGCATTCCCGGCTTGTCCCATGCCCTTCTGCCCACACCCTGTGGGGTGCAACTGGGCATGGCATTGGTGGGGCTATGCTGTGCTGCCCCCATTCCCCCCCCAGGGCAAGGGGATACCCACGCAGACTTGTCCACCTCCTGCCGGATCTTCTTCACTGAGAGCCTGATGCCAAAGGCGATGCTGTTGAGGATGTTCTTGAAGTAGGTCTTCTCATCCACCTCAAACTGGGGGTGCACAGCCTCATCAGGGAGGATGCCAGCCCCAAGAGTGTGGAGAGTAGGCCTGGAGTATCCTCCCATCCCTTTGAGCCTCGGTGACAGGGTGTGGGATTGTGGCTGTGAGCTGGATATGGCATAAGTGTGTCCTCATGTCCCATGTGTGCCCATAGGGGCAGCTCCTTCTCCTTTAGTGCCATGGGGTCCCTGGGTCATGCTGACAACCCCAGACCTTGCTGAGAATGGGGCTGAGCTCTAAGGGTTGCAGTGTGGGGAAGGAGACATCATCCCAGACCCCAGGGACAGTGTGACACTGTCCATGTTGGGAACTTGGACAGTGGTGGGCACAATGAGCACCAGCAGGCAGCTTGTTTTGGGGTGGCATCTCTGCAGACCCCGAGGTGAATATCATCTCCCCCCTCTATGTTCCTACTCCCCCATGTGCTCCTGGGCCACTCCTTGCCTCATACTCCTTGTCGATGGCCTCTGGCTTCAGTAGGAAATCAGGGTACCCGATCATCACCATCATGTACCGGAGCTGTGGGCAAAGTGAGTGGTGGATTCAGGCCCCCATCCCGTGTGTCCCCAACCTGGTGATGAAGAAAAAGATGGGTTCATGCTGGGGGCCACCACCTTGGCCCTGGCTGCTCTCCGTGTCTCCTCGTCCATCCAATCCAGTTCATCCAGGCGCTGGTCCAGGATGTATTTGATGTCCTCCACCAGCTGGTGCACCTATGGTGGGTAACCGCAGTGCTGGCACAGCATCCTCACCATCCACCACCAGCCAGACAGCCCTCGGTGAGGTGCAGTAGTCACTTTGGCAAGGTGACAGGAGGATTGTGGTGACTTCAAGCCCCTAGGCAACATTACCTACCTTGGCTTTGCTGGCAGAGGAGAAGTGCTCCTCGACGAAGAGGGCACCTAGGGCCATGCCGAAGTGCTTGTTGGCCTGGCTCAGGCAGATCTTACCCAGCTCCAGCTGCTTCTCATTGCCCTCCATCTCCTTGGAGAGCTCGTGGATGGCATCACGGAAGGGGGTGGAGAGGTGCTCGCTCAGCACCACCACGATGCGCCACAGCATATAGTTGTGAAGGATCCTGGTGACAGGGGGCAAGATCAGCTCAGAGCACGTCCCCTGGCACACAGGGAGGGTAGGAGCATATGCCAGGATGGCAAGGACCCCTGCTTGAGGACACAGGGAGGCCATGGCCGGTGGGAACACAGAGGCAGTCTGGCACCATGTCCCTCTCTGATGTGTGCCTTCTCCCAGCCACTTTCCTAGGCTTCCTGTGCTCAGCCTAGCCTTCCCAGGAGGAGGGTGGTGGAGGCAGAGGACCAACCACAGGCTGGGGAAGGTTCTGAGGGCACAGGGGATGCCAGCACCTCTCACCTGCCAGGCGTCACACGGATGAGGTCGGACACCTTGTGCATGTAGTCTGTGGCCAGCAGCACCACCTCCTCGTCCTCCGAGAAGTTGTCATGGAAGATGCGGTCCAGCAAGCGCTTCCACTTGAGCTGCCAGGACAGGAACTGTCAGCGGGGCATGGGGGCCCCCACCCCACGCCACCCTGGAGGACACCCCCTCCAGCCTTACTGAACCCCTACCACCCCATCCCACCAGAAAAGTGCAGGGTGAATTCATCACCTTCAAGTGAACTTAACTGGGGCAGGTGAGAATGCAGCATGGAACAGGGGAACAGGGACAAGTGTGGGGCACAGGGCAGATTTGGGGCAGAGGTGACAGGCTGGCACCATGGGTACTCACTGTGGGGGTGATGCGCTGCAGCTCGCCCAGGGTGACTTTGTGGTACATGCTGCTGACATCCCTCCGCATGTCATCATACTCAGACACTGTGATCTGCACAGAGTGGGCATGGCTGTCACCGCCCACTTTGAGGGTGACACAGGGATAGGGCACTGGGATGGGGCAGAGTTCTGGGGCAAGAGGTGCTACTGGCTCACATCCTTCCCACTCCCTGCTTCAGGAACTCTCTGAGTGGAGCTGATCAAAAGGTCTCCAAGGAATTGCAGTACCAAGGGATGGGCACCAGGATCCCCCAAGGCCCAAACTGTGGTTCCCAAGACCTGGGTATGGAGTCCTCAAGGGCCAGGAGTGGGTTCACAAGGAGTGGATGTGGAGCTGGAGTGGTTGTGCCAAGGTCTGGGACTGGGGGTTCTCAATACGTGGGGCTGGGTCCCTGAGCCTCCACTATGGGGTCTGAGATCACCAGGAGCCAGGCATGAAGGTCCTTAAGGACTGGGAGTGGAAGTCCCCAAGGAGAGATTGAAAGGGGGTCTCTTGGGACTAGACATGGATATCCCCAAAAATCTGCAACTGCGGTATCCAAACGCTGGGCAGGGGCACCCCAAAGCCCAGCACAGGCATCTCCCTCACATTGGCAAGGTGCTGCTCCAGTTGCAGGATCTCTTGTGCTTTCTGCTCCACGTGCTCAGCCCCCAGGAGAGTGAGCAGTCGCTCCATGAACACCCGGTATGCAGCCAGGATCTGTACAGAAGGATGGGATGCTGAGTGCCACATCACACTGCCCTGTGGCACCTCAATCCTTGGCACTACTGGTAGTGGGGTGCCTTCTGTCTGCCACCCCATGTTGGGTGCTGGTCCCTCTCTTAGTGTGCACACCATGGCATCGGTGTGCCTCTCACCTTCTCGCTCTCCTCATCCTGCCCCAGGTAGAGGGTTCGTTCAGGCAGAGTCAGCCCATCCTGGTCAATCTGGGAGGGAGAGACGGGGGCACTGGATGAACAGAGGGAGGGGGGCTGTGCTGAGCCAGGCACTGCTCACCTTCCCCCATATTGCAGTGTGCCCTGGTGCCTCTGGATGCATAAGGTGGCAGTGTGGTGGAACAGTCCCAGACATGGGCACATCAGTGCCTCAGTTTCCCTCCTGCGAGAGACTGCTGGAGCTGCAGTGGGGAACATGCAATGAGCTGGGAGTGCTGGTCAAGGGACAGGCCACTACTCCTGGGCCAGACTGGCACACAGGCTGCCCCATAGCCTGCACTATGCTTCCACCACAGTCTGCCCCATGCCTGCCCCCTGGCCAGCCCCAATCCTGTGCTGCAGCCTGTCCCATGAAGAGTCATGGGGACGAGCTGCATGGACACTGTCACTCTCCACACACACTATCCTGTAGCCACAGGCTCTAACACATACACACACTCGGATACACTTGCATCTATGTGTAAATATACACATACATCCCCCCCGGTAACCCACTCCGCCCCTCACGACACACCCCTACGCACCTTACCTCTGATCCATGTACATGCACACTCACACACACATGAATCCCACATCCCTTTCTCTCTCTCTCAGTCATTCGTGTTCCACCCCACCAGAGCCCCTTCCACACACACAGCCACTGTGCTGCCCCGCACACCCACGGGCACCCTCACCCTTCCTCCACCATCTCCCTCCTCATCCCCTGCCCTCTTTGCTTTCCCCACGCGGGTGCTACCACATCTGCAGCCCTCACATATCTGCCCCAGCCCACTCACACACCCCCTAACCCATCCCCTCTCTCAATCACACCCACTACACACACATTCTCTCCCGACACACACCCCCAAGTCCTGACCCCCAGCCCCGGCTGTCACACCCTTCTCCCCCCGCCACGCCCGCCCCGTCCCACCCCGCGCACACCCGGGCCCCGCTCAGCGCTCCCACCCTTTCCCTGTGACACACGCTCCCTCTAGTGTGCACCCGCACGGCCCGGAGCGCTCCCTCTCGCTCTCACACATACTCAGCCCCAACATCTCACAGGAAACGGAGCTGCTGGTCCCCACCACTGCATCCCCGCAGTGTCCCCACCGTCACCTCGTCCCCTCCACGCCGTCACCTTGTGCGCCCGTGCCCAGCCTGTCCCTGCTACACCCACCTCCACCATCGTGCCCACTATGGCATCCCCACTGTGCCGTTGCTGTGCTCCCACCATACCCTCTACTGCACCCCACAGCCACCAAGGGTGTTTGAGTCTTGGCCACTCAGATAAAGCCCACCCGTGCCCGGGAGGCACCACAGGGAGAGGGACATGGGCTGGCAGGGGTGGGACAGGCTGATAAAGCTATGGGCAGATGCCATGGCACCCTGACACAGTGCTGTGGGGCTGGAGGGCATCTCCCTGTCTCTGCATGAAGCTTGCCCTTTGTGTACAGATGGCAGCCAGAATTCCAAGGTGAGGAGTTCGGCTGCCAACGCTCTGAAGACCCTGGTGCTCTGCTGAGCTTCCCTCAACACCCAGGGCGGCGGCACGGCCTCACTCTGTGCCTCCCACTGCCTATGTCCCCAGCCCTGTCCTGCAGGTGACACCCTCACCCCAGGGCAGCCTGAGACAAGGATCTCATGGCAGGAAGATGGGAAGGTCCCCAGGCACAGAGGAGTCCCCAGCCCAGCCATCTGCTACAGCCAAGTCCACATGCCCAGTGCCACTGCAATGAAAACAGTGACATCAGGTAGGTGTCATTGGCACTGTCGAGTGGCCGGGGCGGGGGGCAGCCCCAGGGGCAGGGTTCCCTCACCCGGATGATGTAGCGGGAGGTGTTCCTCTCGTCCAGGCTGACAGTGAGGGAGAAGAGCACGGCAGCGCTGTAGACCCCCTGCGTCTTGTAGAGCAGCTCGTTGATGTCCCCGCGGTCCGGAGGAGCGTCCCAGCCACCGCACTCCCCGATGACCTCCAGCATGGGCCGGGGGCCAAGCCGATCGATCTCAGCTTGGTCCAGGCATGAGCGAAAAAACTCCTTGACCTTCCTTTCGGCCGAGGCGCGGGCTCGTCGCCGCACGGGGCGGCTCAGCAGCGCCCGCAGCTTCGCCTCATTCTGCTCGGCGATGGCCCCGATGGTGCCGTACACCAGCTTGTCCTCAGGGATGCCGTGCCGCCGGAGCCAGCCACCGCAGGCGAAGGAGTAGAAGTCCTGGCAAGGGTCGATGGTAGCATCCATGTTGGCGCTGAGGAAGCGGGATGCCCGCAGGAAGGCCTTCTTCTCCTGGCACCCCTCCAGGCAGTAGCTATCCCCTTCGGCCGCCAGGTACTTGAGGACCAACATGCACGTCAAGATGACGCAGAGACCCGCAGCGAACACCAGCCCTGACAGCAGACAGACCTCCCGGCGGCTCCAGCGCGGCAGACCCCCACGGCGCTTCTTGGCCCCCGTGCCCAGCTGGAGGGCGAAGCCATTGGGCAGGGTGCCGCTCTGGTACTTGCTCACATACTTCACCTCCTGAAACTCATCATAGTGTGCTGTCAACGAGTAGGTCTTCTCCATGGCCGAGGATGGAGCTCCCTGCCCGCAGCACGGGTGCAGAGGGCTCAGGGCAGGTGGAGGGCAGGCTCAGGCAGACCACGGTTCATGCTGAAGCCACGCCTGTCACAGAGGGGTGGTAGAGGGTGTCAGGGTGAGTCAGGAAGCTCCTAGAAAAGGCAGAGGAGATGGTTGGGGCAGGGGGAGGGGGCGATTGGGAGGAGCAAGGGTGAGGGGGGTTGCTTCTTGTCGTCATTGCTGCCTTCATCACCATCCCTGCCTGTGCGCCCCACTGGTGGTACTGGGGCCAGGAGCTTGGTGGCAGCTTTATCCCATGTTTGTCTCCTCTGTCAGTTCCTTTAGTGACAGGGCAGGGTCCTCCCTGCATGACCCCAGGTGGGTTTCAGCCCCTGACAGTTTTATTTCACATACCCCCCATGACTACAGAGCACTGGTAAGAACACCCACACCAGGTGGATGTCTGGGGTGGTCCAACAAGCACATCCTCACACAGAACCTTGAGAACCCTTCCTGATCAGGGGGTGCACAGGGCTGTCAGTCCTTTTAGGAGGGGTATAGGTGGGTGAGCATCTTGAGGAAGAGGAGCTTTGGGACTATTCATGAGGGGAAGTGTTGGGTTGTGGTGCTGTGGGTTGGGTCGGGTTGTATGGCCCTGTGTCATGGTGTATGGCATTTCATTGTGTTGGGTTGGGTGGTGGCGCACCGTGTTGCATTGTGTTGTGTCAAATTGTGATGCGGTGTGTGATGTGTGAGCAAAGTTAATTCCAGTCTGTGGGGAGCTCCGGACCCCATGGACGCCTCACAGCATTCCCCCACAATCACCACCACCATCCATTCAGCCCCTCTCCACTGGCTGGTGCCGGATGGGCAGGGGTGTCTGCCAGCGGTGATATGCAGGGGGGGAGTAGATCTGCCCATGGGGAAAGGAGGGTGGGGACATAGATGCCTCGAGGAGCGGGGGAGCTTTGAAAGGAGACCCCGCGCCTCGCTTGGTGCAGTATGGCATCCGGATTTGCAGGTGGGGGAGGACACAATGGGGACAAAGAGCCGCTCGGGAGGTGCCCAGTATCCCCGCGGCGGGCTCCCCGCCCCCGCGCCCCGCACCCCTGTTCCCTCCGCAACTTGGGCAAAGTTGTGCCCTGGCGCGGCAGACCGGCGGTGCCCGTGCTGGGTGGCTGCTGCCGTCGGAAAGTTAGCAGGGACGGCAGCGAGAACGGCGGGGCGCGGAGGCGGCAGGGGGCTGCCCGGGAAGCTCGGGGAATACCGCTCGGGGTGCTGCTCAAGACGCTCGAGGGGTGCTCGGGGGTGCGCGGGGAACTCTGCCCAGGATTGACGAGGGAGGATGCCTGCGATGCTCGGAGGATGCTGCCCAGAATGCTCGGGAAGGTGCTTGCAGGGATGGCAGGGAGATGCTCGGGATGTGTTCGCCGGGATGATGTTTGTGATGCTCGGGGACATGCTCGAGGGTGACTCGNCCGGAGGGAGGCGGCGGGGCGGGGAGGGGGTGGTGTCTCCAGCCCGGCTCTCCCGCAGGCCAGGCTCCATTAACGAGATTATTATGCAAATAGAGCAGCCCTGTGCCACCCGCCAGCCTTACCTCATCCCCGCCGGCGGGGAGGCCGGNATATTCGGGGGATGCTCGCGGAGTGCCCGCCTGGAGGCTCAGTCTGCTCCCCAGGCTGCTCGCGAGGTGCTCACCAAGGTACTCGGGGGATGCTGAGGGGATGTTCTTCGCTCTGCTGGCCGGGATGTCCGCTGGTGCTCGGTGTTCGCTCGCCGTTTGCTCACCGAGACACTCGGGGGGATGCTCCCGGGATGCTGGAGGAATTCTGCCCGGGATGCTCGGGGACGCTGCCCGGGATGCTCGGGAGGTTCTGAGGGGTGCTCACCGGCTCTCCCGGGGGGTGTCAGCAGGCTGCCGGGGGCTNGGCACACGGGTGGCAGTGCCAGTCTGCTTGGCATCGTCCGTCCGGGGGCCCTGCTGCCATCCCGCGGAAGTCGGGCACCCAGGGGGGGCATGGGTGGGCACGGCCGACGGCCTGTGCCAGGAGCATCCCGGCAGCTCGGCACCCCCAGCCCTCCCCGGGTACCCTGGGGGCTCCGTCCCATCCTGCCAGGGTGGGTGCAAGGGGACAGGAGTGTGGGTGGGCAGGAGGCAGAGCCTGGTAGACTCCGGTGAGAGGGATAATAGGGGGGTTGGCATGGGGTGGCACAGGGAGGGGGCCGTGCGTTCACACACACACACGAAGGTCCGGGAATATTAAACTGCATTGCAGATAAATCCCCAACATAAATATCGTGAGCTGCTCTGCCACGGGGGGGCCCAGCACAGAGATTTATAGCCCAGCAATTCCCACTGCCCGCGGTGGTCCCCTGCAGCGCCTGCATACCCCGGCCCCGCATGGCCGTCCTGCCTGCCATGCTCAGAGGTGCTCTGCTACCCTCGCCCTCCCTGTGCCAGCACATCCCTCGGTGCTCAAAGGGGACTCTGAGTCTTCCTGGGTGCTCGGGTGGGACAGCACATACACCCAGCATGGGGTTCTGCTTGCCTTGAGGTGACTCAGTGATGTGGGACCCAATGTCTTGTCCTGTGGTCACCATGGGCTGTCCCCAGTCACAGCCCTCACGGCTTTGGCTGTGCTGGGATGCTGGGCACAGCCCAGGCAAGGCGCAGGCATGCAACATCACACGCACCAGTTGTGACACACATGTACATCACATCTACACCCAAACACACCGACATGCCCCAGTACAGACACACATGCTGTGCCTCCACGTATGTACTCACACTCAAACATTCACTCAAGCCATCCACACATATTCTGGCACACTTACATACACATTGGTGTGTTGCAGCACAGCTTTCCTGGGGCACACGCTAAGGCAGAGGGCCTCCATATATCTCACGAGAGAGACGCTCCAGGCTTGGGCATTCCAACGAGCCAGGCACTGCCAACCTCCGTGGAATGAAAGCGCACCCAGAGTCAGGCTGCTTCACAGGGGGGCATGGGGAGCTCTAACTTCCTGTTCGTAAGGGGGCTGGCTGGAGGGTGGGGGCACAGGAGTGGGTGCCATGCACCAGCCTGCCCATGCCTGCACTTACCCGGCCCTGAGACACACTTGGCACCGTGGTAGGAGCATGATGGATGCATATGGTGGGGGCAGGGGAGGGCCTGGCATTATTAACAGCCCTGGGTATAGCTCCAACAGGGCTGTAAAAATTAAAGGCGTGTGGATATAAAATAATGGATAAATCTGAGCCGGCCGCAGAGCGCTGCGGTGTCCCGCAGGTGTTGGCATCTCGAAAAGCCAAGGTACAGGAGGTATGTGACAGGCACTTGAGTGTAGCTATAGGGCATCAGGCAGTGCCTACACCCACTTGCAAGTGCTGAGTTTCCCCCTAAAATTCCACTTTATGCCCCCAGATGCACAGGCACTGTCAACCTGTGGAGCTGACTTTGTGAGGGAAGCAGCTGCTGCTGAAGCTGGGATGGAACAAAAGAGCTTCTCCCTATGGAGAAGGGCCTGGGAGTGCAGGGCACCAGGATTGGGATGCCCACAAGCACTGCCCAGCCCACACACCCCCAACAGGCAGGATCCATGCCATGGGGCCAGTACAGCCAGGGATCATCAGGTGGGTGTGACCCCTGGATCCTGCCCACCCCATGGCCCACGGCTCTGACCCTGAGCAGGGCCTGGGCAGCACCCACCTCATCAGCCCCACTCCTCCTTGCCCATCCCACGGGCCACCCTGCTGGCATCCTCATTTTCCCCAAGATTAGCCGCGGCGCGGGAGCCTCCGCGCATCGCCAGCAGGTGACAAATAAGATTTTTCCACTCTCCCGAGCACCCGGCATGGGTCTGTCATTGAAAATGCAAAGCAGTGCGGTGCCAACCTCCGCGCCACCCACCCTCACCTCTGTCAGCCCCTCGGTGCTGAGCACTCACCTAAATGACCCCCCTCCCCTGTCACCACTAGACTCCCTGCTCCACTCACTGCTCTCCTTTGGCAGTGCTGGGGTGCTGGGCAGGGTGCCCTCAAGCCCATTGGGGCAGGTCCCCATGGGGTTTCTTAGAGAGATGCTACTTGAGGAGTATCACCTTGGTTGGGCAGCATTGCCTCATGGTGTCCTTTGGGTGCACCCACACCCCTGGTGCTGCAGGTAGGTGAGCAGGGCAGAGGGTGCCTGGGGTCCCCACCAAGTGCAACCCACTAGGGCCTGCCTGCCTCCAGGGAAGATGCCAGGCTCTGGGGTAGACATAGGGCAAGATCATTCCAGTGGTAGGGGCTGAAGGATTGTCCTTTGTAGGAAACATCTGGCCCAAGGCATCCCTGTTGGGGTAGGCATCACCCCACCAACCCCACCCCAAGAGAGCCCATTCCAGTATCCAAGTGGGGAGTATGAGAGTGCTCCACCCCACAGCTGGGCACATCCACCCAGCACTCACGACCTGGACCCAGTTCTCCCAAACCCCTCAGTTCCCCCCCAACCCCTTAGTTTCCCCCACATCCAACCCTGGCACCCCATTACCTGCTGTGCCTCCAGCCCATAGCCATGCACCCCCCAGCAGCCCCCAGCCCCATTCCCCCCACCGCCGCCTCGTCTCCCCTCTGCTATTGTCAGAGGGTTGCCTCTGCCTCTGTCTGCGAAATTAATTCGGAGGTGGAGAGGGAGAATTATGTAAAGTGTGGTTATTCTGGAGCGGCGGGGGAAGCGCGGCTGATGGCAAAGTGCCTTTTTGTGTGTTTAATATGCATTTTTTTCCAGCGGTGCATTTTCAGGCGGGTAATTTGCTGTCTTTTCAGACCCCGATCAGTATCATTTCTCCGGCAATGACAGCTTTTATTTGCACTGAAATGAATGCTGCGAAATTTCCAAGAAATAGCCGAGGCCCTGTTGGCTGCCCACCCCCGCAGGGCCGGGGCATAGGCACCCACCAGCGCCTGCCCCCCGCAGCCTCCTGCCCACGGCCCCACTTGGCAGTGGTGCCCTGGAGCTCTGGGCACATCTGTGTGGCAGTTTGCACACCCCATGTTCACAGGTGTGTGTGAACCCCTGGCTCCCCCACTGTGCTCATCAGCACATCACACCTGGTGTGGGTATACATGCTCACACCAACGTGTGCCCTCCTTGTGCATGTGCACATCCCTTAGCACAGCAACCCCTCCAACCTGCACACGCACACAGAGTCTTCTAACCCATACATATCCCTGCCTCAACATGTACGAACACACACATACATATCCTTCCCTGTGTGCTGGGGGGAGCGCCCTCGATTTGTATCCCCCCAGACCTTGGCATAGCACCCCTGACCCAGAGCACCGAGCCACCAGAAGCATTTGGAGGTCCCCCATTCATCCCTCTTTGCCCCAGCACAGTCTTTGGGAAAAGCGAGGCACAAGAAGGGGCAGGCACAGGCGGGTGCTCTGCCCACAGCCTATCGCCTTTGGGCACTGACAGCGATGGGTGGGGGCCTGGAGGAGATGCAGCATGTGTGTGTGGCTGTTTGTCTGCACATCTGTACGCTGGGAGGAAGAATGCTGTTTGTGTAGGTGTGTTCCGCGTGGGCGTTGCGTGCCAGAGCTGGTTTGCCAGAGCTGCGGTGCCGGCGTGCGATGCTGCCATTGCAGGGGCCGTGATGCTGCGCGTGCCCACCCGGGTGTGCCCGGGTGTGCCCATATCAGCCCCCAGCCCCTGCTCAGGTGTGTGTGACGGTGTGTGTGCAGTGGGGACACGGGCACACTTGCTCATGGGATGTGTGTGGGTATCTCCGACAGGGACAGCATCCTCGTGTGTGCCCAAGCACACGTGGCCCAGGGGTGATGCATGGTGCTGTGGGGTGCCCCTGCATGCACAGTGCTGCACCCCACAATGCTGTTGAGGTTTGCAGAGTCTCAGCCTCGGGTCCCACACGCACCCAGCCGTGGGTCCCCAGTTGTGGAGAAACTGGTGCCTGGCACGGCCAAGGTTAACTCTGCTGGAGCCCATTGGCACAGTGCAGGGAAGCTTTAATTTAATGAAGTGTGAGGCTTTTTATGGGCTTTTAATTACATGGTGATAATTAACATTATAGGCCGCCGGGTCCCACTGGTGCCCAGCTGCCCTGTGCCAGCTCCAGCCTGTTTGTAAATAAATCCCGTGGGCCATACACTGCCCACCCCAGGGCACCCACCTCCCGTGGCAGGGAGCAAAGCCAGCTCCAGCCCCCTGCCCACCCACCAGGGCACAATCCAATCCAAAATGTGGGAAATACGGGTTCCCACTATGTTTTTCCCACCAGCAGCACCCAACCAACCTGGGTTTTTGCAGATCTTTGGCTGAACAGAGCTGGCAGTCGATACCGCCAGGCTTGGTGAGAGAAGGCACAGGGAGCAGTACCACACTTGCCACCCCCGCTGGAACCCAGCCTGGCAGGCAGCAGCCCCCCTGAGGCTAATAGGAAGTGATCCATCAGGCAGCACTGGGCACACTGCCCACCTGCCAGGCACCCGCGGGATTTATTGTCCATCGTTCAGGCCATTTCCTGCCCTCCTCTAATCAATAAGAGGGGGGCAGGGGGCAAGGCCAGCCTCCCCATGATGGGTGCAGAGAGATTATGATGCCCCATGAGACAGGTCCCAGAGTAAGGCCAGGAGACTCAGGTGTGCCAGTAAGGGCCCCTGCCACAAATCATTTCCCACTCCCTGCCAGGACCAGGAGTTCAGCTCCTTTGTGAGTGGGGGGACTAGAGGTTAAAGGATCAGGGTACCCCCTACCCAACAGCACTGGGGGTTCTGAGTGACATCTGAGGTGCCATACACTCTAGCCATTAGGGCCAGCACCTGACTGCTTCCCCCACCCACCCAGCCTCATGCAGGGAACCCAGGCCTCTGGGCTCCCCTCCCCCACCCATTCCCATTTAATTTTTCCTAATGAAAGGCAGGAGGATGGCGGGGAGCCGGGGCACCAAGGTCGAGGCTGCCTTTAATCAATCCCCGTTGCTGGCTGGGTGCCCGGAGGAGCTGGCGGAGAAGTGGATGGGGGCTGTGGCAGGGGGGAAGCACAGTGAGGGGGTTGCAGGGTGCAACCAAGGGCCTCCCAGCAGTCAACTGGGGCCCCCAGTGCTTGGCACCCCCTGGAACCCCATTATGCCCCACCACCAGACCAAAGAAAAGGCACCGTGAATGCACCATGCTGCCCAGCTAGCACCAGGGCTGTGTCCAGATCCTGCCAGGGCAGCTTTAATCCTCTGCAGGAGACAAGCCCAAAATGCAAGCCCTCTTCCTGTACCCACCTCCCACCGTGAGGTACCAGCCCCTCTTTGCCCACCAGCATGGGCACACCCGAGCTGGGGGCATTCCCAGGCTTAGGCTGCTAAAGGCACTGGGCAAAGGAGGGTGCAGGGAGCCAGAGTGACCTAGAGCTGGGTGCTGGTGACAGCACTCACCCCGTGCACCAGCACGGTGGGGCCCAGCCCACGGGTGAGCAGCTCCAGTTGGTGCAGGTAGAGTTGGTAGAGGCTGGTGTCAGCTGGTGGCCGTGGCAGGTAAAGGAAACGCACAGCTGGTGCAGGACTCTGCTCCAGGACCAGTTTGTTGGCAGCACGCACATACTCATCTGACACTTGTGTGGCGTTGGTTGGGAAGTTCACAATCCCTTCCTCCTCTTCCTCCTCCTCCTGTGCTGGCCCCCCTGGGGGTCCCCGGCAGGTTTGCCAGTGCAGGCGGGTGATGGCGTCCCAGGGCACCAGCTGGATCTGGGCCTGGATGCGCAAGTCCTTGAGGAGCTGGCGCAGCTTCTCCTCCTGGGCATGGGGCATGGTACCCGCCTCCACACAGAGGAAGAGGCGCAGGCGGGCCCGGCGCCAGGCCCGCGCCATGTTGAGAACACAGGCCATCTGCAGCAGGAACAGGCTGCAGGTGTCGGCGTAGCGGGCGCTGTCAGGCCGCAGCAGGTTGACTGGCCAGACGTGGATGGTGGGTGGGGGGCTGGCAGCCCGACGCAGCTCCCAGGCCTTGTCCAGACTCTCCAGCTGCCGGGCCAGCAGGACATTGCGAAGCATCTTCAGGGCATCAGCCACGATACCCACATACTCCTGGGCTGAGAGCAGCTTGGGGGTGGTGGGTGCCCGCAGTGGGGGGAAGCCCAAGGGAACCTCCTCACGGGTGCTGGTGAAGGCAGGGTGACGCGCTAGACCATCCTGTGGCGTCTCATCATCGTAGAAACCCAGCACCAGGGTGTTGGGCCGCATCCCACCTGCCAGAGAGACCACGCCAACCCAGATGAGCAGTGGTGGAGGGCTCCACCAGCCCTTCTGGCACGGTGGGTGTCAACAAGCCACAGCCTGACTCTGACACTGTACATCCTGGTGATTCCAGACCCCTTAGCATCTATCACACACACAGATGTCACCTTGACCCAACTCAGCTTTGGCACTGCCCACCCAATACCTCTCCAACTTGGCTTTGGCACTACTCACAACAGGTGGTTCCAAACCCCTTGGCACCTCCCATCCAGGTGTCCTCAAGCCCCTCAACACTGCCAGTACTGATGCCTCCAAGCCCCAACTTGGCTACAGCACTGCTCACCCAGATGCTTTCAAGAGCAAACTTGGCTCTGGTATCCTCTGTCCAGGAGCCTCCAAACCCCTTGGCACTTCTCAGCCCCCAGGGACAGCAGAATGGACCTCATCTGTGCCAAGCCCAGGTGTCACTCACCAAGGCCAGAGGTGAAGAGGAGCTGCCGGACACCGTGCCGCACCGAGGGTGCAAGGGTGAGGCTGACGAAGGCCTTGACATTCAGCTTGTCCACCAAACTCAGCCACGAGTCCTGCTGGGGCTGCAGCGGGTCTGAGGGCAGCGCGTCTGGGTGGGGAGCAAAACCAGCATTAGCAGACGGGTACCCCATACTAGGGCTCATCCTGGTATCCACCCTGCCACAAACCAGTACCAAGCCCTGTGCCCAACCCAGCACCCAGGAGACAGAGAGGGAGAAGCAGGTGCTTACAAAGATCTGAAACTATACATAAATGTATAAAAAAATACCCAGGCAACCCCATCCCCACTCCCCAATTTCAGGCCATTAGTCACCACAGCAACGGTGGGGAGCGGCAGAGCAGAGCTTGTGCATCTGCTGGGGTGGGGATGGGCACAGCCATGAAGTGTGCCAGGGATCACAGGTGTGCAAACCAGCACACACCAGGGTGGAAGCACACCTGACGCAACTGGACACACAGGGGAAGGTGTGAGGTGAGGATGGACACACATGTGCAAGGCCATGTTGAGTGTGAGCCCACACACGTGCTGGGTATGCACAAGCACTGAGCCAGGTGGCACGTGCCACGTGTGCACATGAGCAGCAACACAGGGAGAAGCCCCATGTGCACGTGTAGGCATGAACACTTGAGCACACACATGTACAAGCTTTCAGCACACGTGTGCAAGCATGTGTGCCAGGAGGCATAGGACAGACACAAGCCACCAATGCTCCCCATGCCAAGCCCAAGGTGCCACACACACGGGCCCAAAAGCCAGACGTTCTCTTGTTGTGTCCATCCTGCCCGGCTGGCAGCAGCATCAATCCAAGAATTCTGGGAGCCCCCTGGCACCACAGCAAGGGACAGAATTCACCAGCACAAGTGACAGTGCAGATCCTCACCCAAGTCCTGCAGCTCAATATGTCCCAGGACATAGAGGCCGCTCTTCTTGAGGTCATTGACAAAGTCGATGAGGCGGGCACTGGCTCGTGGGTTCTGCACCATCAGCAGCATCTGCGGGCGCCAAAACTTGACATGGTCCTTCCGCACATCCAGCATCAGTAGGTACTTCCGCACCTGGAAGAGGGAGGAAGGAGAAAGGTGAGGAACACTTCTTTCAACACATCACCCCATGGGGATGCCAGTCCTAAGGACATGCTGTCCAAGACAGAGCTGAGCTGCCACAGGGACACCCACTTTCCATCTCATGAGGGGACAGGAGGAGGACAGGGCTCACCTGATGAAAGATGAGAGCCTGGCTGATGTAGCCCCAGGTGCTGCTGGGTGAGAGGTAGTGGAGAGCAAGGAGAAGGAGCAGCAGGAAGCCCAGGCTCGCTGAGGCCGACACGGGGCTGATGAGGAACATCATGACGCAGCAGCCTGCGATGCCCAGCAGGCAGGTGTGCCAGGTGAAGTATCGGAAAGTGGGCCTGGAGCAGGGAGGAGGGGACACCCGCTACTGTGTGGTGCCCATGCTGGCTGCAGGGAGGGCACAACAAGGGAGGGGAGCTATGCCAAGGGGCCACACAGGTTACCCACAGTTTTCCCACTGTGCCAGGTCAGGGCACGTTAGACATCCCATAAGCCTGCAGGAGAGGTTATGGAGGGCAGACAGGACCTCCCAGGGCAATGGGCAGCCCCTGGGTTCCAGCCCCTGGCAAACAGAGGCAATGATGGCCATGGAGCCAGTGCTGCCCTGGCACACTCAGGTAGTGTTGGGCAGCATGTGGCAGCGCCGGCAGCCACAGTACTGGCTCAGTCTGGAACAGGGAGGCGGAGGCGGGGAAGCGAGAAGCTGTTATTTTCTCTAATTGCTGTTTTTCCTGAAAGGTAATTAAAATCCTTTTCCGCTGTGCTTGATGGAGACCTCAGTGCAGGGAGGGGGGAGGCACCAGATGTGGGGTGGGCAAGGGGGCTGCTGCTACCCACCCCAGCAGCCTCCTCCAGGCACCAGTCCTGCCACATCTGTGAACGGTCAAGGGAGAAGCAGGGCAGAGCGGATGGCACCCAGCTCTCCCTCAGGAATGGGGTGCTCTGGGGGATCCCCTGGCCCTGTTTGGGGACCACCTCTGTGCACCCATGGGACTCTTCCTGCTGTAGTATCACAACATCCTGCACCAAGTGCAGTGCACATCACCCAGGAGGGAGATCAGGCTCCCCCTGGCCACTCTGCCATGTCCCCTGCACCCCAGATTTGGGTATCCCTGCCAACTCTGCCCCGGGCTGGGGCTGCCTGCCATACATACTCCTCCTTCCTGGAAGATCGTTTCTCCTTCCCCCACCCAGGATCCCCCTTCTTCCCTCCCCCTTCTCCGTTAGTTTAATTAGCGCTAATGGAAAGTGGGCTCCATCACTGCTTGGCAAACTGCCCGGGGGATGCCGGCCGGGCACAAGCTATAAATTACCTCTGGAAAGCCTAAGGGGAGGGGCCGGGTGGTACCCAGTGGTGTTGGGTTTATCAGTACCTGCTCAGCAAAGCGGTGCCAGGGCATGAGAACTGTGCCAAGCCAGAGCCATGCTGGGGCCTGTCTCCTTCTCTCTCCCCAGGAATAGGGATGTCTCTACCCACCCACTGTCCAAGAGCGAGGTGTTCAGCATCTCTGCCCACCATCTCATCACAATGCCCAGGCACAGGGATGGCAGGGGAACCAAAGACAGAAGGAAGGAGGGATGAGTGCCTGCCAAACATCTCAGCACAGCTTCTCTCCTCTGTGCCAGCAGGTACCTGAAGTTGGGGGCAGATGCCCATTCCAGTGCCAGGCAGGCCAGGTTGACAGTGGCGTAAACCAGAAGGAAGAAGGTGGTCACAACCCCTGCGATGGTGTTGAGCTTCCCAGAGAAGAGTACCAGCTGCAAAGAGCATGAGGTGAATGCACACCCTGGGATGGCACCTTTGGAGCAGGCCCAACCTCTGTTTACATGGAGCACACCCAAGGGGTCTGATGGGAAAGTGTACAAATTGGAATCCCTGCCCCTTGCTGTGATTGATCCTTCATTTATGGGATATTTCCCACCTCAGGGAGGGAAAGGCACAACTGCAGCAGGACACCTGGGACAGGAAGGGAGGCTGGGGGAGGAAACCCCAGGGGCAGGGGGACATGCCAGGCCCCACAACACCCAACCCATGTGACAATCCACTGTCACCCCACAAGGCTGGGCAAGGAGCATCACCAACAAACTCACCTGCACCACCATCCAGGAGAGGATCACCGCCATCACTGGGTTGCCACTGGCAGATGTCTTCTTGGCCAGCGCCAAAGCCCGGCCTGTAGACAGAGCAGGGAGGTTGGGCTGGGGCACCTCAGCAGGCACCAACAGGCTCAGCCACCAGCACCCTGGGTCCTGGGGCGGGGGAAAATTCCAGGGCACACAGGTGATCCAAATGGGTACATGCCAACCCACAAAACATCGCCTCCACACCAAGAGGGAGTTTCCTGGTGCCAGGACTGGTGCCCAGCAGGGACAACCTGCTGGGGGCTGGGCTCCAAAGAATGCCAGCAGACTCCAGGCACTCACCAAAGAGATCATCTCGGGCCAGGGCATACAGGATGCGGGATGCCCCAATGAGGTTGCTCATGGCCGCAGAGAGGGTGGCAGCATAGATGCCCACAGTGACCAAGGGTGGGAAGATACTGATGTCACGCAAGAAGCCATAGTCTTTCTGCAGGAGGGTCCTGTAGAGGGACACAGACACACTAGCAGCGCCTCAACTCAGGCCAGCATGCCCTGGGAACAGGCACATCCTGGCACCAATGGCCCATTTGAGGGGATAGGTGGCTATACCTGTTGCAGGTGGCACACATAAGGACAGCCAGCAGGTTGTAGACGAGGTAGGTGAAAAGCACAGCAGAGATGGTGCCCCGTGGGATAGAGTAGCTCGGGCGTTTCAGGTCCCCTGTGGGCAAGAGCATGCAGCATTAGTGCCCACAGCACATCCCCAGTCTCCTCCAGCCCAAGCTCCCATTCCTGGTACCACCCAGCCTAGCACCTCCTGTCCATACCTGACATGTTGGAGCCTGCCATGATGCCAGTGCAGCCATTGAACATCACTGCAAAGACTGAGCTGAAGCTCATCTTCTGCCCAGTGGTGTAGTCCACCCCATAGTCACCTGCAGAACACATGGGCACAAGCTGTGACAGGTTGTCCAGGGCAGCGCAGAACCACCATATGCCCTTTCCTCAATGTTCCCATACACAGGAGAAACCATCCCATGGTGGCTGCGTTGTGCCCACAAGCAGCGCCCACCCTCCAGCAAGGCCCTGCTCATGGTGGGGAGGGTAGGGGGAGCCTCTCCTCACCCCCCAGGTTTTTTCGCAGGGTGGTAAGGGAGAAGCCGGTGAAGGAGCCGTTCTCAACCTCAGAGCCATTTAAGTGGGGCAAGAGGATGGGCACCATGATGGGCCGTGTGGCGAAGAAGCTGACGAGGATGGTGCCCAGGACACCCGCAACAATGAGGAAGATGAGGAAGGTGGCCTTGGCGTAGATGGAGGCGCCCACGAGGCACACGAGGAGACAGAGTGCCAGCAGCACGGTGCCGTAGAGCAGCTCATACCAGTAGCTCTGGGGCAGGACGTGGACACCTGTGCCAGCTTTTTGACCTAGGCAGAGACAAGCCATCAGGGCTCAGAGGGGGCACCACCAGTAGCTGAGAGCTACCAGTGTTGTGCCATGCATGATGGGCAACAACACACATAGCCACACTAGCTATGCTGGACATGGTGCTTGGTGTGCATGGTAAGGGACACTTTTAGCCCCTGTCACTACACATGGGGCTACTCACCAGGCGGGATCCCAAAGCTGTCCATCACTGCCTCCACCAGCCCCAGCACGTAGAGGGCACTGCCACACACGTTGGCCAGGAAAAACATGATCCCGATGCTGCCCCCAAACTCTGGGCCCAGTGCACGGCTGATCATATCTTGCTCCAGTCAAGGGAAGATGCCAGCAGCTCCAGCTACCATCAGGTGCCCCCAACCCTCTCTCCCAGGCCAAGAGAGTCGCAGTCTCAGCATGGTAACCCAAGGTCAGTGGATAGGACAGTCACCCAATTTTGGCCCACATGCTCTGCCTCAGCAGCACCCACAGCAAAGGATACAGTAGGCTCCTCCAGCATCCAGCGCTCCGTTGGTGGCAATGGCACACACGGACAGCACCGTCATGCCAATGATAAAATAGGCCACTGCGAACATGGCCAGGGCCTGGTACAACCCGGCATGACCCACCACGAACCCTGTCAAGGACAGGGGAGAGGCCAACATACCCCTTAGCTGGGCACAGACCACCCCCAGGACAGAACACCTGGACACTGCCACCACACAGATGTCACTCTGCTGAGACATAAGGCTGCTCCCACTCCCATGCCCACAGCTCCCCCCAGGACACTCCAGCCCCTTCCTTGACATAGTGGGGATGTTCCAACTTCCCACCCACAGCAGCACCCACCAGTGTCCCCCACCTTGGGGCACCTCCATCCTCCTGCCATGTCAGGCCCAAGCACGCCCCAAAAACAAACAGGGCAGGGGCTCTGCTGCCCATCCCAGGGATGCTGGGACCCCTGTGCCCAGATGCTGCCCTCATCTCCCAGTGAGGGGACGGAGGCGGGTACCACAGGGTTCCCGTTGCTGCTCTGCTTGCCTACGGCAAAAGAGGAAGCAGAAGCAGTCCGGGATGTCCCCTGCCGGCCAGGGCACCACTCCTCGCTAGGTGTGTGCTCTCAGAGAGAGGGCACCCAGACCGGCTGGGCTGACGGGAGCGATCCCGGCTGGCAGCGCTGTGGGCAGGAAGTGGCCGCCCGTGGCTGTGGGCGATGCCCTATCGCAGCCACAAGCCAGGCCGCAGACGCGCCTGCAGGAAGGCAACGGAGGGGGGTGACTGGGGCACCGGCACCACAAGGAGCCCTTGGCACGCCAGGCTGGGTTTAGAGACGCCCCGTGTTGTTCCCAGAGGGCCGGAGGGTACTCGAGTACCAAAAGCAAGGGCAGCCGGGGGCAGAGCTGATGGAAATAAAGGGGCGCACAAAAGCAGCAGGGAGGTTAGTAGGAGAGACTGCTCACCCTGGACCTCCGGGAAGTGTTTGTGCTTGAGGCATGGGGGAAGCGGGGAGCTGACGGGAGAGCCACGGCCCACCCCCCCCTCCCCAGGAGGAAAGTTCCTCTTCCTGGCATCTTCCTTCCCACTCCGCCCCACACTTCCCCTCCAGCCTCGAGGCCCCCGGAGTAACACCCGTGCGGGAAGCGCGGGGGTCAGAGCCTGTATGAGGACAAGAGAGCGAGTGATGGCAGGGGGAGCCGCGACCACAGCTTGGGGGCTCCTCCAGCCAGGGGAGGGACTCAAGGTCCACCCACCCCCGGGGCCTTGCGGGCTCTGGGCACGCAGCCAGCTCCCGCCCTGGGCTCTCCGTGGGCGGGTAGTGAACGAGGAAAAGCTTTTCCAGTTCCCGGACCAGGGCCGACGCTGCCTGCCCCGAGCCATGCTAGGGCACCTACTCCCTCAGGGCCCCCAGAAAGGCTGCCAGCCGCCCCAGTCCACGCCCAGCCTGTCCCCCTAGTTCTCCCAGAAACCACAGTAACAAACTCATAACCCGAACCGGGGGCAGACTGGGAACCGATCTGTGCCCTTCGCACACACACACAGAGGCAGCTGGGTGTCTGATGGAGGACACCAGGGTCCTGCCCTTGGGATACCAGGTGGGATGGGGGGAAGAACTGGGGTGCTGGAGTCTGGCACTGGGGATGCCTGGGAACCACGAGGGCACTGGAATCTCATTTAGGGAAGGCACTGGGAAGACACAGAAGTCCTATCCCAGGGACACCAGGGCTTTGGATTGAGGTTCCCTACACGGATTCCTAACTGAGGGTGTCCTGCAGGTTCCTGTCCCTGGGTTCCCAGGTCCCAGGCTGGCTGGGGTCAGGCAGGGACACACAGCACTGGGACCCCAGCCCGGGGGAGCAACTGAGTGGGCACGGGAAGGACACTGAGGCCTCAAACCGGGGGCATACGGACTTTAGAGAGGGAGGCTCAAGAGGGGGCACTGGGGACCCAGACTGGGAAGGAAGCTGGAGGCTCTGGATGCACAGGGGGCCCGGGGTGGGAGTACCAGGCACGGCTGGTGAGTCTCGGCGGGCCCGGGGCCACGGCCGGGAGCAAGGGGCGCCCCGGGGGCGGCAGCACTCACCGAGGCGCAGGAAGAGGACGACGCTGAACATGGAGAGCAGCGTGGGCACCACAACGCCCAGGAACGTGGGCAGTTTGCGGGGGGCGGCGGCGGCGGCCCGGCCGCGCTCCCGGCCCCGCTCCTCCTCAGCCT
>WEKX01017096.1:148039-167287 GCA_013390025.1 Pitta sordida | reverse complement strand
TAGTATTCTGTGATTCTGTGAAACAATGCTCACTGAGTTCTGTGCAAGTGCTCTACAAACCTGGTGTGGATCTGCTTGTGACACATACAAGGTTAAATGTTACAGTGAGATGTAAAACAGGTGCTGTTTTTTCTGGTACAGGTGCTTAGAAAGCTTGTATCTCTCTAATTTTCCCCAGCTTTTATTGTCTCCATCCACCCTGCCCCCTTTTTGCTACATTCGCAATCTGCTTTAAGGCTTGGAAGTGCTCTTAACTAGCAGAGCAAGTCAAGACTGCTTGTTTTTACATCTGCATCTTGCATGTGCTCAATATTCAGCAAGAATAATACTAGTAAATACAAAACATTAGAGGAAAGCCTGTGTGTTGGAGGTAGAATGTATTACTTTAGGTACCAAACAACTCAATAAGATTATTTTCCTCTGTGCAAAGTGCTATAAAAATATGACTAAATCTGTTAATGCTATGACACCTCTAGGTCACAAAGGTTGAGTTTGATTAAATTAATGTGGGTTTTTTTCTTATAATTGTTTTTTCTGTCACCCTGAAATTGAGCCGAGCCACTCTTTTGCTTTGTTGTTTAACATGGTTTACATTAATGTGCTTAGAAATTTTCTCTGGGTTTGCTTTAAGGGAGGTTCACCAGGGCTTTCTTTTCCTTGCTTTGCAGGGCATATTGTATGTGGAGCATCCTCCTGAGATTTTGTGAACGAAAGGAAATAGAAAGAATAGAAGAAGCTTTTATTCTTCCTTCAGTTCAAATTTTGCCATTTTTCTGTGTGATCTCTTTCCAGTACCTTAATGACACCAAGTTAAAAGTAGCCTTCCTATTTCGTCTAAAATTATTCAAAAATAAGAACATTAATTAGATGACTGAAATTAGGAGAAACACTGAACCTTTGTTTTCACTTACTTAGTTCTTAGGATTTAATAAAACATTTTGTATAGTATGTTTCAAAACTTTCCTCTTCAGTTGCTTTTTCTTATGTTTTGTTGACCTTACTTGAAGCAGCAAGGGAAGAAAAAAGTGGTGTTTTAAAAATAGAAAAACGTGGTTTTTAGAACACTAAGATTAATAGCTGAAATCAAAGTCAGTTTTGACACTTGAAACATCTTATAATCCCTTTTCCTTTGAAACTATCTCAATTTCAAGAAAGGAGTGCATCTTTAATTTATTAGGATATTGCATGCATAATCTAAAAATAGGTAAATGCAGTTTAAAATTAATTTCTGCCTTTATGAAAAGCAACAAATAGTTTTTAAATTACTTTTGTGTGGGTGCTAATAGGTATAATTTACAGATGTCTGGTTTGCACCAAGTATAATGTAGTAGATAGCTCTGAAAATTAGAGAGATTATATATATAGATATAGATATGTATTCTCTGAAATTGTATGCCCAGTACCTGAAGGAATCTTTGATTTGCCTACTGGGATCAGTTCTTACAACTATACACACAGGCTCAGAGACAGCAGTAATGGTGCAAAGTGTGGTGCTGGATAGATTGATGAAATTTGACCACTTGGAAT
Organism: Pitta sordida; assembly: GCA_013390025.1. Taxonomy (NCBI): domain Eukaryota; kingdom Metazoa; phylum Chordata; class Aves; order Passeriformes; family Pittidae; genus Pitta; species Pitta sordida. The sequence goes on along the minus strand of WEKX01017096.1, from coordinate 165,760 downwards.
GAGGAGGCTGGAAAAGGAGGAGGATTTGGACCAGGTGGCCTTCAGAGGCTCTTGTTAACATAAATTATTGTATCATAATTCAGATTAATGGCTTCCTGATCTGGGTATCACCACTGAGAGGCTAGCAGGGAGTACTTAGGGCTTGTATGGGCAGTTTTCATATCCACTCTTCTTTTATACACTTGCTAAGCTCTTTCCAACGACTTCTGCCTGTGGTCTGGATTTGTGCAGCTGAACACTGATTTCAGAAACAGCAAGAGGAAACAAAAGCCCTCAGTCTGTTAGAATTTGTACTGTTTACAGGGCTGGTCTCCTTTTAGGGCTCAATGCACAGGTTTGATTTTTTTGTGTGTTGGGATGTGTGTTTGTCTATTGAAATATTTATTGTCTGTAACTCAGGTGCAGACTGATATAAAGATCCTTTTGTGCTTTTTAGTCATCATCTAATGTAACTGGGAAGAGATTGCTATTTCTGGACTGAGAATACTATGAGTTGTGGAAGAACTGTGATTGATTTTTCTAGGATGAGGAATACTGAAATTGCAGGCTTTGAATTACAGTAATCCCTTGAATACGGTGGGGGTTGGTTCCAGAGAGATGCTGCAAAAAGTGAAATCTGTGAAGTTACGGTAAATACAGTAAATATGGTAAAGTTGTGTCATGAGTTAGATTTAGTTTTTCAGTAACCACCATGATATTATCAAACTCTGAGGAAGAGAGATGTTAAACCAACTAAACAAAAGGCAGAATTCCTCAACAAGGGTGTGTGGAGGACTCCTTTTGTCTTCTGGTTGGAGAGCTAATGGCTCTTGATGGGCCGTTCGGCCCCTGATGGCTGTGCGGGTGTGTAGAATGTTCTTTTGGGGTTTTTCTGTTTTTCTTTTCTCCTGTTACCATTGTATTACTGTTTGCCTTTATTTTTTCCTTTATGTGTATATATGCTATATATATATGTATGTAGATAATTGTTGCTTCCTTTTTCTACATTTTTTGACTGAAAGCCTCTTGGATTTGAAAGGTATAATAAAGTAGATGAGGAGGATTTTTTTCCTTTTCAGTCTGGGAAGGTTCCCATCTTCCCTGGAAGGTATTGTTCTAACCCAGGACAACCTGGTCAAGCTGGAGGGGAAAACTGCGATGTATTAAAGCCGCGAATGATGAACCGTGAAGTAGAGAAGGATTACTGTATTTAGGTATCAACACTTACACATATTTTCCAAATTGTGTCACATGTTTTGGGGAAAAAGCAGCTACAGAATTGGGCTAAAAGCAGCTGCAGAGTTGCTTCCCACCTTGTGCACCAGCGCATGTGTGTGCATGTGCTCCCCACAAAGAAATGGGAGTCATATAATTAAATCCACTTTAATTTGTTGTGCAATTATGTTTTAAATTACTTCTGCACAGTCTGAAGAGAGATTGGCACTTGGAGCAGCTGGTTTCACTGGTATTTCAGGCATCTGTCTTAAGGATGGAAGAGATGATCCTCTGCACTGACTATAGAGAAGGTTTAGACTCATAGTATTCTCAGTCCAGAAATAACATGTGTGTGTGTTACTGTAAAGGTTTTGTGCTGACAGGTATGGTAAAAAGTAGGTACCCCATTTTCAAAAGATGTATCAGTGCATTATACCAAGAGATGTACACCTATAACTGCCTCCAGTGAGGAGCTGTGGCTTTTAATTTACATGCTATTTGGTTTTAGAAGTGCCTTTATGTTCTTCTGGAGATTGCATTATCACAGCAGACCTCTGGGTTTCTATAAACCCCTTGCTAACCATTCCTTCAAGCACACAGCTAATTGGGTTCTCTCAGATTTATTTGAGACAAATACAAATAGTACTGTTATTAGTGAAAAAGATCTTTATGTCCTTAGTCCTCTGTTGCTATTTTTGAGTGTTATGAATGTTTCAGTGAGCTGCAGTTGAAGGAAAGTTTTCCCTGGCCTGATTTCTGAGAGCTTAATCTAGATGCCACTGGAAACTTACCTTGAGAAACCAAAAAGGATTCTTTATGGGTTTCTTTGTGTGTTCTTGTAGCTTGAAAGCCAAAAAATTATGCCAATATTTTGAAGGAAATCATCCTCAGCACTTCCTCACCCTAAGAAATTTATCTCCTAGTGGAATTGTAATTCAGCTGAGTTGTATTACAGACTTCTCTGGCTCAAACTTTTCATGTGAGACACTTGCTTTGGGGCTTATCATCTCATAGGCTTTGTGCTTTTACCCCCTCTTCCTCCTCTCTCTCTAAAAAAAAAAAAATAAAGGCCTTACTTTCCAGCTTAGTTCTCTTAAATTCATAGTTCGGAAAGAACGCTCAAGTGATGAAATACTAGATGCCAAGTTGTTATTACCTGCAAATTAGAATAGGGGGCAAGAGGGGTTCTATAATTTGTGTGAATGTACACTGAACTGTAAGAAAATAACTTTATCAGGAAATAGGAATATAGTTTGCTTTTATTATAATTACAGGATTGTGTCTGTTATTAAAAAAGAAATCCCAGTGCAACACAAACTGTGCTCCCTGCCCCAACAACCGCCCCCCCCCAAAAAAAGGAGTAAAACGCCAAAGCAAAAAAACCCCCAGACCCCCTACTTAAAACACCTGAATTGTTTTCATTGAAAACCATGTTTTATTGAAAACCATGTTTCATTTTCAAACAGAAAAGTAGAGGAAATCTAGGTAATTTTTATCTTGGTGCCTAGAACTTTGGACATCTAGGACAGTGCATGTGGATGAATGCTCTTGTTAGGAAGCAGTGAGTTTGTAATGTACTCTGAAATAAGGGTATTTTTGCATGGACAGAACTATGTATGTGGTGATTTTAAGGGAAGAATCGTCCCATGGTTTATTTCAGTGTTGATGGTGAATAATATTACTATTATTGCTTATATTCTCATTGTGCCTCATTCGTGAGCCATTTCTGTGGCTCTGCCTCATAACTTGTGTTTTCTAGGCCTTGTCTCTTTGCTCGCCTTTGGGCAGCCTGAATTGAGCCATGTCTGTCTTGGAGTGTGGAACCTGAAACTGCCTCCTGTATTTCAGCTGAAGCCTTGCACATGCTGAGCTGATGAGAAGTATTACTTGTAGTGTTGCATAGATTTTATCCCTGTTTGCATACTGCATTGTGATGACTGCATTTTAATGGTTAGGAGGTAGTGTGACAATATTGACTTCTGTTCATTAGTGGATTCAGTGTACCACTTCCAAGGATTTTCTGAAAATTATTTGGCCAGATGATTAGTTTTGCTTAAATACTTTGCATTTGTCCCTGCTGAGCTCCATTCTATTTTAAAGACTTTTCTATTGATGAAGTTAATTTTTCACTCAAATCCTGTCCTTCAGTGTATTTGCTTTACCTGCCAGCTTCACCAGTGTATTTGCTTTACCTGCCAGCTTCACAGTTATCTTCTTGTTTAATAACACAGTTCACCATTTAATCATCCAGATCATTAATTGAACAGAATCAGATCCAGGGCAGGCACTTGGATACCTCTGTGTGACACATCCTTCAGTTTAAACTGTGTACTGGTGATAACTGCTCTCAGGCATCCACTGGTTTCATATTCTTGTTATAGCAATTTGGTTTTGCTTACATGTCCTTAGCATTCTCATGAAATTATCATTGAAGACTCTATAAAAGCATTAATAAAGTCAGGAGACGTGGCCTCTACTGCTTCCATCTTGCCTGTGAATTCTGTTACTCATTTCTGGAAGAAACTGGTTTTCTGTGATGCAATGTATTCATGACAGATCTGGGTCTCTTGCTCTTTTTCTACTTAACTTCTAAGTACTTGCTGACACTTGTTTGTTTTACTAATTCAATTTTTTTTTTTTAACTGAAGTTAAATTGGATTTAAATTGTTCCCCCTTCCCTTTTTTTAACTAGGGACTCCATTAAGCTTTTCAGTCCTCTGAGATCTCCCCTGCCTTCATTCCAATCTTACAGCTGCAAACAATACCTCTTTTAGTTTGGGGATTATTTGTGCTAGTCTCCAGGTCTTGATGGATTTTTCTGTAATAAAATTGTTGCAAAAGGTAATGTAAGACTTAATCCTTTCTGCAGTCATCTATCAAATGCTCTCCTTTTTCCATTGGTTAGTGGATCAATGTTTTCCACATTCTTCCTCTTACTAACACATGATCTCATACACTGACTCTTTTGGGTTGGATTGTTTATTTATTTTTTTTGTTGTTGTTGTTACTCTTTGTGCTTCTGCTTTGGACACTTCTGACTTTGATATTTCATAACTCTTTTGCTGTGTGCTTGAATTGGTTTCACATACGATCTTTGCAGTGTGACCAGTTTCCTACTTTCTGTTTGCTTTCTTCTGAGTTCCGTTAAGACATTATGATTTAACCAGTTTTATCTTTTTATTTACCCATGTCTCCTCTGCTTTGGGGAGAAATACAGTTGTGCAGCACAGTTTCAAGGTTTGCAGTTTTGAATTCTGATGTTTTTAAAGTGATGGGAAAAAAGAATAGTGACACTCCACACCAGGATAGGTCTGTTTTCATTGAAAGAATCAACTAAGCACAAATTCCTAGACAACAAATATGTGGCGAACTAGATGAAGTCAAAAAAGCTCATAAGTTGTGATTCCATTGTGTCATTAACTTGTTCAAATCTCATATCACGTGGTCACTGCTTAGTTGGTTTTTTTAGGGTATTTTAATGATACTTTTGAGATAGTTAAGATAGTTAGGTGGCATGGCAGATGTGATTAGAATGCAAATGTAATTTATAAAGCTATTAATGGTCACTCCTCTATATTTTTATAATGATTTTTGTGATTTATTTGTAATCAAAAAATGCCAGGTGCTTTGTGCAACATGGTCCATTTCTTGTTGTATAGCAGCCTTACCTGTTACTTTTGTGACTTAACACTGATTTTTGAGACCTATGCTTCTGTTGTTTCTGCATCTGTTTCTGTTCTGCAAATTTGCATTTTTTGCAGAAATGGAAGTTTCTCCCAAAGACTTTGTAATCAGATTCGTTCACTTATATGGCCTTTTCTGTTTAATTATTATTCAAATACTTGAACTCATGATCCATTTCACAGAAGTAGTTGGGAGAGAAGAATTCTGTGCACCAGCTGGATTTAGGGTGGTAGGGATTAGCAGGGCCATGATGCTGTGGAGTTATAATGAGTTACTGTATTTCGGTGTGGGCTGAATCTCCATTTCCTGCCTCTGATCAACTTCTAGCTTTGTAACAACATAAACAAAGAAGATTAAAGTGGTTTAGGGACTGTGTAACTTTATTTGTAATGGGGACATTGGGTGAAGTATTCAAACTGCTATGTCGCAAAAAGAAAACTGCGAATTCAGTAACTTCAGCAATGTTTTGTGGTGGGGGAGAAATGGGTGCCATAGGCCACTCATGGTGCCTCATGAGTTCAATAAGGACTGAGTTCTCCTTACTTCCCAGGAGTTAACACTAAGCATGTAGATTATAGGGTAGAATTTCATTCTGCCTGAAAACTTGGCTGTGCTGTCCTTGAAAATATTTTACTCTGTTCTTGTATGTGCTTTCCATGAAGCCGTGTGAGCTTCACTCTTAGATTCAAGCTATTTCTATAAACTGTCTCTAGAACAAGTAATTTGTCACTGTCATTAGTCTTTTAGTACAGATAATGTCTGCAGCCACTGAGCTTTATAAAACAGACAGATCCTTATCAATAATCAATATTTGTAATATTTGTTAATATAAATCTGTCATTACTGACTCATCGTTTGAAATGAATTTGAGACAAAGCACTTTATTATGGGACTGAGAATCATGGTAGAAGCAAAACCAATAAAACCACCAGAAGTTGGATCCTTAGCTTTGCTGGCACATCAGAGTCGAAATGCATAGGCTTGAATCCTCATGTGGAACCTAACTAATAAGCAATAATAATGAAGACACTTGACACGTTCCCAAATTGCAGAAAAGTCTTCATTAAGATGCAGCAGCTGTTTATTTTGTGGACCACATTGTCTAGTCAGCATGATAAGAACACCGTGGAGAGGGATCAGCAAGTTTGCTTTTACTGGAAAATATGCACATCTTTCTTATCTCCTCTAATAGGACAGTATTAAAGAAGAGCTGGAGTTGGAGAATTATTAGAGTAATTTTCCATTTCTTTTTTTCTTTCCAGCATGCCTCAGGCTAGGGAGGTCAAACAGATGCTAAAGAGGAAAACTGCATCTGGAACTAGTCTGAAAATATGTATCCCATGAATAGTGCTCAGTACAATTTGCTTAGCCTTAGAAAAAACTAAGTTTGTTTGCCAGTTGATTGCCTGCTTCATCGAGGAAATCTGCTTAGCCTGTATGATTCTGAAACCTCCTTTTCTTCAGTTTCAAAATCTAAGGGATCTGAATTAACTATTTCCCATTTCTTGTTTCTTTCAGCTTTCCCTTTCATGTATCAGAGATATATTGCCAGGTTCTTTTGATTGGTTTGCAACTAGGATGTTTTTCAGTGAGCAGAGGCAAGCTCTAGATTTTCCTGCTATGTAATGAAACTACAACAGTCCAGAAGTATTATGGCAGTGTGTGACATAAAAGAACATGTGACTCTATCATGTCCATCCTTGTGATTCAGTGAGATGAATTAAAAAATCTTTTATGCTTTCTAAGTAACGTCATAAGATGTTGCACTCTGTGTATCAGTGTACTTNGATAAGAACACCGTGGAGAGGGATCAGCAAGTTTGCTTTTACTGGAAAATATGCACATCTTTCTTATCTCCTCTAATAGGACAGTATTAAAGAAGAGCTGGAGTTGGAGAATTATTAGAGTAATTTTCCATTTCTTTTTTTCTTTCCAGCATGCCTCAGGCTAGGGAGGTCAAACAGATGCTAAAGAGGAAAACTGCATCTGGAACTAGTCTGAAAATATGTATCCCATGAATAGTGCTCAGTACAATCTGCTTAGCCTTAGAAAAAACTGTTTGTTTGCCAGTTGATTGCCTGCTTCATCGAGGAAATCTGCTTAGCCTGTATGATTCGGAAACCTCCTTTTCTTCAGTTTCAAAATCTAAGGGATCTGAATTAACTATTTCCCATTTCTTGTTTCTTTCAGCTTTCCCTTTCATGTATCAGAGATATATTGCCAGGTTCTTTTGATTGGTTTGCAACTAGGATGTTTTTCAGTGAGCAGAGGCAAGCTCTAGATTTTCCTGCTATGTAATGAAACTACAACAGTCCAGAAGTATTATGGCAGTGTGTGACATAAAAGAACATGTGACTCTATCATGTCCATCCTTGTGATTCAGTGAGATGAATTAAAAAATCTTTTATGCTTTCTAAGTAACGTCATAAGATGTTGCACTCTGTGTATCAATGTACTTGTATGTATTCTACCTGCAGTCAGTGCTCTGATACCTTGTCACTGCACATCCAGGTATGAAATAATGCATCTTGGGTAATTATTTCCATTCAAGAGCAGCTTGTCAATTCCCTGGTTTGGGATATCTTTCTTGAGCTCTATTACGCAGCACCTGCAAAATAGCTACAACATTGGATCTAGTCAGCACAAATTTAGGAGAAGTAGGTCCTGCCTGACCAACCTGATCTCCTCTTATGAGTTGGTGACTCGCCTGGTTGACGATAGAAAGGCCGTGGATGTTGTGTACTTGGATCTTAGCATAGCCTTTGACGCGGTTTCCCATGGTAAGCTCAGGAGAAACTCTCAGAACATAGATTGGATAGGAGCCTTCTGTGTTGGATTAGGAACTGGTTGGACGGACAAGCTTGGAGAGTGCTGGTGAATGGTGCCACATCCAGCTGGCGGCCAGTCACCAGTGGAGCCCCACAGGGGTCAGTGTTAGGCCCGGCATTGTTTAATATATTTATTGATGATATGGATGAGGGAATTGAGTCCGTCATCAGCAAGTTTGCAGATGATACCAAGCTGGGGGCAAATGTTGAACTGCCAGAGTGTAGGGTGGGCATTCGCTTGGGAGTTGGACTCGATGATCCTTGTGCATCCTTTCCAACTGAGAATATTCTGTGTGTGAGATATTGTAAATGAAGCACTATGTTAAGTGATCTGTTTGCTTTGTCTAGTAGTCTATAAGGAGCCCATCTGACCTATTCAGTAACACCACCTTTCTACATTAATCTAAAGTGGAACATGGCTGATAGTAGACTCTGAGCTTGCTTTAAAATAGGTGATACGTGTAATTCCTTTACTGAGTTTCTATTATCTACGCCTTGCACGTGGACTTTCCCTGAAAAGATATGAGGGAAAACAGTCTATGGAGTGTGTGGTGTTTTGAAAATGAGCTCTGGCCTTGTAGTCTGTGGAGGAATAACACCTGTCGACCCCTTGGGCTCCCTTTTACCTGTACCTCAACATATGGGCTGCAGACAAACTCACAAGTCCACAACAAATAGAAGTAGTTTCTTAATATTTAACACATACCTAAGGAAGGCATTTTTCTTCATCAGAGTTGTATGTTGTGACTTTTTGTAGACTCTGTTGCACTTTTTTAATATGACTTGTATTTTTGTCTGTAAGGTGTCTGTAGAAAATTTCAATTGCTCTTTCCCAAGTTCTTACAGTACTCAGCTGGAGCTCCAAGGAGGAAGGGAGTCTGTTATGAACTTTCAAAATTTATTCATTTTGAAGTGATTGAAGTTTTAATTTAAATAACTGAAAAAGCCTCATTGAAGATGCATAGATGACTGTCTTTACTGAAACAGTGGAACAATTGCACTACAGCTTGAAAGGGTGACTTTAATTTTTTGTACTGCTAAGACCGTCAAAGTATCATCTACTTGTCACCTAATATGTGCATTCTGTTATTATGATTGGACAAAAGCATATACCCTCTCACTTTTGGCTAAAAGAAGTGCAAAACTTGGGACTGCTAGGTCTTAGCATTCTTGTTAATATACACTTTTTAAACAAGTGTTACTCCATTGATTCAGTAGTTTGTCTGTCAGGATAAGAAATCGGTTCTGATTTCTAAATATAGGTTGGCTGGCCTAAGCTGGCTGCGCAGCAGTATAGAGAGCACAAAAGCTGGGAGTCCTGCCTTTGTGTTCCAGTTCCTGCTTTACTGTAACTTCACGTCAGGCTGTTCTTAGGCTTGTACATCTGTACCGTTTGCAGAGAAAATTAAGCTTATTGTTAAAATTTCACTTGAGGTAATCTTGAAATCATAAGGATATTTATGATAGGACTTGAGAACCTCATTTGGGTGCTTTGCCATGTACTAAATACTATGGTCTGTTTGATAAGGTGGTGAGAACTAGCCTCACCTTTTGAGTTTACAAACAGTCCAACTTGCAAAATGTGTGGGTGAAAAAGAAAAAGATGCATAGTCTGTTTTCTCTGAATCTCTGGAGATTGTATTGGTTGGAGGCACTTTTAACAGTTCTGTATCCATTGGTCTTGTTGAGACTGTCCTGCAAGACGCAGGATTGGGTAGTACATATTATTACTTTAAAATGAAGGGTTTGAATTGAAGGGACAAGCTGATAGTAAATGCTTAATCTTAATCTTATCTCTGATAAGAGGTATTTACAGATATTATCTCTTCTGCTATTTCAAGAATGTCTTCACAAATTTGTCTGTTTTATTTTATTTTTATTTTTTCCCACAGGTTCCAACTATGGGAGTCCCCGCCCAGCTCATGCCAACATGAATGCCAATGCAGCTGCAGGGCTTGCCCCAGAGCACATCCCTACGCCAGGGGCAGCTCTGTCCTGGCAAGCTGCGATTGATGCTGCCAGGCAAGCCAAGCTGATGGGTAGTGCTGGCAATGCAACAATATCCACAGCTAGCTCCACGCAGAGGAAACGACAGCAGTATGGGAAACAGAAAAAACAGGGTACCACCACAGCTACACGTCCTCCCCGGGCACTGCTGTGTTTAACACTGAAAAATCCCATCCGGAGGGCCTGTATCAGCATTGTCGAATGGAAATATCCTTTCTGATGTTTTTGATTGGAAAAAGCCAATCATTTGTGCACATCAGGAGCTATTCATATGTGTGGGGAAATCGATATGTTAAGTTGAAAGGCATCACTGGGAACTTAAAGTACATGAATAGGTTTTGATGTCTTATCTGGTCGTTTATGCTGGAGGTGGGGTGGGGGTGGAGAAAGAGGGTTAGAACTGAAACCTTAACTATACCTGCAAGTAATAAACCAGTAGAAGTTTAAATGGTGTAGGTAATGGGTTGGATTCTGCTCTATTAAAAACCCCATGGCCCAGGTTGAAATGAATCTGAGATAATCAACATATATGAGGCCAGAATTGTACTGACTTGACGGAATTGACAGCAGCTGCTGACTTTCCCTTCTGTTTTTTTGTGGGTCCGTGTTGTTTTGGTTTGGAGTGGTGTTTTGTAGTTGTTGTTGTTGTTTTGATTTTTTTTTTATTTATTTTTTGCAAGCATTTAGATGTGCCACCAGTCAACAGCTGTGGTATTTTGAATGCTTTTTTTTAAGCATCACACTTTCCATGGTATGGGGAAAGGAGTGGGACAAAAGGAGGAGGTAAAAACCCCCAGAGGTATGCAGCAAGATCCTGAAACAAGACTAAGAACTGTTAATAATATTGGAATTCCACTTAAACTAGTAAGACTCAGTAATGTATGGTAAGGGATAATGGTTATCTTCTGTCTTCTAGATAGAAGCAGTGAAAAAGAAGCAGTTAAAGTAATCCTGCAACGTGTACAAATGCAGTGCAGAGCAATATCTAATAGTCTGAACAAGAGACAAACTGTGTCACAGATAAGAGATGACCACTGGCACAGGACTGCAAAATGTAAGGCTTGTTGCTTCTTTCCTGGAAAGTCAGTGAGAGTTTAGCCATTGGTTTGCTATGTGCAAGGAGCAAAACCTTTTTAGTCACCCAAGTCTGATCAGCACAAGCTGGAATTTGAGAATTGGATGTAAAGTGCAGACTGAGATAAAACATACCTCCCTTGCATCTTCACAGAGGAACCAAGACTAACTGATCAGTAACCACAAGCTAATTGAGTTCTTCAGTAAATACAAAAGAAAAAGAATGTTTTTAGAGAGAGATAAGCATGCCAAGGGAAGGCAGTACAGAACTTGGCAGCAGTTAATATGATAAAAAATGAATTAAAGCATTTAGACAACATGATAATATTATTCCTTTGGGTGTCTGGTGGGACTCTAGGAAGGTGAAAAGAGAAAATAAGTATATGAAGTATTGCTGATATAGACATAGGTATTGCTGATGTAGACAGTTTTCAGATGAAGACCTTGTTAAAAATGCTCCTGTCAGTTCTTGAATATCCTTAAAATACCAATTCCTGTCGCCTCATGATGCTGATTTTTAAGCCCCCCGACTAAGTTTGCTACTTTTTCACTCCTTCTGACAAAGCTGTGATAATTTGAGCATAAGATGATGGATGTTGACTAACGGGATGAAGCTGAGTATTGGTTTACTTGCCAGCACACCAGTAACCACGTGTCTTTAGAGAAAACACAGAGTAACATTTGATAGATGAATAAGATCAGCAATGAATGACAGCAACGATGTGTCGTAAACCAGTCTACAGCATTGCTGAGATCAAGATAGCACCAAACAATGTGATTAAAGCAATCCAAAGATGCTTTAACTTGCCTTTTTTTGGTTTTGTTTTGTTTGCTGCGTTGATGGAAGTATTTTTTTTTCCATCAGAACCTGGAATTGGACATCTAGTGTTTAAAAACATGTATCATTTCACTGACAAATAATAATATCAAAGAGTTGTGATAAAGTTTAATTTTATTCTATGTTCTGACTTTTCCTAATTGCTAAAAACTTCTAAGGAAAGCTTAGCTTAATTTGCTCACCCAAGTTGCAGCATAATAGATATTAAACAAATATCAAATGGCACTTCAGTGATGTTTCTTACCCAAATGTTACAGCTCTAATAGCTTGAAGGTGCAATTGCATTGAAGAAAAAGTAAAATGAAGTCATCACATATTTTGTAAAGATTTAGCTGAGTATTTAATTTTCTGCTTTGTCTGCACTGTATTTATAGATGTTACACACATTTATTTTTATAGTGAAATAATAATAGAAGTAAAAGAAAATATGCATAAATAGTGATAAGGTAATAGATAATAGTCCTGCCAAAATGAAAAGAAAAAAATCCAGGGGAAAAAACAATTCAGAAAAGAAAAGCCTATGGAAATCCAGATCTTTAAGTGGTACATTTTATATAAGCAACCTGAGGTATATACCTGAAAAGTCTCACTGATTTCACATGTAATGTGCCTACCCCGTTTTGCTCTTCTTCCCCTGTAGTGATATATATCTTCTATTATTCACAGGCTTAAGCACAGTAATCTGGAGAATTTAGAACATTTTCATTCTTCCATACATGAAACGCAGAATGTGTTTGAGTAAAAACAGTAGTCAGGTGCCTGGAATTTGTGTATATCTTGCAGTTCAGCTGCATATTCAAATATCTTCAGTTCTTTTCTACTGGAGTCTGCTGAGACAAGTCTGCTGACTAAAATCATGCATGCTGTGTTGATATTTGGCAGGGCTGCAGGTCCAGTCCCATGGCAGATAAATTCATGCTCAAATGCACTCTGTGGTACAGGTTATGCTTGGCATTCTCCCTCTCCTATCCTGCTCCTGTTCATTCTCCTCCAGAGTACTGGTGAGTTATCCCAGAGCTAATCTCCAGGATATTCTTGTAGGCAAGTAAATGTAGACAGACTGTAAATCTGAATTCTAGTCTGAGTTTGGAGACACTTCACAGCAACTTAGATTAAGGAGTCTGATGTAGATGAAGTACAGTGGCAGCATATTGAGCAGTAGAAAAATTCCCTTTGAGAGTCAAAGGGACATTAAAGTCACACAGGTTTTCCTTCTTGAACATTCCAAAAATTTGTTTTCATTTTTTTCCCTAACAACATTGATAAAGGTTGAAATGCCCATGAATTGCTACTAGTTCTTCTGTAGTAAGGAACTCCTGGCTTCCTGACGTCCCTAAAATACTGTGTTGTTATGTTTGTATTTCCTGTGATGCCAAATGAAATGCAAATAAGACAAAAAGAAATACTCTGTCAAGTAATTTTTAAGCAAAACAAGTATGCATGGTAATGTGCAGTGCAAGCATGTTTTGGACAAGGCTGGTTTTTTGCCTTAACTAAATTTATCATCTTTTAAATGTCTTCTAACAATGTATGCATGTAGTCCTTGGGCTCTTACGTTTAATTTTAAATATGAGAAACTGAGAAAGGGGAAAAAAATAGAGCAACCACAACAAAATAAAATAAAACCCCTCAACCAAAATATTTGTTAAAATTATTTTAGAGTTTGTAAATGCAGATGGAAAAGACCCAGAGAAAATAATCCTAAGCAGAATGATGGCAATCTTTGTAGAACAGGTTTCTGGTTCTAAATATAGTGCAGCCACACTTGAAGGAAAATTGTGAAAATGCAGTCCTAACTAAATAAAAGAAGAAAAAAACTTTGAAGAAATCTGTGTTTACTGTGGCACGCGACTGGCCTACACTGCTTTTGACATATTAGGAAGATTGTTGGCTGGGAGCTCCTAAAAGCACTTAAAAAAGCATATGTTTCTTTTTGGAGTATTAGGGGCTTGGAATGCTTCATTTAAACAGAATTCTTTTTTTTTTTTTTTTTTTTGTGTGTGTGTGTGTGCATATTATGAACAATTTCCTTAACTCCATTCTTCAGACCATTTGAAATAATTATTTTACTGACTATTTTTGCCAATTGTGTGGCCTTAGCTATCTATATCCCCTTTCCAGAAGATGATTCCAATGCCACCAATTCCAATCTGGTAAGTCCTCGACGGTGTTTAGCCTTGCTGTTTTGAAAGTCTTTTTGAAAAGTATTTGTAGAGACTGTTGAAGCAAAGGAACATAACTATAGCCACCAAATATGAGAACATGATAAAAGTTGGTTTTGACTGTTGTGTTGTGTCCATTCGTATTAGCACCTGTTACAGTTGAGCTGGTTTTAGAAAAGAATGTTCCAGAAATTATGCAGGCCTTGTATGTGATATTTGGGTTAACACATTTCTGCATGCTGCAAAAGTGCTTGGTAAGTTTTAAACTGCATTTATTTGTGAAAGATGTCTTTCAGTTAGGGATTGTATGGTGGTTTTTATGTCACAGTGTGCCATTGTGTGATTGATACTGTCCCCCTCTCAGGTGATACCCAAGGGCACAGCTTGATGACTAGTTTCTGGAAGTACATGAATGCTTTTGCGCTTCGGACACACCTGTTTATTTGTTTGAACAATGTTTGTGGAGTTGGTTTTTTAAGTCCTTTTTCTTTTTAATTATTCTTCTCTCTTATTGGGGGAATATCGGTTTTCTTTTGTCACCACTGATGCCAATGTTGGTACTTTGGGATAGAGCTGTCCATATAAAAAGGCAAGAGTGTTTACTTTTATCTTAGCATGGAGCTATAGCAAAGAATTTTGTCCAGTAAGGGCTTAACTCAAACCAGCTCTGGAACGCAGTTCACCGAATTAGCAGAAAACGTTTCCCGCCCACCCCAAATATGTGAACTGATCTCCTCCTTGTATGGTTGAATCAGGATAAAAGCTTCCTTTAGTTAGTTCGTAGAGTTTAGGAGCTGGGGTACTATTTCCTGATCAAAATTTATTGAGACTTAGGAAATTTTAGAGCAGTAGTGGAGGAAAACAAAAGCCCTACTTCTAAAGTAGCGACAACTGGGATGGCTGACAGACGCTGTAATAAAAAAGATTCATGCTGTTTTTAGAAATCAATGATCAGTTTAAATATCTCTTGAAGTTTTGTAAAACACATTGCAAACTTCAGGAATTGCTGAAACAGTATTTCTTTGTTAAAGAAATGAAGAGGGAGTAAAATATCTGTAGTGTAGTGCATTTACACTGCAACTCATTGAAGTTTAAAATTAGGAGCAGGAAGTGATAGGTGATTAGTTACTCTGTGTTTACAATATACATGTTGGTCTGGTTTCTCTTGGGCTGTTTCTTGTCAACACGACTTAGCGTGAAGTTCACAGTATCACGGTATGAGCAAGGTTGGAAGAGACCTTGGAGTTGATCACCTGTAACCCAACACCAACCCATCCTCTAAACCTTGTGCTAAATGCCTCATCCAGCCTGCTCTTAACCACCTCCAGGGACGGTGACTCCACCACCTCCCTGGGCAGCCCATTCCAATGGCGAATCACCCTTTCAATGAAGACTTTCTTCCTAATATCAAGTCTAAACCTCCCCTGATGGAGTTTGGGACTGTGCCCTCTTGTTCTGTCACCAGTTGCCTGAGAGAAGAGTTTAACAATAGTGAATTGTGGTATGTGTGTTTTTAAAAAAAATCAGTATGACACCACTCAAATATTGACTCTCTTATATTTAATAAAGAGAGGATTCAAATAATCCTCTGGTTCATTGCATGTTCTGACTCGCAAGCTTGAAGGGGAAATTGAAGCAGATTTGAAGTTTAAAGGACTCAGTTTGTCCTGAGTTTAATTGGTTGTGGGTATTTGCCTTAATTCAGTGGGGAGAGAACATGGTTAAGATTAGGTTGGAAGTATGTTCATAATGTAATGAGGTACATATTTAAACTGTTCTACTATCAAGAAATACGTGCACCTTGCTATTCTGCGTCTGTTTTCCAAGAAGTCTTTTGCATAATTTAGTCAGTCTATCAAAATACTCATGTTGTTTATGAGTAGGATTTAAAAACGCCCAGCCAAGCAAGAATTATCACCTTTGGAAAGTTTGGAAATATAGCCTTGAGGATGAGGAGACATTGTTAATTTATCTAAATTGCTACTTCACAGATGTAGGAGGAGAAGAAAGTTAAATGGGGAATCCGCTTGACTCCACTCTGTTCTTTGTGTCAGAATGAAAAAAATAATCAAAAATGGAAAATGTGATTTATCCCATGCAGGGCTTGTGCTGGTGAAATCATGTCTCTCTTCTACACTATAGATCAAATGTGGGAGCTCTGACTGCTCACCAGCCTTTGATCCTGTGATGTCCTGTTAATCTGTTTGTGGTTGTTGGGTTTTGTGTTTTGTGGATTTGTTTGGTTTTGTTTTCTCAGTGGTATACATGTCTCTTGGTCTGTTGAGAAACACACTTTTGAGTGTGTGTCCTATGCTGCATCTTGTGAGTAAAGTCCTGAGCAATAAGGAGGGGAAGTGGAGTCAAATGGGTGAGATTAAAGGTGAAAAAATGTGTTATCTATTCTCTCATCCCATTCTAAAACGCAGCTGACGTTCGGAACTCAAGGAGAGCTATTCAATAAGGCACAAGGCCTTATTCAAGAAGGCCTTACTGTCAGAGCCAAACTGTAAATGGAAGAGATTAGAAAGAAGTTTGGATTAATAATATGTCCCTGTTGAAGTTTATGTACTCACTTTAACTTGTAGGCCAGTGGCGTGCACAGGTATGTGTACTGAGCAGAAGTGTGATGGAATGTGTATGGAATCTTTCTAGCTGCTCAAAGGAAATCTTCCCTGTGTAAGAAGTCTTGATTCATTTCTGTTGTTTAATTTAGCTTTTTTTAGGGGTAAAGCTACAATGGAAACTCCCCCATCCCTGTTTTCCTGAGCCATCGCTAATTGCTTGATACAAAAGAAATTTTCTAAGAAAACATGGTGGGCATTAACTGTTTCCAGTGTCTGAGAGTGACACCATGGCAGTTTTCCAGTAAGCTGCCATGTTTCCCGTAGAAGCTGAGTATTCCTTCTCTAAGATTTCATCATAGCTTTTCAAACAAGATTTTCCTTGGTGAAAGTCAATCCGTTGTTTTTAACAATCTAGTGGAGTAGAGGGTGGTGAGGGAATAGAAAGGAATTCTGAATTGTGTGAGTGGCTTCTTTCCTTCTCTCTCTAGAAGTAAAAAATGATATCTACATAATGCTTTAATAAATAATTTCTCTACATGAATTTTGCCTGTGTGACCAGCCATTGGTCAAATAGGACACACATAGTGCTATAAGCCTTTCACAGAAGTCTTGGAGACACATCTCATTTACCTGCACGAACCTATACCCACGTCTCCATTTTAGTAAGCCTTATCTGTAGCTGCAAGACCTATTTGATGTGATACCACAGTGATGAGCATTGGAACTAACTACAGAAGAGTCCACTAAATAATTCCTTCCCTTTTGCATTAGCAAGTAATTGTGAATATCTGTTATGTATTACAATTTTAGGCCAATTACCGCCTGGATATTCTGACAGCTTCTCTGTCTTCCTGTAATAATAATTCCTAGAAATCTTCCAATAGCAATAAATGCTAAAAATAATTTTTTATTGAGTATAGGGATGATAACTTGGACTGTGAAGCACTTTCAGTTTTTAAATGCACATTTGTACTAAACCTCTTATTTCATATTTTTATGCTCACTGCAGTGTCCTTGTCACTGGCTTTAAGAAAAATGTCAGAAAAATATAATAAACTCCTAATAAATGCTTGAAATTGGCTTCAAGAGTTTTTATGTGTTACTTCTGCAGTGTGTTTACTGGAAAAGTGTTGAACTCGCACATGTGGAGGGGAGTTGCATGAGGCGCAACATTTTTTTTGTTTAAATTTTTTTCATTTAAATATACAAGTAAAGTAAATTTCTGTGCAAAGATCTATCGTGTATTAATGCAGTCAGGAAGATGGGAGCTAGTTTGAGGGCATTAAAGTTAGCCTGAATCACAGGCTGCAACTGATAAGGAGGCTTTCTGCTTTTATCTTTGCAGTTATGTATTAGAACTGAGATAACAT
>WEKX01017096.1:55358-147339 GCA_013390025.1 Pitta sordida | reverse complement strand
CTGCCACTGCAAAAGTAAGAGTTTTTAAAACCAATAGAAATTTTCAAAATGGCTGGTATTTTTTGTATTGCTCTTTTGATCCAAGCATCCTTATCCTTTTGTAAGTCTGTGGGATATCAGACTTCTGTTCATGAGTTCGTCAGAATCCTTTTAACGATGTTAGGAAATAAACATCTAAAAAACTCTAGAAATTCAATAGAGAGTATTACACATGACCTTTAGATTCCTTTCTGTATAGATTGTATTATAACACATTCTTGATGTTTTAGTCAGGCAAGCTTCCCATTGACTTCATTGGAGTTTACTTGACTGTCACCCAAACCCATCCACTAATTTAGTGCATGCCATTGAAAAACAATTGTTGGAACACTGGGCTTTGCTGACATCTACAAGATCATTGACTCTGAAGGCAATGCTCCATGTACTTGTGCAAAGTAGAAAAAACCCCAACAACTTTTCATTGTTCCCCTAGAAATAAAATAATGGATGTGCTGCTTGCCAAGGGACAGAATTGTCAAAAGGGAAGAATATGCTTTGTATGTTGTCAGAGTTTTGACAGCCTATTCCTCTTGAAGACAATTCCTATTTTTCCTCATGTTTTCTAACTCATGAAGCAGGAGGGTCTGTATATCGTAGCAGCTCTTCAGTCCTCCTGGCTGAATGACAGACAGCCTTTACCTCCAATGAACCTAAAACCATCCTTAAGCTTCATCATTGAGAAATGCTGGAAAATTTATGACTGAGTTTGTCTGAAAGCTCATGGAAGAAAATCTCTTTTCTTGTATGATACTATAAAGGTGATATACTTAGAAAAGGCATTTCTCAATTTAAATATGATGTTGGAAGTTGACCAGTTAGGGAAGGACTTCTAGTAAGCAGCAGGAAAGATTCATTAGTGTCTCTTCAGCATTTCTGGCAGATGTCGGCAGGTTGGCACAGCAGGTCAGCTCCTCGAGACATACTTAGCTAGTTCTCTTTCAGCTAAGCCTAGGCAAGGGAGCTGAGCTATTTTTGGTGTTTTTCTAACCTTTTGCTCTAACCTTTATAAATTGTGATGGTCNAGGGAATAGAAAGGAACTTTCAATTGTGTGAGTGGCTTCTTTCCTTCTCTCTCTAGAAGTAAAAAATGATATCTACATAATGCTTTAATAAATAATTTCTCTGCAAGACCTATTTGATGTGATACCACAGTGATGAGCATTGGAACTAACTACAGAAGAGTCCACTAAATAATTCCTTCCCTTTTGCATTAGCAAGTAATTGTGAATATCTGTTATGTATTACAATTTTAGGCCAATTACCGCCTGGATATTCTGACAGCTTCTCTGTCTTCCTGTAATAATAATTCCTAGAAATCTTCCAATAGCAATAAATGCTAAAAATAATTTTTTATTGAGTATAGGGATGATAACTTGGACTGTGAAGCACTTTCAGTTTTTAAATGCACATTTGTACTAAACCTCTTATTTCATATTTTTATGCTCACTGCAGTGTCCTTGTCACTGGCTTTAAGAAAAATGTCAGAAAAATATAATAAACTCCTAATAAATGCTTGAGATTGGCTTCAACAGTTTTTATGTGTTACTTCTGCAGTGTGTTTACTGGAAAAGTGTTGAACTCGCACATGTGGAGGGGAGTTGCATGAGGCGCAACATTTTTTTTGTTTAAATTTTTTTCATTTAAATATACAAGTAAAGTAAATTTCTGTGCAAAGATCTATCGTGTATTAATGCAGTCAGGAAGATGGGAGCTAGTTTGAGGGCATTAAAGTTAGCCTGAATCACAGGCTGCAACTGATAAGGAGGCTTTCTGCTTTTATCTTTGCAGTTATGTATTAGAACTGAGATAACATGCATTTAGGAATAAAACTATAGACTGCCTAAGATAGGAAGCTGAGAGGAAAATGCTTCTGTCACTCTGTGTAACTGCAAATGACACAAGCCTGGTCAATGTCACAGCGTGGTGATAACATAATGAGGTTAAGACCAAAGTTTACAACACATTCTAGGGAAAGTAGCTGTTTGTTTATGCTTTGGATAAAGAGGAGGAGAATATTCACAGTGTTCTTTTGATACCTCTGCTTACCTTTCTTGTCTTTATTACAGAAAGGAAATCCTGTTGTACATTATTTAAATTTTAAAAAAAAGATCTCTTATAATTATTTGTGGGCTTGTAATGTGATGTCACCTTCTGACTAATTTGTTAAACCTGAAATAGGACCCTGTGAAAGGAAAGATGGGATTTCTCCTTGCTTGTTAGTGCTTGTACCAGCCGGTGTTTGTGTCTGCCTACAGAAAGGGGGTTGCCTTTAAGCGAGATATTAACTGGTGATTATGGTAACATCCAGGTGTGAATCTAAAGGAGTGTGTTTCTGCATAAGTGATTTTGAAATTCTAACTATATATTTTGTTTCAGGTTGATGGCAAGTTTATTGGTTTAATCCACCCATTAAGTCCTTTATTCTGTGTCTTTAGACAGCACAGATTACCATTTTCCCTTTCTTTGAACTGGCTCACTAAATCTTTGATTTAGCAAGTGTGTTGGATTTTTTTTTTTTCAAGTGGCAATTATTCTTGTTTATCAGATCTCAGGTTCACTGTAGGATTTTTTTGTGTGTGTGTTTTGTTTGGGTTTTTTGCTGCTTTTTTTTAATTTGTTCAGGAAAGATAGAAAAAATGTGGAAGCAGACCAAATAAGAGTATTTAAGTGCTGTTGTTTTCACCATAGTCTAATTTCTGCCACTGCAAAAGTAAGAGTTTTTAAAACCAATAGAAATTTTCAAAATGGCTGGTATTTTTTGTATTGCTCTTTTGATCCAAGCATCCTTATCCTTTTGTAAGTCTGTGGGATATCAGACTTCTGTTCATGAGTTCGTCAGAATCCTTTTAACGATGTTAGGAAATAAACATCTAAAAAACTCTAGAAATTCAATAGAGAGTATTACACATGACCTTTAGATTCCTTTCTGTATAGATTGTATTATAACACATTCTTGATGTTTTAGTCAGGCAAGCTTCCCATTGACTTCATTGGAGTTTACTTGACTGTCACCCAAACCCATCCACTAATTTAGTGCATGCCATTGAAAAACAATTGTTGGAACACTGGGCTTTGCTGACATCTACAAGATCATTGACTCTGAAGGCAATGCTCCATGTACTTGTGCAAAGTAGAAAAAACCCCAACAACTTTTCATTGTTCCCCTAGAAATAAAATAATGGATGTGCTGCTTGCCAAGGGACAGAATTGTCAAAAGGGAAGAATATGCTTTGTATGTTGTCAGAGTTTTGACAGCCTATTCCTCTTGAAGACAATTCCTATTTTTCCTCATGTTTTCTAACTCATGAAGCAGGAGGGTCTGTATATCGTAGCAGCTCTTCAGTCCTCCTGGCTGAATGACAGACAGCCTTTACCTCCAATGAACCTAAAACCATCCTTAAGCTTCATCATTGAGAAATGCTGGAAAATTTATGATTTTGTCTGAAAGCTCATGGAAGAAAATCTCTTTTCTTGTATGATACTATAAAGGTGATATACTTAGAAAAGGCATTTCTCAATTTAAATATGATGTTGGAAGTTGACCAGTTAGGGAAGGACTTCTAGTAAGCAGCAGGAAAGATTCATTAGTGTCTCTTCAGCATTTCTGGCAGATGTCGGCAGGTTGGCACAGCAGGTCAGCTCCTCGAGACATACTTAGCTAGTTCTCTTTCAGCTAAGCCTAGGCAAGGGAGCTGAGCTATTTTTGGTGTTTTTCTAACCTTTTGCTCTAACCTTTATAAATTGTGATGGTCTGTGGGACACTAAATAATGCATATTTTGCGCAGTTGAGACACTTCAGTGATGTATAGCTGTAAAGCTTTGTACACGGTGATGTAAATTGATATTATTGAGCTTATCTATGCAGACCTTAGGCTTGAATGTTGAACACATGGCCAAAGGAGCATACCTGCTCTTGGAAAACTGTTGCCCTCCTGGAGCTGCTGCTGTGCAGTTTCTTTACGGTCTCTCTAGCAGTGATTTCAACACCTTTAGCCCTATGCACGAAATTTGTCAGTGGCACAAGCAAAATGCCGAGCTCCCACACTGTAAACATTCCAGAATGGAAATGGTGGAATGTATAGATGTGCTGGCAAGCGTGCAACTGTTTTGCAGGGTGTCCTGATAAATTGCACTGATGGAGAATTTGGTGTTTTGAAATTCATTCTCTTCTGCTGTTCTGTGATTACCTGTTGGTTGTAAAATGTTTATTTAGGTATGTTATATTAGAAACTGAAGTGAACATGTTTTGCATTTGATTATCTTCATCTGGGATGTTGAAATGTTTTTCTAGTTACCAATAAATATGCTTAATCTTTGACTACCACTCTTTGATCTGAAGCATGCTGAATACTTTTTATGGGGACGCTCTAAAATGTTTCAATTCTATCAAATACCCTCAAATACAAAGCCTCACATAAAAGTGAAACTTGCATGTAATTGTATTGTTATTATTTTCATCCATTGCAAACCACTTAGAGTTCTGTTTTCCTTGTGTGGCCTTATTGTCTGAGTCACTTTAAAACAAGAATCCCTGTTTTGATGAGATTATGCCAACAAACGTGGTCAGAAAAGATTTTTTAAGTTCTAGTTGTGTAAATTTTTCACAGTCTAAACCTGTATTGAAAACCAAACAAACAGAAAGCTTCTCCTAATTATGGTAACCAAGATAATGTCTGAATCTGAACAAAAGGCACATAAATGTGCTTCATGATTAGTTGGGTGAGATGAAAGACTGCAAGGTGAAATAACTTGGAAGAGAATGCACAGATCCTATAGCGGCAAATGTTATATCAATGATGAAGATCTCAAACACACATAAGATTGGTATGTGGTGACAGGTATTGGGGCATTTAACTGTTAAGGATTGGTTTCGTGTAGAACAAGGAATTCTGCTGCTTCTGCTCTTTAAAATCACTCCTGTCCTTTCAACAAAGGGAAGGGAATAGAGGATTTCCAGCTTCCTGCTTCCATTAAATGCCTCAGGTGTCTCCTGAGTCCATAGAAACCAACTGAGCATTTGCTTGTGCAAATACTGAATACATAATCATGTGCAACTATAGTAACACAGTGGTACTATATTTTCATCTGGAGATTTCTATTAGATCCAGTGCTGTAATGAGACTAGGGAGAACACTGGGTAGAAGCTGGCACCTGCATGTAGGTGTCCACACTGGATGTACAACAGTGGTGTACACCTTGTGCTGCATTGATTTCTACCAGCAAGAATATGATAGATTTCCTTTAAGCTAAACAAGTTGTGTCTTAAATTTATAAGCAAATAACCATGATATATTCTTCCCTCATTCAACTTGAACCAAGTCTTAGTTGTGAATCAAGTCACTGGCCATTTTATAGCTCATAACTTATTTAATGTATCCTACTTCTCATTTGACAATTATATGACTTATATATCTCAGGAGTGTGATGCTTTCCTCCTGACACAAATAAATTCTTGTTTATAGCAGTTCATACTCCAGCATTACTCTTTACTTACTCAAATGAAATGTTTAATACCTTTTGCATGACACTTAAAAATTGCATTCTAGTTTCACAGGGCTTTTTAATTTTTTTTTTTTTTTTTTTTTTTTTTTTTAGTATTGTGTATGAA
Source organism: Pitta sordida (assembly GCA_013390025.1). NCBI lineage: Eukaryota > Metazoa > Chordata > Aves > Passeriformes > Pittidae > Pitta > Pitta sordida. The sequence goes on along the minus strand of WEKX01017096.1, from coordinate 141,692 downwards.
TATTAATGTCCAGATCTGCTTTGTCTCCAATTTTCAATGTCACTATGATAAAACCAGCACTGCTGCTGCTTTGTTTTCCTTTTGACACATCAGGCTGTTGGATGCAAGTTTTTGACAGCTCCTAGGGGAAAAAGGGAGAAGTAGATGAAACGTGGTTGAGCGTTTTAGCCTTTTAGAGGCCATGAATATGAGAATGTGTTTGAATATTTCTGATGTTCTTTCTGTACTAAAATCTTATGGAGTGAAAAAATAAAAGGCGGTAAAAATATATGCTGAAATGTATTTGTGACTTTCAGAAGGTCTAATTCTGCTAAGTTTTGAGCATGTACTTAGCAGTCACCTTTCAGAGGATTTGACTGTATGACAGACACAGCATTTTAAAGGTATGAAGAGCAGGAGCTATTCTAGGGAAAACGCAATGAGGTATTTGAGAGAAGTAACTGCTGTTACAACCATGGAAATACTTTGGATAAATAGCTCTTATAAATTCAGTCCTGGCTGACAGTTCCTTTTGGAAATGGTTACCTTTGCTTTTACATATCAATATGTATTGAAAAAAGAGACCACAGAAATACTGATCCCCCCTTTCAGAGGAGGAGAGATCACAGCTTGTATTTAAGCTGCTGCTCATGTGCTTCTGTGCTCTGTTCACTTTGGTTACTCAAGTAATTTTCCACAGTAGACAGGTAACATTGATGGGCTCTGGTTTGAATCTAAAGGAGTATGTTTAAAACAGTGAGAGTTCTTTATCATTCATTCCCTCCTCTTGCCCTCCAGACCTGAACTAACATAGTTCCAGCTTGTGTGCCCACTGCTGTTCTTTAATAAAATACAAAGAAAATGTTTCATTGGATGATAACATATTAAAAGGGACTTTCTACCTTTTCTTAAAAGAATAATAATTTCCCAAGCAGAATGTTTGGGTCACTGGTTCTTCAGTATGTCTGGAGCTTTTTTTCCCCATGTCTTTATTGAATTAATACATTGAAGCAGAGCTTATGAAGAGCGTGGTTTCACTTTTGCTAGGATGCACTTCTGAGATCCTTCTGTGAGCCAGGGTTATGGATGTTTCTGGGGGGTGCTTATAGAGAAATTGTGGGATTGTGAAGGGTAGGCCTTGTCCCTGGCATTCCCAGTCTTTAACAAAAGTACATACTAGTACTGACACGGATATTGAGGGTGACAGGCTGGAGCCTTCTCCCTTGTCTCTGTGGGCAGACACAGCAGCAGCTGCCTGTGTGCCAGGAGCACATCTTCCTTTTCCTGACACCTTCCTGCTGCTCCTGTTTCACTGGAATGTGTCCATTCATGAGTCTGTGCCAGAAAGAAGGCTGTTCTGCTTTGGGAATAGTGGCAGAGCAGGTAAGGCCTTTCACTGTTCTCCTATGGGTGACTGTTTTAGTTTTGTTCAGGGGAGTGTTAAAAATTGCCTCTAATCGATGCATCTGCATATACAGACAGAGGGCTGAGCACAGCTAAATACAGTGATAACCATGTTGTTCTCTGTGCCTCTGGTTATAGAAACTGATGTGCCTTCACAGTTTCAGCCCGGAAGGCAAACGGCTCTGCAGAGCCTTTGACCTTTTGAAAGCATGAAAATCCATAGGGAGCTGAAAATTATTCCTTTCTCATTGAACTGCTTAAAATAGAGTGGCCTCTGACCTCTTGAAAGTATGTCTGACCCTGTGGGACTAGGGAGAGACCAAATGAACTAGACCATAGCAGGACCCAGAGGTGAGCACAGTCTTGAAGTTTTAGGCAAATTCCACAGATCAGACTGCATTGTGAAGTGGGAGGTGATGATTTCAGGTATCTAGTCTTGCTTTCCACAGGTCATATAAATTAATGCAACAACTTCTCTATCAAGAAAAGGGAAGATGTGTATAGTATATTTGTAAAGACAGCCTTACGTCTAATTTAAAGTTGATTAAGAATAATGTAACCTGAAAGAATACAGAGGGTTTTTAATCTCCATACATTCCTCAACTGCTATACAAATTTACACCAAGAGTGAAAGTAGATTTTCTAACTCCATGTAAATTCTGACAGATCAAGCTTGAGCAATGTCTTTATTAGGACCATAACATCTGTTTTCGCTATTAACTGATAATTTTCCTGTGTTTTAGTTTTTTATCTTCTAAAATGTATGGGCATTGGAAGTAGTTAAGTTTTCAATATTGTTCTCACTAGCACAGCCCAAAAGTTAATAATTCATTTGGCATGTCTGGAATCTTATTAGCCATGTTATCCTAAAGCGTTTCTCTGATGCTTGTGTTCAGTTGACCTTGGATGCGATCTGGAAGTCACCCTGGAGAACTGTTGTTCTCCAATATGTGCTGACAGTTTGATAAGTTTGACCTGCATTCCCTGACCCCAGGCATACGTCTTTGTTTTTGACTATGCTGAAACACGTTGTTCAATAGTTTCCAATTCTCTGATAAATACACTTAAGCCTGCACTGCTTTAGCAAAATTGGAAACATGCAGGTTGATCTCAGTTGGTAAGTGAGTTTTGCAAACAACTTATATTTCTTCTGCTGTTTGGCTATTCCTGTCATGTCCCTTTATCTTCTCTCCATCATACCTGCTAGAGCCCCATGTTGTGTAAAAGTAATTATGTAGTTATTTTGTTCTGCTATCAGTAAATATGTTTTAATTGGGCTAGAGAACAAGAGAGACTGATTGTGATCTTTGTGTCTGTTTTATTTACTTGCCATATCAAAACTTGTTATTTTTGATTCCCTTGTCTGAATCAGAAAAGCAAGAACTGAAAACTTGTAACAAATCCAGGTTTTGCTTCCTAAGACACAGATGAGAACATATTCTCGCTCGTCATACATAAGTGAGAAAAGGGTGATGATTGTAAAGCAAACACCAAGGGGAAAATTGATCACAGAATAATGCACAGAAAAATCACTGAGTGAATTATAAAAAGCCCTCATTATGCCTGGCCAACAAGGATTGTACCACAATTTGTTCAGACATTTAATACCAGAAAAAGAAATTGTTCCTGCTTCAGGATATTTGCCATTTTCTTTACAATAATGAAATACTATATACAGTCCTAAATGTTTTTGAATCATCATGTCCATCAAATGACCATGCTTGAGGTATTTATTGATGAGGCTGGATAAATCCTAGCTGGAGAACTCGCTTGTCATGGAGTGAGTAAAATGCTGGGAATTATGCCAGACTCTCAGGGACAGATTTGCCTTGATGGCATATAGTGATTTATACTTGTCTTTACTTCCATCACGGAGTGTTAGAACAGAGAGGCAGGAGGAAAGCAAAAACACTGTATTATCACATGGGTATTATTTACTTAAAAGTTAAGATCTGCTCATTGTCCTATTGTTTTCTGAAAAAAAAGAGAAAGAGAAAGTAGACTCCTAACTTCATTTTACATGATAATCCATGCTAAGCGTGAATCATATACGATAGTTGTGATGACTCTTTCTCAGTCTAAATTAATTTTTTAAATTCTGATATATTCATAATTTTGTGACAGCATAGAGTAGTTTACATTAAGTAACCTTACACTGGACAGCTGGTAAATAGACTGACCTCTTAGTAAATTTTTTTCTTGCTCCTTGAGGATATTTTGTTTTAGTGAGCAAAACCTCATTTTCCTGACTGTTTTCAATGAATCATAGAAAAGTCTATACACTTTAAAGAAGAAAAGTTGCCAGCACTGAAGCAGCCTTTTATTACTTTCAGTAAAACCTTTTGTTTTAATAGCTTATTAAAATTAATTTTTGCGCTTTGGAGTTGACTGAGTTGTGCAAGGAGCAATACTCTGAACCTGTTCCCTGTAGCCTCCCAGGAAAATAGCATTCCTGGGCAAAAATAGTCAGGAGACAGAAATGACTCATTCTTTGTGCATTCCCCTCTGACATTGCTTCATGAACAATCAAGAGGTTTAGTCTGAAATATTGCTTTTGTATAAAAGCACAGAAAGTTTGCATCAGCTCTAGGGGAGAATGGAACAAGAATTTGGAAGACAGGTTCATTGAGGTTTGATAATTAGACAAACTGCATCAAGCTATGGAAATCCCCTGAACTGAAAATAACTGAAGACTGGGTGAAATATGCCGAAGATGTAGAAGCCTGTCCTGTTGATCTTCCTTTGGGCTTTGACTGTGGTCACTCCTAGAGGAACTGTGCTGAGATAGCGGAAATCTTTTTTGGAGGGGTGGGGAAACTTGAAAATCAGAACTTTGAGTTTCAAAATCCAGAAAGAATCCAAGGCTTTCCTCTATGATTTTGAGGCAAACCTTCCGCTGGCATGGCGGGGCAGGACAGAAAAGGAAACAACGTACTTTGCATGCATGTCCTTAATGGTCAGTAGTCTTTGACTTTTCTTAGAGCCATAGAATGGTTTGGTTCAGAAGGGACCTTTAAAGATTACCCAGTTCCAATCCTCTTGTCATGGACAGGGATACGTCCCCGCCCAGCCTGGCCTTTTAGTGAATTAGGTTTAGGAGAATGTAATTGTAAGTGAAGCTGAAGATTTGTGGTTTGTTATTGTAATTAATCTGAGGAAAGAGGAAGGTTCAGAGTTGTCAGCTGAGATGCTCATGCTGAGAGTAACGTAGGAACTGTCAAAGTCAGGTAGACATGGCAGACATTTGATAATGCATTTTTATCTCAGATTGCTAATTTTGTTGGTAATCAAATTTGGCATCATACATATTGTGGACATGGATTTGAATTAATTTGGGAAATGAAATCTGAATGTGACTGGTAAAACTATTCATAAGGAATTTTCTACTTTTGTATCCCTTCACATGGGAGAATTCTTCTCAAGAAGATCACTTTAATTCCCTCTTATCATTTGCCTAATTAGGCTGTTCATCAAAGTCTTGTAAACCAAACCCACCAGTGATTCTTGCCATGCAATGACGCTGTTTGTGTGTACATGAACTTTGCATTGCTAATAACAAAAGTTAATTCTGTGCTTTCCAGAATCTTACAGGATGCTGTCATGTATTGTCCAAAATACTGAAAGTAAAAGTGGTCTTTCTGCCAAATAGAGAAGTATTTGTTTGGAGAATTCAGCAATTGTGAAAGAGTATTTAGCTAAAATTCTTCATCATAGAGTAGTACAAAGATTTGGAAGAGAGGTATTAATCTGAGATGCTAATCCCAGCTAGAAATTGAGGGGGAGGGAGGAAGATAATGTCACCATTTTGGTGTGTTCACTTGTGATATTTCCCTATATTCAAAACGTGTTTTTAAGTCTAATTTTTTCTTCACACTACAGTTAAACAAGAGAAATTGGAAATCTCTGAAGTGCCACTATGAATCCTTGGTAATATAGGGTCACAAAGAAGCTGACAATTCAGCTTCAGACTTGTAACACTTCGTTATATTCATGTTGTCCTTCAGTAGCTTTATTTCAAGGAGTTTTCAGTGGAGAGTCACATACAAGGACAATGAAGGAGATGGCAGGACCCAGGACATTTCAGCCTCTCTCGAAGGAAAACAGACCTAGCAGCATGGTCTAGATACTATCCCTATTTTCATCAATTCCCTAGCCAGTTTGAATCCAGATATAAGTGTCCTAGATATATGAAAAAAAAAGGATCTCTCAAAGGCCTGAGAAACTTTGCTGGAACAGAAGTCTTTCCAGTAGTTTCTGACCAGGGAACTTTCTTAGGAAGACAGTTTATGGGAATGGGCTGTGCTTTCTCTTCAAACTGAGTATCAACATGTGCCAGCTTTCATCCCATAGAGGTGTTCTACCCTTCTTTAACAAGGTATCTGCATCCCTTTTAGTCTTTTCACTTTCCATGCATAGGAAGCACAGCACTAGTTGGACGTTTTTCAAAGGTGGCTTAGGCAGTTTACCACCTGTGGAGAGATCATACTGGAACTCATTCAGAATTGTGTAAGAACTTTGAAATGACTGCATTCACTCTCTGTATTAGTAATGAAAGGTAATTTCTCCGGGATCAGGAGCTAGCCTTAGATGAGTTTTGTGGCATCTGGGTCAGTCTCTAGTGTTGTCTGAATTGAAGGTCTGGATGCTGACTCTATGTTGAAAAACATCCTGCTGGTTCTGCATTAGTTTTTGGCACTTCTCAGATTGTCTAGGAAGACAGTTCAGCAAAATTATGCCGAAAGCCAGTAAAAATAATCTGAAAATGTTTTGGTTTTAGCACGCTAATATGTCATCAGGATGCCATTAGAATCCAGACATTGATGCGTTTGGAAATCAGGATACTTTTCTCTGTACACATGCTTCTGTAAAATTTTGCTGTTTAATTTGTTTTGTTGGTAATGTTTCTTTTATGCACTGCTGGTGGTTGCTACTGATTTCTTGAGGATGTTAAAACAATCTAGTGCAACTTGGAATTGCCCTTCTGAATTTCTAAAAGCAGGCAAGCAAAGCTGCCGTGTTACACAATCTGTAGTTGGATCTACTTGACTTGCAATTGGCCATTTTGCTTTCTGTATCAGCAGATATGATTAGTAGAGGACATTTTCTGAATCAGTGAAGTTTTTGGAATCTCAGACACTTTTCTTGATTTTTAATGGCCAATTCCAAAAACCAAGGAAGATGCATTTGGTAATATTTATCTGAATTTTTTTTTATGCAGCATTGAACTATATCAAATAACATGAACAAGACAATGTGTAAATATGTATTTTGGAATTGTTAACAATTGTGAGTTGGTTTATTGTTTTTACATCATGTTGATGTTCTCAGAGGTGCTATCCCATTTCTTTTTGATATAAACATTTGTGGTACAGTTGCCAAAATATTAGTTCTGCCCATACATTGGTGTTTGATGTTTAGGGTGATGTGTTTATGGTGTGTTGGGGAGAGTGGAGGAGGTCTATAGTCATCACTGTTCAGGTGAAAGCAGTACAATAGAAATTCTGCTTCTGACAGGGGTGTAAAATTGAAGGAGTAAGTTTAATTTTGGTAGGCTGAAGCTGATTCTAGAAGAATTTGTGTATCCTGATGAAAATCTCTTCAATACAGGTTTAAGTGGAGCTTGTCATCTTGGGTTTGCTACCTTGAGTGAGTGCTGCCACACAGTAAAATAACAGTTGGGCAGCACAGAGCATTTTCATTTAGCGGTGTGGACTAATGCACAGATTGATCTGTGCCGCGTATTCCATTAGACTGCAGTAAAACTACTTAAAGGACCCAAACTGCTGGTAGTTTTAGAGGTAGGGCAGACCCCACTGTGCTGAGCATTACAGAGAAGAAAAGACGATTCCTGCCCCAAATCTCTCAGCGTAGTGCTTAGAAGAAGCAATCCTGTGTAACTGGAACAACGGAGCACTTGGACAAAAATATTTTTCACAAATGTGAACAGAGAATATATCTATCAATACAAGCTGTTATCTGAGCGAGTTCATCTGAATATCAAGACTGTCTTGAATATCAAGACTTGTATCATAGCAAGTGGCATATATCTTAGCAAATTACTGCTTTATTTGCCTATTTTTAAGAATGCGTGAGTTTACAGAGGATTCTCAGTTCCTTAAGTTGTGAAATTTTGGGAGAGCAGAAGGAGGGTTTATAGGATCACTCTGTCATAGCATTACATTTTTCAGTGTAAAATTGAAAATTTTTTTTTTGAAGTATGTTTTCTGACATGGTACAATTGAAAGAAAAAGTATCTGTTGCCTCATATATCTAGAAGTACAATGAAGTACCTCTGGCTTGTAACAAATTATATGAGAATATAAGGATGTGGCTGGAATTTTTTGTGCTTTATGCATTAGCTATGTTTTCACCTGTATTCTGATAAAGCAATATTGTAGCTGGACTGAAATGCAGGACAGTAATGATTACCATAGTTTAATTATGCTACATACTTTGACATAAAAGGGAATCAGTGTAGTCCCTTGGATGTCTCTGTATGTGTTTACAAATTTCTGATCTCATCTATGGGCATGATGGAGATTTTATGCTTTCCTATGAAATTTCATAATCTAGCCACTGCCCAAAATAGGTTATCAGCCTAAATCACTAATTGGAATGTATTGGATATGAGTTCTTAGGGTAAGTTTATTATTCTCTAATTTTTTTTATGTATCAGGGGAGCAAAACTTTCATCCTGTGATTGTGCTTGAAATTTGGTAGGCTGAATATTGCTGTCTTTCATCTGGAATGTCAAAATTTGTACTATTGATAAACTCTTGGCTGTACGTTGGTATTAAGACTTAAAAGGAGAATATAGCCTTTTTTTATGTCTGTACATGATGCAGTCTAAGAGAGATTGTGAAATTCAGGAGGGGAACATGGGATTTTAAAAATGAGTGTGTTGTAGCACTGTAGTGAGCTTTAGGGTACTTAGAGTAGGTTGCCATTGCCACACTACAAAAGATATTGTCCATCCTTGGGTAGAGGACTATAGTGGGGTCTGAACAGAAGAGTGGAAGGAGAAAAGCCATTACAATGCACAATCTCACCTGAGAAGGGCAAAATTTTTCCTTATACCAGTTTACTTGGCTTCTAAAAGGCATTAATTTGTGTTCTTTTTAAAATCTCACTGATTTTCTGAACTACGCCATTTTTTGTGGCAATGAAATCTTGTATTGATAGAAAAGCTTGATTGAGGGGCTCAGTGACATGGTGTAGATGGTGGGAGGCTTGGATGGATGGAGTGTGGTGCCCCTAGTTCCACGCTTGTGGGCCTGATCCCTGGGTGGGCATTTGCTTGGGAGTTGGACTAGATGATCCTGTGGGTCCCTTCCAACTCAGAATAACCTGTGAATCTGCGTAAAAGCTTTTATTTATTTACTTAGACTTTTCTACTTCGCCTAACAAATTTTCTGGCTGTGTAATGAATAAGAAAAGAAAATATGTCAAATAAATTTGGAAAAACATTTTCTTAGAAAAAAACCCATGAAATTCAGTGACCTTTTTTCTTTGTTCTGAAAATTAAAGTAGAAGTGGTGTATGCGTGGCATTTCTAAAAATCAAATCACTGCTTTAGATGCCAGAGTAGAACAGTAACTTCAAGCAGTTGCTTTACAAACCCTTCCCTTTTGTTACAAACAAAATTAATACAAGTAATAACAGCCGGAGTATGGCACATTGTGCCAGAGTCTAAATAATGAAAAGTCCTGTGTGATAATAGATTAAAATCTACTTAAATATATAGCTCTTTAAATATTATTTAAACTATTTTTTCAATACAATAAATATTTGATATTTATATTTTAAATATTTTATAGAGGAAGACTGAGGACTTAGAACTTTCTAATTGGGACTAACATGACAAATTAGGAGTAGGGAACCCAGGTTATTGCCATACAGGAGTGCCTGTCACCCTGCTGCTCTCAGCTGCCCCATTGCCTCTGGGCTAATACTGGTGCTGTCAGAATCAGGAGTGGTTAAAGAGATGGAGATAGTAGAGTGATGACTATTTCTTGTAATGATGGTACTTTTTACCAGTTTGTGATGGCAGAAATTCATAGACCAGCCCTCTGCAGAGGGCTAGAAGTAATTCAGCTATGTATTCAGTGGAGGAATTGAATTAAACAGTGGTGTTGAAAGTTAGATGGAAAAACAAGAGAAAACTTAAACTGTAAAATTGTCCTAGAGAAGGTTGTTTACATGCATTTTGTTTCAGGAGTAAATTGAATGACAAAGTAAAGGTATTAATAGAGTATAAATCATAGAAGAGAACTAATTGATTGGAGCCTGAAAAACTTCTAAAAACTGGAAATTTTGTCCAAATACCATTAGTAGATTGGAGCACAAGTTATGACACAACCACAAAATAATACTTGTTAAAAGATGGTAAGATAAATACAAATAATAAAAGGCTCTGAAGATGAGATGTAAGATAATTGAATAGTTAAACAGAAGCTTCTCCTTCTAGTAGTAGATCATGTAGAGAATTTTTTATTGCAGAAAATATTGAGGAAATTACTCTTTGAAAAGAGCTATATCTTCTCACATATTTGTAGTTTGATCTGTTTCTTGACTGGCTCAAGATTGTCTGGAGTTTTTTGGACTGGAGTGATAGCAGTTTGCTGAATGTTAAGTGCTTTTAAGTACCTATATTAGTAATCAGAATAGAAAAGGAAAACGAGAGCATCAGAATCCAACTATTCTCACAGAAGCATTTTGAATATATGGATAAACATTGAGAAGTTTGTATTTATGCTTCAAGATCTGGGATGATTTAGGGTACTATTTTATTTCCAGTCAGTCTGTAAATCTAAAGCATGAAGAGAAATGACAGACAAGGGTGAGGAAACATCGTGCATCCACAAAAATTATCGTGATAAAAGACCTGAACCTGCAAAACAAAACAAAACAAAAAAGGAAAAAGTAATCCCCAAACTGTGCAGTCTCTGAAACTGAATCTATTTAAAGACAGAATTGTTCAAAGACCTGAAGTCTGCTTTGAACCTAGAGCCTGTCTTTGAGTGGGTGGTTGAACAGGATTACCTTCAGAGCTCCCTTCCAGATAGTCGATAATTTTACAATTCTTTGACTCTCTCTGGTCTATTTTACAGTAAGTCCATTTTTACAGAGGTCCATTTTATTCTGCACTTTTTCCAGATGAACTCAAAGGGATGCAGCTCCCCTGGAAATGCCTCTTGGTGTGGTACAACTTGCCACATAGAAGTGTCCCTTTCAGGGAGCATGTTGACTGACAAAGATGAGGTTAGGATTTGGCTTCTAATCCTGCTAAGGATGCTTTGCAAGTAAGCCACCAAACTGATGCTCAGGAGGAGTTATTGAGAACTATTTAATCTCCTTTTATTTGGGAATTAAGGTGAGTTATATTTGTAACTGTTGTTGTGTTCACCTATCTGGATATTGTATCTGATTTCGAAGAGTTAGCCAAGATGAAAATATTTTCCTTTTTGACTCACCTGGGCAAAATTACTTAAACCAGGCCTTGGTTTTTAATGACACTCTTATGTTCATTAGGATAATACCTAAATCTGCTTGAAACTTGGCCAGTAGTGGTGGTCTCTGCATTGCCTGGTGCCTAGCAACCATCATCAGGGCCAGTATTTTCATCCACTTTCCCTTTGAAGTGTTTTCCAGTTTCTTCTAGCTAGGGTATGAAATAAAAACAGCCTAAGAGACACTTCTGTGTTTAATGACAATAGCTGATTTTATGTACTTCAGGGCAAGCTTCCTGCAGTAGCAAGCCCTCCAAACCATTCTTTATTATTTTAATATTATGATTTGAAATCCTTGAATTTAATCTCTTGGAAACCTTTCCTATTCACGTGGTGAGGAGATGCTAGAATTTGTGTGCTTTGTGTCACTTAGGAAAAAATAGCAGGTCATCTGCAGGGAGGAAAATAAATTTAAAAAGTAGTACAAAAGGATAATTTTCTCAAGGTTGTTCCTTATATGTATTATCAAGAAAAAAATGGTCTAATGCTTTCTAAATAAGCAGACAGCTTGCAGATACTAAAATTTTTCATCTCTCTGCTGTTCAGACAATAATCCTATTTTCTCAGTATTAATAACTGCAGCATTTTAGGGGGAAAATAATGTTAAACCAAAACTGCGTATCCTAGACCTTATGTGCAAACTACTTGCTTTCCTTGCCAGGTTTCAATTGGAAGGTGCATTCTTCTGGTATCGTCTTTCCCCCTCCTCTTTAAGAAAGGATATTGTGCCTGCATTATTTGAACAATATAATCAGACTTGTAAATGTATTTACAAGTGCTGTTGTCTGTTCCATAAGACTGTTTTCCCCCATCCTTGCTTAGCATGATTATTTCTCTTGGCAGTAAGGTAAAAGAAGGAAATAACTGTGTGCTTTCTTTTAAATCAAACAGCTTTAAAATGGACAGTCTACATTGCAAGCTGTAACATTTGTTTTCTTTACGTATAATACCTCAGCTAGAACTTGTAGTTTATGTAGGTTCCACAGAGACACTTCAGGCCACGCTGCAAAACTTGCAGTTCACTTAGACAGTAGCAGTGCTTACTTCAATGGAAACACAATTAAAACCATGAAGGAGCCTCAGGACTCCTACTGTAAGTTTTTGAATTACAGTTCATGGATGACCAGTGAGATGAGAGAATTTCTGCCCATATGAGACTCTTATGGTAATGAGTTGTTTGTGAAGATGAAATTGTTTAAAAAAAAAAAAAAAACCCAAACAAATACCAGTGTTGTAGCTAGATCCTCAGGCTGTGTAAACTGCTATAACCACACAGATTTCCATGAGACTAGGTTGTAATTGTTTGAAAACAGGACTTTCATGTTAAAAACGACTTAACTGTGGTGAGGGTGTGGAACAACCTAAAGATAAGATTGCCTCTCTTGGACTTTTCCTTATTTTCCTGCATTTTTTCCACCTACATGGTCTTCTTTCTTCTCTAACAGTCATACCAAGAAATAAAACCTAATTGTGCAGTTACAATACATTTTGTGAGACTGTCCTCAGGCACTGGTTGTTGTAGCACAAACATAAATTAGGGATGTATTGCTTGAGTCACATAAAGTATGCTGTTTGAGTGAGAAAAGATCTTCTGCAAATATTCTTGCCGATGGTGACTGAACTTTGCTTAATGGAGGGTTGGGGTTTTTATCTGACTGTCTCACTTTGCTGAAATCTTGTACTCCAAACTGGGGTTCAGGATTTATTTTAAGCAAAATTAATGCTTACAGGTATGAAATTAAATATTATGGGTTAAAGTCTGGCTGTCTTATCCAATGAGAAATACACATATGTTACCTCTTACTGAGCCGGTGGTTGTTCTGTCTATTACGCACAGATACTGTAATGTCAGTGTGCATTTGTAATTCATTTGGGACTCACCTGGAATGTGACTGAGCAGCAGTAAAATTTTATGATATTGAGCTCATGCATATGGTGGTAAAAGGTCATCTGGGACACTTGACATGACATGTTTCTTTAATTCATTTGGAGTACCAGTTCTGTTTCAGAAGCACCTTCAAATATTAAAAAATGTTGCTGTGCATTGCAAGTTATGAAATATGTAGTAATGTCCTTAATTTGCTTGCAAAACCTTAGTTTTGGAACAGCCTACTGTCCTGTGTTTTGCTGTAAGGGAGAAAGAATTTAATAATGGAGCGATTGATTACTCTTTTTTTCTAGTTCCATAGTCCATGGGCTCCTCAGTGCATGAGATCAGGAGCAGGACCATCAGTGTGCTTGTTACAATGTGTGAAGGGAAGGTGGTTAAATTTGCCCAAGGTGGCATCATCCTGTATTGAATTGCTCAGATGTGCATAAGGAAATTTTTGCTTGGGTCATAGAGGTTCTTGTGGTAACCTGTTTACAGAGATGGAGAAGTCAAGGCAGAGGGTGAAATTTTTTTGATAGAAGCCTCATTTTTAAGATAGAACGACCAGCAATTACGCCTTCTAATTTAGATCCAGTATGGATCCAACATATACCAGAGTCTGCAGGAAAAACTTTTGAGTTTCAGAGTGGAATTTATAGTGACGATGACAAAACACGTGACCTGAAACGGCCACTAACAGCTCAGTGTCCAGGGCCCTCACTTGATGGGGTGATTCAGATTCAAGGCTTTAAACAGCTCAGCAGATTAAAGTGGTGGTTTCTCTACCCAGCAAATGCCCCAACCACCAGGTTACAGAATCAATCTTGGCTTTTTTTCTGTCAGATGTTTTCAGTTGACATAATTAAGTACAGTGTGGAACAAGTGACGGGGACTGAATCCATGTTCACAGTTAGGACAATCATTAGAGATGTACAAAAGAGATTCAAGCCTGGTCCGTAATATATAATGAGGTTATCTAGAGTAGGATCTTTGGGAGACAATAATTCTGTGATATATTTCAAAGACATTCTTTTTTAAAAACAGATTAACATTGACCTTCTAAATAAGCAGAGAAAAAATCTGCATTGGGGTTACTGTAACCTGCTGCAGAGCTGCTAGTTATACAGTGGCTCTGTTTTTTCTTCTAGGCTCCAGAATACCCTCATCTAGAAGAAAAAATATTTCCAACCCTTACATTAGGAAACTAGGGACCCATTTCATGCTTAGATTCAGTTCTTCAAGTTTAAATGGACTGTTACATGGTGCCTCAGTGTTAAAGGCGGGCTCCACTCCATTTTACATGTATGTGTGTTCTTTTGCCGCTGTTTCATTATGACCCTCTGTGGAAAGAGGATGTCCATCTATGTACCAACCTGCTTGTAGCTGACTTCTCTTTGCAGTTCCCCCTATAAATGATCAGACAGAAAGCCAGGAGTAAAATGATGCCATTTGTATTATTAAACTGCCTTTTGTTATTTCACAATGACTGAAGTGCAAAGGGAAAAAAATTGAGAAAATACTTATATATGTTTCACTGGGGTGTTTAAAGTAATTAAAACCTTATTCAATGAACTGTACTAAACTATGTGCTTAAAAGCCTTATAAATAGTCACAAAAATTGTATGCAGCCTTTTTGAACTTAAAGCAGGCTAATGGGAAATACTGATTTGAAGAAAATTTGGCTCAAATTAGTAATGAGACAAAAGAACGTTTTACTTGCTTCAATAGCTTGTGTGAAATGAGTTGGTGGTCTCAGTCCAGTTTCTAGTAAATATTTTGCGGCTGCAGTAGGAGTCCCTCCATAAATCCTCAGTAGTGCCCACATCAGAAGAGTCATCATTAGTATTTGACCATAATTGGCTGAGTAAACATCATGATCATGTAGGATGATCTGACATGAACATGTTCATGTAGGATCATCCTCAACACCTTTCAGAGGAGTTTTACCTTTTGTCCAAACTAAAATTCAATGAAAATGAATGCAAAGAAAGGTATTGAACTATACAGTCCTGACTTTCTCCTGTTCTAATGGCTGATCACAGAACCACAGAATATTATGAGTTGGAAGGGACGCACAAGGATCATCTAGTCCAACTCACCATCTAACACCCGTGCAGAGACTGAATGCCCATCCCAGAGCGGTAGCACAACCTTGTTCCCTCACAGTCTAGCAGGCCACTCCGAGCCGGAAGGGACCCAGGACCATCCAGCCCCACACCCCCCAGCTAGACCATGTCACTAAGGTCCTCATCGAGTCTTTTCTTAAACACCTTCAGGGACGGTGACTCCACCACCTCCCTGGGCAGTTGTTTCAATTATTATTACGATGCTGCACTTTCAGTGGCATGGACAGCAGTGTCAGTAGTACATAATTCTGGTTTTAGGGGTTCACAGAAAATATATTCTGCAATTCTTTACTCTCTTCTAACACTGGTGTTTTCTTTACCTTTAATGTAGTATACCTATTGTATATGCTAAGGTTTGTGCTGAGTTGACTGCTATTTTAGGTTTTCCTTCTGAGACATACTGTCTTGCCTGCCCGAGGGAATCTCCACACGGTCTTAAAATTCTGAAACCTATGTGACACCATGAGTATAAGATCCACAGGACTGTGTTATTGGAGCATGTGGGACAGCCACTTCAAATAGGTGAATTGGTTTGGACAAAATTAGAACTGACTGTTCTTTACCAAGTCCTTGAACTAAACCTGGATCAGATTACGTTTGAATTAACTATCAAGTCTCTCACATTTTTAATTGGAATCACTCATTCAGGACTCTGATATTTCCATTTTAATATTTAATTTTGTTTGCTTTCATGAACTCTGCACTTCCTTGTCCTATTGAAGGCTCTTCATGCAAGATCTGCAACATGGAAGGGTAGCTGTTCTAGGCAGATGAGACTTGGATGGGACCAGAAACTTCCACATGAAAAAATAATATTGAACAAACCAAATACAAAGCAAGATGCATAAATTCCCACATCTCCTCTTGCCAGAGTTCCTTCTATGTTAAAAGACCAAAGAGGTTTACTAAAGGTTTGGGAAATTAATTAGCTGTTTGGAGTGCTTAATAGGACTTCAAGTCTCCAATGGTTTGACTGTCACTGTTCAGAGTTAAAAAGATTTTCCTTGATGCATATCTAGCAGCAAGCCTCTTTTATAGTGTGCTTCAGACAAAGTAGGGTGCTATTAGCTTTAGCAGACAGTTCTCTTAAAGGTCAGATGAAGTCAGAGAGCCATATTCCTCAGTGATAATAAAATAAATCTAGAGCTGACACTTCAATAGAGTAATACCTCAAATATCACAGGGGTGTTAGGTTTCAAGAACCCCCCGTGAAATGCAAAAACTGCGCAATAGGATTTGTGTATATTTTTAAGCTTAATAAACCCTTCACGCACTCTTGTAAACCTTCCCCACTATTTTAGTTATCTTTCCAACACTCTTATAAACAATTCCTATACTCTTAAACACTTTGAAGTAGAGTAGTATACACTCTTAAATATATGTAAGAAAATAATAAAAAATTAAAATAAAAATATGAAATATAAAATTGCTTATGGGTAGTCTAGTCATCAATGAATGATGATGATGATGAATTAGCTGTGCAGTACTGATGACGATGAAGGTGATGATGATATGAGTGTACTGCACCTCTTCATCAGGCGCCTCTTCACCAGGCGCTATCTTGGCCCTCACCTGTAATTAATGAAGGCATATCTGGTCTCTTCTTAAGTTCAAGGAACACAGTTATGGGGAGTTGCTAGTGCTGCTTTTTATTCTGTGTGAAAACGTTCTTACAAGGCCACCTGATACCGTCGAGATTATTTGCGAACTGGAATGAATGAATCATCGTGGGGTCCCATTCTTCAGTCATTTCTTTTAGTTCTTTGACCGTTCTGAGTATGGTTGCGAGGTGATTGAGTGTTAGGCCAACCTCCCGTTCTTCTTCATCCCCTTATTCCTCTTTGTCTTCTTTGATGGCTGACTTAGTCAGCTCCTCCAGCTCTTTGTCTATCAGTGGTTGTGACTGGGCATTGATCAGGTCGTTAAGCCCATCATCAGTCATATCAAAGCCTTCTCCTCCCACTAGTTTTGCCAGCTTCACGGGTCTTATCTACCACAGAGTTATGGACTTCTTCTGGAGAGAATCCCCTGTAATCACAGTCCACCTCTGGCAACAGTTCTTTCCAGCTGGCATTTACAGTTTCACCCTTCATACCCTTTATGGCCATCTGGATATTTCGAAGACACCTTGCAATGGTGTATTCAGACCAGTACGCCCTCAGCGAGAAGTCCTTGTCTGAGGCCATAGCTTCAATCAGATTTTGCCAGGAGTTTCATGTACTGAATGCCTTAAAAGTGCGAATGGTGCCTTGATCAATGGGCTGAATGAGCAATGTAGTGCTTGGTGGAAGGTGCTTGATCTGCATGCCATCCTAATGCAGATTGACAGGATATCAAGCATGAACTAGATATTAGAGTAGTGTGTTATAGGTAGGATGGGGTTTGGTAACAGGATGACAACAGGTTAGGTAACGGGTTAATTTAGGTAACAGGTGATAGGTTGGATGTGTTGACCTCTATGGAGCCTTACTAATTCTGTGATTCTGTGATGTCCTGCAGCATTGTCCATGACCAGAAGGACTTTGAATGGGAGGCCTTTCATGGGCAGATAATGCTTGGTCTGTGGGATAAAGCACTGATGGAACCAATCAGTTGTGAGGAGTTGAGACCCAGGCCTTGGGGTGATGCATCCAATAAACAGACAACATATTGTTTTGGGTTTTTTTTTTTTAAGGCCCTTGGGTTTTTTGACTTGTAGATAAGCACTGGTTTTATCATAAAGTCATCAGCATTCCCACAGATAATCAAAGTTACTCTATCCAGGTAATAATTAAACCTAAAGGCTTTGTCTTCTTGCTTCGTAATAAAAGTGCAAGATGGCATTCTCTTACAGAATAAGCCTGACTTATCCATATTAAATATTTGTTCAGGCCTACAGCCCCCTTCCTTGATTATGATTTTGAATGTCTCTTTCATGTACTTCTTGGCTCCCTTTTTATCAGCAGAGGCAGCTTCTCCATGCCATAAAATCCCAAGTCCATAGCATTTCTGAAACTTCTCAAACCAGCCCCTGCTGGCATTGAATGGAGCTACTTTGGTGGGAGAATCACTCGATGGTCTTGCTTCTTCATCACCATTTGCAGCAGAAGTTTCATGAAGCTTCCTTGATTTGGTACAGATGGTATTGGTGTCCAACAAGATTTATTTTTTCTGCAATAATTTATCCAGGTGGCCAGTGCAGACTCCATCCTCACAATAGGCTTACTGTGGGGAGTTACTGCCCTCTTCTGAGGCTCGCTAAAAGACAAGTCTGCCATCAATGCTGCCATCTTCCTTATGTTCTTTTCCTCGTTTTTTATGTAACGAATTGTAGATTCACTTAATCCATAATGGCATGCAACACTCATGAAGGTTCTTCCTTCCTTTAACATGTTGAGGAGTTTCACCTTTTCAGTGATGGTAAGCATTCTCCTCGAGTGCTTGGTTTCACTACTGGAAGCCTTAGAAAACACAGGACATTGGAGAGACATTGTAAGGCTTGAAATCCATGAAAGAGCAAGATAGTGAAATTCTGAGCACGAAATAGTGAGATATTACTGTAGTTCCAAGGAAAATACGGCCGCCTTTTGTGTGTATGCATGCACGTGTACCTGGATCATACAGCCAGTGTCTTTTATAACACCACACTTAGTTCACAAAGAGTAGGTTCCATGGTGAAATGCAGTATTTGGTCTTGAAATGAGAATTTTGTTTAGTTTTCTTGAAATACTAATTAATAAGCATCAGGGAACCACATGCTGTGGCTAGGAAGCTGTGGCCCACGCCAGTTGCATTTGTATGATCATATTTGCTTATGGTAGATTAAAATGAAAAGATACTTGGAGATAGCTGAAGATTAATTAAAAAGGATAAAATCTTGATACTCTTTTTTTTTTGCTCTGTGCTACTTTAATTCTATATGCCATTCAAGGTAATTAGAGAATAAGACTTTTGACTTGCATGGCAGATGATGCTGAGAATGTTTCTTTGATTAAGTTATTTCAGTATTTACTCTACAAACATATTTAATTTAATTGGGGCAGTCAGGTAAAAATCAGAACATGCAGAAACAAAAGAACTGTCCAAAGGCACTGCGTCCACAACCAATACTTAGTTTG
This sequence comes from Pitta sordida, assembly GCA_013390025.1. Taxonomy (NCBI): domain Eukaryota; kingdom Metazoa; phylum Chordata; class Aves; order Passeriformes; family Pittidae; genus Pitta; species Pitta sordida. The sequence continues at coordinate 122,707 of WEKX01017096.1, read as the reverse complement.
ATTTTGGAAGGCTGTTTTCATACTCCATGCTACCTATGACGAAGTCCTAACTGGAGTAAACCATAGCAATCTAACTCAGTCACGTCTGTTGAGTTATACTACCCAGTATACAGATCCATAATCTGGCTATGAGTGAAAAACCATGGGAGCCTCCTACAAAGTAGAAAAATGAAGCCTAGGAGGTGCAAAAGAACTGGGCATGAATTGCACAGCAACTGCACAGGAGCAACAGTGAAGCAGATATTTGCCTATTGACTAAATCAAGAAAAACAACCAACTTCCGAATAAAGTTTGTAATTAATATCACCTGCATTGTTATGATAATAGAATCGTAGAATTGTTTTGATTAGAAAGGACATTTAAGATCGTACAGTCCCAACTGTGAATAAATTTTTCCTGATACACATTCTAAACCTCCAGTGGAGCAGGTTGAGGCCATCTCCTCTTATCCTGTTGCTTGTTTCTTGTGAGAAGAGCCAAACCCCCACCTGTTACACCCTCCTTTCAGGAAGTTGTAGAGAGCAATAAGGTCTGCCCTGAGCCTTCTTTTTCTCCAGGTTAAACAACCTATTCTCTCAGCTGCTCTTCACAGGATTTGTGCTCCACACCCTTCATCATCCTCGTTGCCCCTCTTTGCACGTATTCCAGCACCTCAATCTCCTCGTCATAAAGAGTCCAAAACTGAACACAGGATCTGAGGTGTGGCTGCATACAGAGGGACAATCACTCCCCTATTCCTGATGGCCATACTATTCTAGATAGAGGCCAGAATGTGATTTGCCTTCTTGGCCAGCTGGGCATGCTGCTGGCTCATGTTCAGCTGCTGTTGACCAACACTCCCAGATCAGTTGTCCAGTCTCTCTGCCCCAGGTCTGTAGCACTGCATGGGGTTGTTGTAACCAAAGTGCAGAACCCGGCCTTGCTGGAGGTCTGCTCTTCCTTCCCATCCCCATCTAACATGTTGGCACACGCTCATATATGCATACACTCCTATATACACACACATATTCACACTTGTGATCTTCTGACATCTGCACCTACCACTCATTTGAACCCCAATGTAGAGATGACTGCTCTGCTCCCAGTTCTGGTACAGGTGCTATTGGCTGAATGAGGCAGAAGCACAGAAACTCCTCTTTGGGCAAAATTCCATCAGGGTTCTTCCCCTTTCAGCTTGCTTCCAGCTTTTACACCAGCTCCTTCATTTGACCTTAGTTTACCTGTACTTCTGCTTAATCTCACTTGCTAAGATGTGGCTGCACACTTTGTCCTTTCTTTAGAGAACTAAACATTCACTTCTTGTTACTTTTATTTTGGTTCAGAGGCACTATTGTTCTTGAATGGTGTCCATGTCCAGAACGTGCTGGACTCCTCCTTTTCATAAACCTGCTGAATAACGGAAGTTTTCCTATTATCAAAATGTAACTAATGCAAGTTGTTGTGGTATGAGTAATTCTGAAAGGGAGAATATTACGATGCTAAGTATCATTGCTTTAGGAATGAAGATGGAAAAAATCATGTGAAATAGAATATCTGTGATGATGGCATTTTAGTCATGTGAGGAAAGCTATTTCATAGTTAGGAACTGGCTCATAATCTTCAGCATAAATATGTTCACAGCTTGAATATTCCTAGTTCTTCCATCATTTCTGTCAGTTTCTTAAATCTCATTAGAGGCTGGTATAGCTGTGTCCTGGAAATGCAGGGAGCATGTATGTCTCATCTAGATCTGATGAAATAGCAAGCATGATTAGGATGTTTTAACATGTTTATACCTGCTAGTACATCGTTAATTAAAGATCTGGCAGAAGTCTGTGGCCAGTTTTGGATTCGGATGTGTGAAGGAGACTGAGCAAAGTAGTTTTTAGTGGTTTTGTCTTTTGTGAATTCTTTTTTGGAGTAGGCAATGAAGCAAATGTGCAGAGATCTCAAAAATCTAATTTGGAAATGTAAATTTTATCTTTTTTCAGGGTCTAAAATTTAGTTAGGGAGCAATCCTGTTTCTGTGGTAAAACATCCAGAAAACAGGAAAATGGATGTATCAGAACATTTCAATGATTTCAATTAATCCTTTCTTCCTGTCAGATTTGAATATAATTGATAGCTTAGCTTTACAGGTCTTAGAGATCTGTTTCACCTGCAAATTGCTCATTATATTCATAGGTCTTTTTATGTAATGTGGTTTTCAAATCAGGCAGGTTTTTTCTATGGGAAATAACTCTAGTCTTTATGTGGAATTTTTAGATCTGTTATGAGTTTATACTTAAGCATACTTTTTTTAGAGTCTAGTAGAAATACTGCTTTGTTTGCACTTAACAATGCATGACATACCCTGGCTTGCATATATAGTGATCAAATAGATGTGAGGCAGGAGTTGGGGACTGTCTGCAGGACTGTACATTGGAGATATGTGTGAGCAACTGTTACAATCTGTAAGGTTGGTTATTTCCCAGGAGCAAATTAAGAATCAAATGGTATCGAGTGTTGTTTTAAAATGATAAATGACTTTTATTAACTATAAAGCTAAAGCATAGAGAAAGAGAAGGAAGAGACAGAGAAAGTTGGAAAAAAGCTAAGAATTACATTAAAAAGAAGAATAGGAAAGATTAGTTACCACCATGATGTTTTGATGTCTGTTAAAATAGTTGGGATTTGGTGAGGTGTTTCTGAGATCTTGGTGGTTGCTGTTCCGCCATCATACACGTGCTTGAAGCCATGTTTTGGGGGGTTTCTGCCAAGCTGCATTTCCTAGGCATTGCTGGGATTCACTTCTTAGCCAGAGAGTGAAAAAGTTCTTTGTAGCTGTATTTTCCTAATACAAGTCTCCTACCTGCCAAAGTCTCTCTGCTCCACACATGGGCTCGCAGACCATGTGGAGGGAGGGCAGCATGGACAGCAGGCCACAAAGTTCCCTGTGCCACCAGTACCTCTGGATTGGGACATGACCAGGCTTTCAGGAAGGTAGGGCTGATGGTTCCTCAGCTCACTTGCAGATTTTAGATGGATCCATGTCTTTCAGGTGTGCAGCCGTCCTCACCTCTCAGCAGCAGCAAGGTCTTAGCTCTTAGGGCACGTCCATTTGCAGCAACCTCATGGCTCAGTCTGAGAGCCTGAGTAACGTTTCTCAATAGGGTGGTTTTGCAATAGAGGGGGGCAGGGCAAAGGCCAGTGAGTGGAATAGAGGTTTCACAACACCTTCTCCTATTTCCCTGCCAAGTGGAGCCGGATACAATGGAGAAGCATATTTTACAATGAAACAAAGTTTAATTAACACACAGCAACCTCTTGTCATGCAGATAGAAACTAAGGGTTGATGATTATACTGAAGTAGTAAAAATCAGATGTAGTCTTGTAGCACAAAATACGTTAAGGAATAACAAGAAGAAAACTTAGTATCGTCTGGAAGAGCATTTAAAAAAAACCCACTAAGGTAGTGATTGTCTGGCTTGAGGATGACTATGAATTTCTAGTATAGCTTAGCTGAGAGGAAGGTTACTGTTACTTATGTCAACAGAAGTCCAATAGATTGGAAAAGGTAATAGCTATCTTACATGGTACTCCACAAACGATGGTCATTAATGTTAGATTTAAATGAAACAGAAGGGTGGGAGAAGCCTTAAAAGGCGGAGTAAGAGAATGGAAGCCATTATCTATCAGGTCAATTACAGTAGTTTCAGTAGTCCTGCTTACAAAACAAAGTTGGAGAGGAAGTACAGTTACTGCCTACAAATCCTCAGGACATAAGTATTACGGAGAAAAACACTGTGTTTAAAGGATAATTTAGTGGCTTATAACATTGCTGGAGAAATAGTTTATCATACTGCTAAGTCTTATTTTAAATTTGTACTTGATTTTACATAGAATTTGTTTTTTAATTCCTTTCTATAACCCGGACAACTACTGCATATTTTGAAGCAGAGAATGTTATAATTCACAGGCATGAATAGCAGTGTCTTCTACAAAGAACTTTGGAATTTTTTTTAGTGACTGTAAATTCTAGAGGCTCTCAGCCATAAAATGGTTCCTATGTGAGAAAGAGCACAGCACCCTCCTAGAGTTTGTCAGATCAGTCATTAGTTATTGATTTATCAGTACTGGCTTCAATAATAAAGAGCCCTGTGTTGCGTCATGAATGAATTCAGCACACAGCTGAATTCTACTGTGTGCTTCCCACTGTCTCTGAAATAGCCAGTATAACTCCAGACAAACTCAGGAACAGAATTTTCCCCAGATGCATGTTCAAGTTGTGCTGTTTGGCAAGGTCCTTGCTACATGTCTTGGTACTGAGGGGATGGTGGAATTTGAGCATCTTAGAGAAGTAAAAGGAGGAATGTTTCACTGTTATTTACAAACAATGAAAAATTTACATTATTTTCACAGTCTATCCTAGTTAAACTGATGTCCATGTTTTCTCTCTAGAGCAGCAGAAAGACTAGTAGTATAAAATCATACACTTGAAGTGCCCCAGTCAAATATTGTAGACAGCACAATTGTGTTGGTTTTATATCGTAATAGAGTCCCAAATCCATTGCTTCTGAGACTTGAACTAGGGTTTGCTAGTTTCCTAGGGATTGGAATAAATGGAATATTGGTCACAACTAAAGTAAGGTCAGCATCCCATAGATGCTGTAGATTTATGCATTTCCACAAAAACTGATGGAATGTGTTCTCCAGTATCTCCTCCTTTGAGAGCAATGAAAGCATCCCTGAGGTCCTAATATCTTAAGGTCACTTTGAAATTTTATTAAGTTTTCCTGGTCCTCTGATTTCATAAACAAACATGGCCAGTGTTAAAGGAGGACTAGAGAAAATCTGAACTAAGTAAAGTGTTGATAAATTCTTGCTTTTTGGAGTCTGATTTTTTTTTCTCAAGGATCTGCAAACCTTGCAATTGCATAACAGCTGTGCGTAGGGCTTCTTTTTCGTTTAAGTGTTTCCATCTGAAAATGAGTTTACTGAAAAGAAAGCTCTTGTAGGAATCTAGTGCTTTTGATGAAACTTAAATCAAAAGGAGTTCTGAAATCTTGGATGGGATCCCTGACTAAAAGCACTTCTAGCATGGTCAGTGTTTTGGTAGATGAAACAATGACTTAGGACATGGGAAATAGAGGGGTGAGTACTCTGCTGTGTCCTACTGGGAGTCTAGGACTGGGCTTCAGCTGTTTAGGTGTTAGAAAAGTATAGTTCATTGCAGTGAGAAGTCTTCTACTAGTAAGTTATGAATTTATTGACAGATTTTAATCAAGATTAGCAGGTAGACAGGTATCTCAAGGGTGTTGAATTCCTAAAACAATTATTAAAAAATGCTAATTAAAGAAACCCTGTTAATGGCCCCATTGAGAGAATGGCAGAGAAAACTCAGCCTTTATTCATTTAGTTTGGGAAGAGCATGTCAGGCAAACAGCACAAGTGTACAAATGGAGCAACCAACACACACGTGGATACATCACACCAACAAAAAGCATGCATGGGTTTGGAGGACCTCATGCTTTGCCTGGCCCAAATGGGAAAAGTCAGTGAAGTTTGGAGTATGTGAGCAATTTTGGCTTCCAGGAGATATGGGGTAAAGGAGCACCAAGAACAATATGGAGTAATAATGCAAACATGCGGTGAAGCAGAAGGTCTTTTGCAGGTAGCTCTTACTGCAGGTGCCTGGGGAAACCTGAAAGATCTAATGGAAGTACAACAGGAAATGTCATGGAAGTGGAGGAGGCAGAAGACATCTGGTGTAAATCTGTTGGAAACCTGTATTTATGAGTTCTCCACCCTAAGGAGCTGTTGTTCCCTTTCATTTGGGGTGTGTGGTGTGTGTTTTTGTGCACTGCTCTTCCTTTAGGTAGAGCTGGATCTGGTAGAGGTTTACTGCTTGCACCTTTGTGTAAGAGTTCTCACCCCAAAGATAGATTTGGATTGTAAAAGTTTAATTTTAAATATTGTGCATATTTGAAGACTCCATTATTGAGAAAGGATATAATTGTTAGGTTCAATTTGACTCTGTTTTGCATGTCATATTCAAATTTTCTTTGAAAATTGTAAATTAGAGATTTACTGTTAGAGACCTTTCAAAAGAATCAGAAATATCCATATTCAAGAACCTCATGTTCTTTGGATACTCATCAACATGTCTGTTTTTCCTTTGTGTCTCTTATTATTTGAAGTAAAAGGGTGTGTCATGATACCTTTCTTTTCTTCTTTAGTCTTTGAGGCTGTTTAATTTATAATTTCTTGTTGGTTTATTCCACATTTAAGGCTTAACTAAAGCTGATTAAATCTTTCCTTTTCTCCTCAATAAGTTAGACGCTTCAGTTTTGATGACAGTTACATAAAATCTTAGGCAGAATTTCAACAAAACAGGTATGAATTAGTGTTTACACAAGGCATGGGAGATAAGTGATAAAATCCTTAATCTCATAAAAAAACTAGAGATCCAAACTTCAAGTGCTTTCAGTATGTAAATTTGTTGTTTTTCTGCCAACCTTACCAATATTCCGTATGGATAAGTTTGAGGTGATGAATTGGTTTCAATGAGATGGTCGAGAAAAATTAAAAATAATAAACTGTAGAAAATACAGATCACGTTGTCATCTTAGCCTTTCAAAATGCTTTATCTGGTTTTCAAAATGCCATTATCCTTACCTGGATTGGCTTTGAGGGAAAAAACCAAACAACAATGGTGAATCATTGTGGATGCGAAGAAATTACATGGAAGCAGTAGAGTGGAGAGACAGGAATGTGGATGACTGGAGGCTGATTGGTGTCCTGGCCTCTCTTGTAAAGTAATTACCAGGAAAGTAGATCACAGGCTCATTTCTAACCTGCTTTTGGAGGCTTCCTGGGAGACGGGAGATGGTGATCACTTCCAAAAGACAAAGTTGTGTTCAGTTCTCCTGTCTATCTCCGAGGGAAAGCCACCCTTCTAGGGCGCATATGAAATGATTGATATGAATCTAAAGGAACCTGCTGGAGCTTTGCATGTTCATTATACCCATTTTCTGCTTTCATAACTGACTCAGACCTCAAAACTTGAAAGACTCCTGAAATTGCAGTTCTTCTCGAAATGTGACTTTGTTTAAAAAGAAAGAAGATATGATAGGTTGTCATGTTTCTTTCTATATAACTTCAGATCAAATATATTTAGGTTATAGATATTTTTGCTGTCAGCCTTGCAGACTTAGTAAAGAAAGACAAGCTTGATTCTTTCCTACTTTGTGGATCATCACCAGTAATATTCTGCAGCATAAATTTGACTCTCAATGAAACTTATGCAACCCCATGGTTTCACAGGTAGCATAAACTTCCAGATCTGGGTCTTCAGTGGAAACTTATAAATTGATATAAACAGTAACCCCTCACTACTTCGCGATTCACCTATTGCGGCTTCAGTACATTGTGGGATTTTTCCCTGTGAAGATATTTTCTGGCTTCCCCCTCTTTCACCCTAAATGGGGTGGGGAGGGGGGCAGCACCAGCAGGTGATGCTCTCTTGCTTGTAACAGTATTGCTCATATTAATAAAATAGTGGAGGAGCTTTATATCACTGTCTCAAAGGTGTATGAATTAACCCGTTCCCCATGTGGAGCCCTCCTCCTCTGCTAGCTGCTCCTATCTGTTGCTAGGTGCTGCAAGCACGAACATGCACCAGCTGGCAGCAGCATGCAGCAGCTAGATGTTTGCTGCTGCTAGCTGCTGCTTGCTGTTTTCTCCTGCTTGCTCCTGCTGCTTGGAGCTGAGGGGCTGTGGAGCTGGCCGTAGTTACTTATATATGAATTGCTACTCCGTGGATTTCACTTATTGTGGCCTGTTTCCAGACCGAACCCCTGTGAAATTCAAGGGATTACAGTACATGCTGAAAATGAACCTAGCTGACTGATCAATGCATTTCTTCCTCATTGGTAGAAAGAATAAATGAAACTTAAGCTAGCACCTATGACAATTACTTATAACAAAGCTGTGTAGCTAGTGTTCATATTGATGGAGTTATTTTTATGGGCTGCTTTGTAGAGGAGACACCATAAAGAGATTTGTGAATCTTTCAAGTATATCTGAGTCAGTTACAAGGTTTAGTGGATATTATCTGCAACTCAATGATTTTAGAGAGAATTTTACTCAAAGTTTTAGGTTTAATTTTACTGGGGGAAAAAAACAAAGAAAAAAAACCCCAACCAAATCCCCCACAAATGCTCACACTAGAATGTGTACATGTTCATTTTAGATGTGTTCTTTTGGGTCAGAAATTCTGCAATTCTTACTCTACTCTTGTTCCCTGATTGGGTGTCCTGTAGCTTACTGAATTAGTTACAACCAAGCAAAATCACAGTAGAATCCTGTGAAGGAAAAGAATAAATATATCCTCATGCAAAGGTTTTACAGAATACTAGTTTTGTTTTTGTTTTGGTTTGGTTTTAGGGGGCTTTTTTTGGCTCCTATATTGTATAGAATTTCTGTGCATAGATAAATGGTAATATTTTAAAGATATTTGGCCTTCAAGTGACCAAGTGCTCCTTCCCTCCTAACAGTGTAAGGGGTGATCAGGTTAGTTAATTACTCAGAACAGAGAAAGCAATGCTGGGGGAAATTTCAACACTTGTAGAAGAAAAATTACTTCCCCATATGATATACCATTTTTACTTTACTTTATAACATTTTTATGGTGATATACATGCTTTTACCTTTGCATTTAAAGTGAAGTTTTCTCAAACGGAACAGTGATCCAGTAGAACTGGAGAGATGAGATGAATTGGTGTATCTTCTTTCTAGTGCTGCACAAGAATGAGATTTACGTTCTTTTAGGCTACAGGTCTCATCAGCAGGTTTTTTTCCAGCGTGTAACTTCTAAATTTTGGATTAATAGGAGGTTTGCTGTGTTTTGCATGCTTCCTGGTGTGAGACTCCAACAAGAAGCATTTTCCCCCTCCTCTTACTTGTTATCCAAACGCAGAGCTTTTATTTCTATGTTGCAGGGAAATAGGTTAATCTTCTGCGAGTTTTTCACTGTATTTTGTGAGGTAGCTGTTGTTCTAACTATTTAAAAAAAAGAGATTTGGAAAAAAATAGAAAGAATATACAAAGTATATGAAGAGTATAAAATGCTTCTGGAGGCTATAAGAATAGAAAGAATTGTTTGAATTTAAATTGCATGTTAATGCCACTATTCTGACATTAAATTAATAATCAGTTTTTCGTGAGTGTATTCAATTTAGCTAATGCTCCTGGGCTGCAACTCTATTCCCTAGAAGATTCATGTGAATATATGGGAACTATTTGTGTATAAAATACCAGATTTTCTTTTCCATGGGAAATTTCAAAATTTAAGCACAAAGTAATTTCAAGTTGGAATATACATTCATCATATTTTAATTAAAATTCAAAATATAGCAATCACCTTAATGATATCGAAACACTTGAATTCATTTAATTTCCATTTTTGTGTTTTACTGTCTCACCAACATAACATATATGTATACATATACACATATATAATAGTTTAGTATGAGAAAGAGTACATTAATTGCTATATTTAACATCTGAAGTGGAAAGCTTTGATAGTGTTTTGTCAAAAATTTAGGTGTTTCAAGCATGCCGCATTGTGATTTTGTTAGTTATTTTTGTGCAAGAGACAACTCTGCCATTGTGGAGGTTTTTTGCATTTTGGGGAGCTGAGTTTTGATGAGAGTTTTTTAAGCTTTAACAGAAAAAAAAGAAAAAAAAGAAAAACTTACTCTAAGTAACAGAAGTACAGCAAAAATAAAATAAGATGGACAGGAGAGCACTTAATGATGGCTGTTCCCTTATTTTCCCTTAGTACTGTACATGTTAAAACCGCTGCCTGCCCCACCCCTCCCAGCTGCCTCTGTAGTACCTAAAGTGAGGGAACTGTGCTCCAGCATAACCAATAGCCATCTCTGGGCTTTGCTTTGTGTAGTGGGCAGTGCTCAGGCCCCAGTTTGGCTACTGCTGTGGGATTTGCCATGGAAGGGTCATTGGGGAAGCACTTCTCCGCTAACCAGTTAAACTGTCTTGGAGACAAAGGGAATCTCATGTATGGCACAGAGAACAGAATGTCTTTATAAAGTCTTGCGACTTCATGCTCTTCTTCAGTGGAGCTGCTAATGGGCACATCCATATATGCAAGAACTTGGCTTAGGCTAAAGGATCTCTAATTATACTTCAGCAACAAAGCTAAGGAACTCAGAGAGTTCACCACAACACTCTTGAAATTCATAAAACATTGAATGTCTGGAAACCATCCCTGGGATGGCTATTTGTGTTTCCCAAGGGAAACAAGAGGGAAAAAATCAAGTCTGATACTTTTCCAGAATTCAAGTTTGTGGCTTCGTTAAAGGTTATCACCATATTTGAAATAGCTTGGTGTTTTTATGGGGCCTAAGCCCATCTGGACAAAAATTGAATTGTAGGCTGAAATGAGGAGAGTTAAGACACAGTTATATGAGTTATCTTGTGTGTCTGGCTGTGTTTGCATAAATTGATCTTATCTGACACTCAGCAGGTCAAAATGTATAAAATTCAGAGATGGATGCCAGAACAAAGGGAAGAGGATAAGACTGGTTCCTCTAACTTGAAGAGGTATTTTAAGTCCTTTCTTAAAACAAACATTCACTAGTAAGAAATCCAGCTCTCATTGTTTCAGCTTCCTTTGTATTGTTCTTGTTCATCTTTGGAAGTAATTTTCCACTCAAATTTGGCCTTTTATTAGTGCCTTTGTAGGATATCTAAAAATATATATTTAGAATATGCTCAGTAAATCTACTGCTTCTCTCTGTCACTGTTTCAAAGCTCCCTGTGCAGGGATATTATTCCAGTTTCTCAAATCTACCATGCTACTATTAAGTGCTTATTTTAACATTTTTGATTTTCCATTGATTCCTAATGTACTTGACAAATATATACTATGTATTGAAACATAGGGGGGGAAAAAAAGAAAAAAGAGATAATCATTATGCTCATAGTGCAATTGAGTGCTATGTCTTTCTAAACACAGGATCACATACACCATAGAATTTAGGGGAGAAATACTGTCTGGGATGAGTGCTTGAGACAGAGGAGGACTGAACTTTTTGATCAGTTTTTACTGCTACTGAGCCATAGAGATTTTGCAACATCCAAAATGTTTTAGAAATTGCTCTTTTTGTTGCCAAGTTACTAATTTGAAAGAACAATGTTGAAAAACATTGTTTCATTTTACAAGTGTTTCATATTACTAATGAAACAAATGTTTCATTTTAACATCTTAAGCATTGAAAGTTTATACTATTTTAATCTGAAGTTAGTTTCCATTTCATAATTCCTTTTTGATTTACGTCATTATATTTTGATTTCAGTTTACAAAAAGAGAAGAAGAGAACAATGTTTCCTAATAGGAAGAATTAATGTTTTGGGATTTTTTGGCTATGGGGTTTGTGGTTTTTTTTCCCCCCTTACATGAAATGAAGAAAAAATGGAGTATTTTTTTTTTTTGTTAACCAAAAGGAATTGTTCATTTTGAACTATTTCATTTATTGTCTGGGTTTTCCTGTGAAAGGAGTCAGCTGTATTTCTGCCATGGGCTTATTCCTTGAAACCCTGCAAGGAGTAGTTCCTGGGAATCCAGTAACACATTCCCTTGCAGGTCTTGGAGTCAATAACTGTAAAACACAACTGGTTACAATAAGACTTGATATTTTGGTTTACAGAGACTTTCACAGCTTTCTCTCCTTTAAAATACTTGCTCCTGGGAATAAAGTTGTTGCTGATCTATCTTTCCATATGGCCTGGGGTGACCTGTGGTTAGATGGGGGTTTTCTTTTTGGCCATGTATCCATATATCCATGTAGTGACCAGGAAAAAGCAAGGAGAAGGCCACGATTTTTCTTCTTAGCACCTTCTGATGAAAATTTTTTACACAACAACAGCCTTTCTTTGCTTGGTGATGAGCCTTTACAACATTTGTTTTCATAAACCCTGTTGCAGTGAGATGTGGCATGTCTTTTATTCCCGTCATGACTTCAGTATGAGAATGCCAAAGCATATGTTTGGTTGTGTAATATTCTACATTGCATTTTCTCGCATTTTGGAAGGTCCATATGAAAACGGAATGTTTTGGGATGGAAATAAAGTTTGTTTTCCCCCCATCCCTTAAGTACAGGACAGTTCCTACATGGATGAGGTAAACCAGCAGAGTTGCCATGCTTTCTGACTCTGCCGATGCGGATATTTCAAAAGGATTTAGTCTTTTATCTGTCAGTTACTTTGAATATTCAGGACAGTTTTTCTCCTTTCCTGCTTTTTAGTCTCATGTTTTCATTGATTTGGAATATCCTCCCACTGTCATGTTTTGGCTGATGTTGTTGCTTCGAAAAATGTGCTAATTTTAAAAGGTAATCAAAGCCTGTGGTATAGAAACAGCCCATAACTGCCGAGATTTTGAGGGAATTTTATTATTATTTTGCCTGTTACATATGAACATTTAGGAAAAAAAACCAAACCGACACCTTTATTTTTAGGCCTGGCTAATTCTCAGTCTTCTCTTAGTTGCAGGCTACCTGGCAACAGCCGATTGCCATGGCAACGGTGCTGCTGAGCTGGACTCAGCCTGGCTCTGCTGTCTGGGTCTGTCGGAGAGACACAGACCTGTTATGGCCACTGAAGGGCACAAACCCACAGGCTGCTGGTTCACTTGAGACACTGCCGGGTTGCCAGGGGCTGCCTTTGTGCTCTAGATGGGGAAGGAGAGGGAAGAAAGGAACTTGTTGCCTGGAGTTCAGGTTTTGGTTGGGAAATAGAGAGCTAGTATTGTGTATTTCATCTCGTTTTTTTCAGTCATTATCCAGATCCTTGGAGTGCTCCTTATCTTTGGTCAGTTCACAGCTGCAATTGCATTGATATATCTTTGTATTTCTTACTCTATTTACTGATGTTTTTCCTTTAACTCTTTATGAACTATTCTCTCAGCCAGAGGCACCCAGCACAATGTCTGCTGAATACTGAATGTAATAGTTGGTTCATGTCCAGCATTGCACTTTCTTCAAGACACTGGTGATAGTTTTGTCACTGATGTTAGTTTTATGTGGGACTTTACCTGAAGTTGTAAGTCAGAGCAGAATTTTGACCATTTAATGCAGTGAGGTGAGCCTAGCACAACAGATGAAAGCTATTTGTTCATTTGTAAATTAATGCAATATTTAGTGCTAGTTCAGATGTTAGGATTTCTTATTATTATTTGTGTTTATTTCACAAGCCACGCAAAATATAAAATTTAGGGGTTTGTGGTTTCTGAGACCTTGAAATGAAAGTTTGGTAGAGAGAGTTGTTGGGCTGTTGGACTGTTCTCTTCCCTGAATATTAGGACACATTGGTAGCTTTGCTAACAGCTTTGAATTGTCTTGGTTTTAACTCAGTAGAGTGAGACTTACACCTGACTGGTCTTGTTCACTGGGTGGATACAAATTTGAAATGATGGACACCTTTGCATTAGAAAATGTTTATATTGAAATTTTTCTCAGTGTGGCTTGAGGAGTGTGTGGATCCTACAGGTGAGCAGCTGGTGGCACAGCTGGCTTTCATACCTAAATTTCTACTTTTTTGACTGTGGGATTCTCCTTAAGAATTGAGGAATGAAAAGGAGGGGTGGGTTCCATGTTACAGAGTGGGCCAAAACCAAGTTTTCCAACAGGCTGACTGACTGGGTGGGAACTCTAAACTACAAGAAATAGGAGAAAGGAATAACGACCCACAATCAAGTGAGGAAGGGATGGATTGAGTTTGTAAGCAAAGGGCGTAGGGTTTTGCAGGCAGCAGAAAGCTCTTAATCCACAACACAGAAGGGAGGCCCACATCAAGGCTCTGCACACAGTAAAGGAAATGCCCACAGGAGAGGCATTACAAAGAAAGCTTTCATATCTCTTCTGAGAAATCAGCATGACCAAGTACCCATCTGAAGAGTCTGTCTGCTAATTCACATGGTGTAGGGAATAAACAGGGAGTTAGGGCTCTGTATGCAGTCTTGGGGCTGCAATATTTTCTGAATTACAGATGTGGTGGGATAGCTTACATAGGATCAATGCAGTAATGGGTGAGTTCAAGCTCTTTAGGAAGGATGGGCCAGGACACAGTACAATCGACTAAGGAAAAATGAAACCCATCCCAGCCAAAACCATGACAATAAGAGGTTTTCTGCAAACTGGAACACCCTCTGTAGTGTGAAAATGAAGTGACATACTAATCATAACAATAGAAGAAAAAGTAAATCAAAGAATGCCCTCCAACTGGTAATCAGAAACTGAATTTCTCTTGGTTTTCAGAAGATCTGAACCTATTAAACATTATATGTCAAAACTAAAACAATGCTATCTACAGAAAACTAGACTTCCCCCCCCCCCCCCCCCCCCCCCTCCCCTCTTCTCAACTTTTTTTNNCCCCCCCCAAATTTGCTGGTTTCAAAATTTGATTTTCCAAACAGAAGTTTCTGCAGGGACCAGAAGGCTACTCTAAGCTGTCCTTGTCTGAACATAATATCTGATGGTTTGTCACTGTTTTGGAGTTGACGTCCATGTAAACAAAATTATCAATAAACTGTGCCATGAAGGTCTTTGATGTTGATGCTGCCTTTTCGAGTGTGTAAGGCAGCTATGAACAATATGGTCAAACAAAGCAGGTAGAAAATGGCAGAGTGCAGAGCCAGCACAAATGTAGATTTGGGACATCAGGCACCCTCCAAAAACATTTGCGAGGATGAATTCCTTCCAAAGCCTTCTTTCAGAATTCAGTGGGGAGTCTCTGCTTTGTACTCCTGAAGTGACTGGTACCAGTATCTCTTGGGCCCCCCCCCCGGGCTTCCACCAGCATATTCAAATATGCACCATCCTACCTGGGAAAGAAATTTGCCATTTGATACACAATCATGTCTCCAGATTCGCGGGGTTTGGGTCTTGTGAGTGTCCCGTGAAACATTAAGTCCACGCATTCGGGTCAGACATTAACATGGCATATTGTTGGCATGAATGTAGGAAATTTGCAACACAGAAACACCCTAGGGCCCCTTTAAGGCGGTGGGGACCTCGGGGTCAGAGCTTTCTCCCTTAAACTGCAGTAGCTCTGGACAGGAAGTTGCCAATTGAATACCACAGGTGATGGCATACCACAGAAACTGTGCTGCCAAGTGCTTTACCTGAGGCTATGCATAACACCAGGTAGCTGGGCACTCCATGCTCAGCCAAGATGGTGACTGATGGGGGAAAAATTGACCGATTGGCAAAAAAAGCGAAATATGTTTACACCTGGAGGCTGCGGTGTCTCATGCCATGCTCAGCACTCAGAGTGGAGCTTGCCGTGGACCCATGGCAGCTCCAGTCATGGGCACATGGGATCCACTGCCAGTCATAGCAATCATCTGCTGTCTAGGTTGCACAGAGCCGCAAAATGTGATCTCCTGAGCTGATAACACTCTGGTGGCTGCCTACAGCTATCCCCTGCCCCTGTCTTGTGGTGAGGTGGCCCATGGCCACTCCTTGCAGCAAGAAATGTGGGGGGGGTGGCAGGGCTGCGATCAGTAGGGGTGCATTCAACTCACCCAGGTCTTTCCTTTTGCACTCTTGGCGAGTTGAGAAAGTTGGTGTGTTCCCACAGTGGAGGTGCCCGTGGGGAGGTCTCTCTCTGGTGTGGGAAATGGTGATGTGGCAATGGGCACCGGGAGGAGTGGGAACTACTTCCCTTGCTCACCTGGCCAAGCTCTGCAGAGGGGCTGCGGGACTGGCTCCTGGTGGCGCAGGGGACCCTCGGCAGCCATTTGGGAGACAGCAGGAGGCAGGACCACAGCAGCCCAGCAGAGAGAGTGGCCCTGGCAGTGTGGGCAGGGGCCTGGGAACCCCCACACCCCCAGCCCCACCTTGCCCTGCACCCCATGCCCAGCCAGAGGTGCGAGATCCAATGGGGCTTATCTGCAGTTGAGGGGACAGCCCAGCCTGAGGTTTGACACAGCTCCAAGTGAAAACAGTGCTGTTCCTGGGAGTTGCAGCCCTGTGGCTGCGAGCGGGGAGAGCCTGGTCCCGGCGGGACCTGCACCAGGAGCCACCTGGGGGACCACAGGGAGCACCATGTAGAGGGGTCAGAAGACAGTCCCCTTCTCCTGATGCGTTACAGGCTGTTGGGTGGTCTCGGGAATGCCCTGCAGCCGCTCTGGAGTTGAGTGTGGTGGGGCAATGGGCAGAGCTTAATTGCATGCTCATGAGTTTGTTATCTTCGCGGATCATGGGCTTCATGCAAGGGAAGAAGACCTGGGGTTCCACGAAAGTCAGGGATGACTGTACTAGATTTAGCAGGTAGGTCACTGATATTTCCCTTTGAATTTCTCATTTTGAACCTGCATTGGTAGGTTTGGGGTGTTTTTTTATTGTTTACGTTTTTATGTCTTAGATTTTCTAAATGTTACTATATATTAGGTTCAGTAATGCCACTTTGTAATGTAGATGTGCAATGTTTTTCTTTTTTACTCAGCAATACTCAAAAATACACTATTAAACCCCAGATATGCTTCCTGTCATGTCACTTTGAGGGCCTGTAGTTGCTTATAAGAGTGCTGATTGATATGTACTTATTTCCCTTATCTATCAGAGGAATAGAATTCTCTGTGACTGGTCTGGTATTTTAGTAGCTGTCATCTCATGCCTCTGTTAGCAGTAAAATACCAAGAGCTAATGCTTAATTCTGTACTTTTGATCTTGACTGAAATTCCTCTATTGGTGCAAACTAGACAAGCAATAAATTTGTATAATACCTGTCCTGACTTACAAGATGTTGAGGGGAATTTGAATGTGCATATATATATATTGCAAGAAACAACAAGATCTAATATTTTTATCATTCATGAGTAAAATGCCATATCATGTTGCGTGTAAAACATGTTGATTACATGCATCTTTGAAGCACTTAGTAATTTTTCTTGAGTTTAAAAAAAATTGCAATAAAGCTACAGACAAAACTCTGGCTGATACTTGCTGATTGGGGGTATTACGTTTTGCATCAGTGGAATGATACTCATGTCTTGGTGGACTCACAGTGTTGAACCCTAGGACTTAAATAGTTTCCTTGATCAAGAAAAGTGACCTCCTTATGGGAGTTTACTTTTTAAAATAACATTTATGAAAGCACTGATTTACTCTAAATTCTTTAGTTATGTGAGATAACAATCACTATAATCTCATTCCATCAGTAATTGATCTTTACGCCGAGTCTAGATTTCACTGGTAGATTGCTGAGGTTCTCATGTAAAGATTGGTGGAAGTCATAATACTAGGAGTTTTTAAAGAATTTAATTAGCACAAAAGACTTTAAAGGGTTCAATCAAATATTTATATAGAGATTCTTTTTCTTTTTGGTCCAAAATTTACTGTACCATTTGGAGCTTCTGGGTGGCATTTGAAATCTTTGGTAATAATGTTACAGTTTGTTGATCCTATTCAGGCCACTGCAAATGTTTAGTGTAACTTCCGTTAAAGACTTTTTTTACTCAATACCTCCAACAGTCTTACTTTAACCCTTTAAAGCTGAGGTTATGATTTTTGTTGCCTCTACTTCAATTTTAGGGCTTCAAGATTCAGCCTAAGTCTGTAACACAAGGCTTGGAAACATTGTGAGTCTTTTTGGTACCTGTGAAAGTTGTCACTGGAAGCCTTAGACTAACTTTGTACTGAAATATGTCTTTTTTACTCTTAAGAGTGAGGGAGCTATCAGAAAGAATATATAAACAAGGGAGAAACCCCATATCCCTCGAATGCTCTTCCAGGATAAGGCATCAGCTGTGTTCATAGTGATAAGACAGAAAATGATTTACACCTTTGGAAGATAGGGAGGAAAGGATAGGTTGCTGTGAGATTTGTAAGGAAGAATTCATTAAGATTATTCATATAGCCATCATTATTTTAGCACATAGTTCTGTTTTGGGGACAGACTTTATGAACGTTAATGTAGCTTTTTTCCCTGGGATATAATTACCCTGCTGACACAGTAATCACTTTATTCTCTCAATAATATAATCTGTCCAACAAACTGTCAGCAGGATGGAAGGTGTTTTAGAATACATCCAAGCTACAACACTTTCTGCAGTCATAGCATTGTTGCAGGTGGCTGTTTGTAGTTCATCATTCCTTTGGAAAAAAGCCTTACAAATTTTTTGAAAAATACAGCTATTACAAATAGGACTATTGTTGAGGGGAAGGACTGTGTTGTCCTGGTAGGCTTTTAGAAAAATGTTCAGAATTGTAATTACAGCTGAGCCACAGTTTTTTCTCTCTTGGCAGCTTAGTTCCTCAGACTGGATGCTTGAAAAATAAGACATGCTGCTTCTCTCTCCTTTCTGAAGGCCTGGCAGCACCTTTGTCTTAGAAACCTCCCCTGGTAGCCACATACATCTTCCTACCAGTTCTTTTTGAATTCTGATTTCTCCTACTCTGCCTCCCTTACCCTGAAGCCTCTTGCCACAGCTGTGGTATAAATACACCTTACAAATATAGAGCACTTCAACCCTGTGGGGAGCACTTAGGAGGGGATAAGGATGTGGGAAAGTTTGGGGCAGAAGCAGAACCTAAGGTGCATTCCAGTAGCAGCTTTGGGGAGTGTACTGGTAATTTTCTTTAACTTTCCATCAATTGCCTTTAAGCGACAACAGCAGAAAACAAGGTTTTATTGGGATTGATCTTTTTTGTTCTGAATACATTAAAGTCACCGAGTGTGTAACTTGCCTGAAGAGAGCCAGCGGAATGATTCACAGTGCTAAAAGGAGGAATAAATACTGTAATTCTTTAGGAGAATACGTCTATTCAACTCTTCATTGTAAATTACAATTACAGAGGAGAGCCTGAATCCTTTTATTTTTAACCGTGAAGGGTTGACAGTGTGTTATGTAACTTCAAAATATTGCCCTCACACTTTCCGTGAACATCTTAAAATCCAAGGAGAAAAGCATATAAAAAAGGAAGTGTTTTGTGCTGTGTGCTCTGTCAGCATCACCAGGCTGAGCTGCAATATGCGGTGCTGTGTGCAATTGCTAGCACAGATGCATTTTTGCATTCAAAAATTTCCCTTTTCACAAGATGAAAAGATATTTTCTTAATGTTCATTACAGTGTATTAAGACATTAATGCTCAGATCCTTTCAGTGCATTACAGAGAGCATTGACATTCTGTTTTCTCATCAGATGACATAATCATTTATCGAAAATTGTATTGCCTTCAGGGAGAACAGAGAAGAATATGGGTTCAAGCTTTGACAATCAAGGCTTACTTTAGATAATGCAGTTAACCACTTGAAATAGCAGAGTGAGACATCTGAACAAATAAGAACATTGTATTTTCATGACTTTTTTATTTATATGTGAGCCACAGATGTTTGTGACACTCTGCAGACAAATAAAACAACAGGTCCTGACACTGAGGAATTAAGTCTAGAGTGAAATATTACACAAAAGGATGACAGTATTTACAAAGAGATTAGAAGAAAATGTTTTCGTGAGAATGAAATATCTTGCAATGTATTTATTACACACATTTTGATGTCTATATAAGCAAAGCTACACTTAATACTGTAAGATTTTAACTGTTGTCCCAGAATGAGGGTTGAGCTGAAGGTGACTAATGGAAAGATACCCCAAAAATTAGAGCCATCAGGTGTCTGAAGATGGAAAGATGGGAGACAGGATCTGGGAGAAAACTGCAAGCAATGGGGAAGACATGGTAGGGAGGAAAGAAAAAGATATTCTGCTAATTACCAGCAAGTAAAACTCAGACTAACTGTATGTTCCTGAAATGTTAATTGTGGTTGCCATCCCAACCTATGGAGATAGCTCTGTATCTTGATGCATAATACAAGACTAATCGAAGACCCCATTCAATTCCAACCACCTGTAAAAAAGTGTGTTTCCTCTCCCATATGCTTGTGAGCCAAGATGTGTAGTCTGTCCTAATGTCATGGAAATGACTGAGCCTCAAGGGTAGGGAAGTAAAGAGCAGGAGATGGCAAGGACTTGGGTTCAACAGTCAATTGAGGGAACCTTTAGACGATTTACGTTCTATGGAAATGAGCAAATTAGGCAAAGTGGGAGAATTTTGTAGTAACAGCCTACTTTGCTAATCAAATCACACAAATTTTAGAGCACACCAAGTTGGAGAAAACGTCTGTTTTCTTTCAGACAACTTGTAATGGGGCTTGTCTCTGTGTGCAGTGAATGTAAACATGCAGAATTTGGTTGGAGGTGTTTGGTTGAGGCTTCTGTGATTTTTAGACTAAAATGATCTCGCTACTTTTCCTTATGAAACAGAAGGATAGGGAATTTTTTCCGAGGAAGTTTTGCCTATTATGCAGGAACTGAAATAAACTCTGTCCATAGAAAAGAAAATCTGCAGAGATCTGCTGTTTCTTAGAAATACAGCTTTGGATTTGGTAACTTCAGTGTTGAATGTCTTAAAAGACAGTTCATGATGACATGTAGAGTGCTTAATTTTTTAAAATCCAAATGCATGAAGATCAAACTTTGAATTCAAGGCATTTGTGAATTACTTTTAGAGTATTTAAGCTTAGACAAGGAAGAGAGTGAGGTTATCAACTGGCAGAATTTTATGTACCCTTAAATTGTTAATGTTTGTCATCTGCTTAGTGGTGCCTCTATATTGGAGATGGGGAATGGAGGAATGATTGCATCTTGCAAATAAAACTCTGAATTTATGTGAACTATGAAAGGCTTTGGGGACTGGCTGTCAGATGTAGTTTGATCAAACTACAAGACATGCATCAGCTTTAAGGGGCTATTGTTAAGATATGTGATTTTTCAGACAGGAGTGCTGAACTGAAAATAAAAACATTGTTATGCATGTACTTTTCCCAAATGCATTTTGAACTCAGGAATCTTTTAATCTTGATTTTTGTTTGTTTGTTTGTTTGTTTTGTTTTTTTATCAGTCTCTCTAGAGATGTTGCTGAAGATCTTAGGACTAAAACTATGTGCTTTGCTTCTTTGATGACCTTAAGTTTTTGAGTAAATAATTTTAGCTGTTTTAAAACCTGTTTAAGTAAATTTAGCATGAAAAATGACAGCTAGAATGCATATTGTGTGCTGCCAAGGCTAAGAATAATAACAATCTACCCAATGTTTTTTATTACATTATTACGAAGATGATACCTAAGGACAGTCAATCTCTTCATCTTCCACATTTATAGGAAAATGCTCCTTTCCTGGCTCAATCCTGAGTTCCTTACTCAGTTTTCACTTGGTCATTATTTAAACAGACACTTTCGTAACTTCACATTGACTTAAGAAAGAATGAATGAAAATGCGGGAACTTGTCCCTTGAGGCTTTTTCATGGTAATTTAATAAAATGAAAGTATATTTTGCGATTAGGAGAGAATTCCACTGGAAGAGATGACGGGTTTTTGAAGTGAAAAAAGTACAGTTAGCTGCCACAGGGTCATTTTGCATAATAATAAACAATTTGCACAACAATTTGCATAATAATAAACAGTTTACATTTCCATAGGTCCTTCCAGCCAAGCATCATGCAATGTTTTATGAAAAAGGCCACATATTAGTAGCTTAACTTTGCAGGTAAGAAATTGAATTAAATTCCACTTGAAGTGAATGTGGAAGGTCTCAAATGAAGCAGGCATATCTAAGTTCACAAATATACTTTTCAAACAGTGAGACCATCCTGCCAATCCCTGTGACACATTATTTTTTTGGACACAAACTTCAGGAGATTGCAGTGAGACTTTTCTAAACTGACAACCTTTGGGGCTTTATGGGTGGCTGGTCTTAATGAAGCAAATTTGCAATCCTCACACAAACTGAGATGTGTGTCTAGTTGGTAATTATAATCTTTCATTGGTGATGGGGCAGTTTTCAATGCTTTTGGATGACTGAACAGATTGACATGTGGCTGTTTACTGGACTTTTCTATGCGAGCTGGGTTTTTTTCTTTTCTTTTTCCTTTCCTCGCCTCCCCCCCCCCCCTTCCCTTCAGTTTTACTTAGGAGTTTTTCAATACATCTTTTATGAGTTTCAGATCTTCACACACGGTCTAATTTAGTTAAATATTTTGATCACTAATTTCCACACAAGAAAAGTTGCATAAATTATACTTCTGAATATCTGAATCTGTCTGGAAAGTTAAATTCTTGCTGCACACTTCCACTGCCCTTCTAACTAAGTGCACAGAACTGGATTTGAATGGACATTTTCAGATTCGAGTTCATGGTTCACCATTAAAGGCAGGTGCTCTAACTTCCTCAGCCAGCAAAAATTAGGAGTCAAAATTTAAGTCTGAACCTCACAATATTCCTTGTTTCCGGTCCATTGGAATGCAAGAGAGCAAATTAACCTTCCCTTCCTACTGTTATCATCCTTCATCTCCTCTCTTGTTTCAGCTGAAAGGATGTTATTTATCTTGGGTTTACATTCTCCCAGTTCTCATTTTGTTGGTAGTTACTTATTCTTACTGTTTTATCACCCTCTGTTCTTTGACATTTGCCTTCCTTGTCCATTTAACATCATGATATCTTTGAGATAGGGACTGCCCCAGCTGATATAGAAATATGGTCTTGGAGTGATGGGAACTGAACTTCCATAAGTACTCTTGGTCATGAAACGATAGAGCTTCAGGGAATATAATAATTCCTGCATTTTAGCTGATAGAGAAAAATATTATGCAGACTAAAATTTCTACAAAACCTACTTAGGAAAATACTTCAGCATTTGTTTCAGTCTCTTTGTAGGACTGCTGCACAGGTTAATAGTTTTCTTAAGTTAATAATCTTCTTAAGCACTCTATCAGGAGCCTGAATTATATTTTGTTGCTGTGTGATTATTTTTTCAAATAATACCTGCATTAAAATGCATTTTTTCATTACTGTTATTATTTGGCAAACTGCATAGAAAAGTCACTGGAGAAATGAAAGCCAAAAGGACACGTAAAATGGCATAACTGACCAACACCGTGAGACCTCTACTGAAATTAAATCTCATTAACATTGTTGTAGAACTGAATTGGGTTCTAATTTCCATTTTGCATAGAGAGACAGTTGTCACGTACATTAGTACAGGGAAGAATCCCAGCCATCCAGTTTAAGTATTTTCTATATTAACCTTTGAGAAGGTCTATTTATGCTCTCTATTGTTCACTTGTACCCAGCATAGTAATAATGAGGAAATCCCTTCTTAAAAAAAACAAACTTCAAGGAGGAATCTCTCTACATCGCTGTGGAGTCTTTTGAAGTTGTGGAGAAACTTTGTTCTGAAGCCAAGCTGAGCTTTGTGTGACCAACACACCAGGAATGGCTCTTTGCTCTTACCTTTGCTATTAATTTTATGAACTTTGAAAATTAATTGTATTGGCTATAGGCAGGACCCAACATCTTGATTTAAATATGGTTAGATAATCTGGGTTAGCTAATCTGATGGATGACATAATGTACAATTATATAAGTCATTGGTTAGGAGTTTTATTTTGCCATATAAAAAAGGACCTGGTGATTTGAAATGTTAACATAGATCAATATGTAAAAGATACATCGGGGTATCAATTGGATATACAGTTCATCACATAGATTTCAATTCTGTATATGCATAAATGAGAAATATAAAATATGGATGAGAGATTCTCCTGTACTTGTAAACTCAAATCACTTTGTCATTAGATCAGCATTGGCAGTCTGCGTTCAACCTGTGAGAGCAACCTGTTTTCACATTAGATTAGGTTATTCTTAGGCAGTTGATAGCAGCGGGGATTAGGCATTCTTTTTCATTTGTAGAAAACTGAAAAGAAACACTCGCTCATCAGCAGAGAAGATGGCTTCTGTGGATCTGTATTATTACATAAACCTACCAGAAATTAATTCACAAAGGATGCCTGCAGAATACTGCCACGGGAAATGAGGGCCAAGGAGACCTTCTGCATGGTTCTGTTGAGTTAGGGGTGCCAGGAATCAGAATAACCCACGTATCTGCTTGTTTTCATGGGTACCAATAAAGAATGTGCTAAACAGACTTTTAGGTTTTAAGATTATCTCTGCCAACTTTTATTTATCTGTTGCTCTCTAGTCTGCAGGTAGTGTATTGAATTCACTGCTGTAGTAACTCCAGATCTAAAACCACCAGCAATGTTTCTGTTTCAAATATTTCCTTTTATCATTACCATTCTCTCCATATTTTTACCCAAGCCATATTCTGAAACTACGTTAATGAATAAAATAAAAATAAACTAATATTGTGAGGTTTTCTTTTCAAGTGAGAATTAACTAGGCCAAGAAACAGCTGCATAAATTAATCCAGACTGAGGAAGATGAGTTACAGAAATGCTTACTATACGTCTCCAGTGATTTGATGTTGTGACTTTAGTGGAAGTCAATTCAAGTAGGAAACTTTCAAACGTCTGCAGTGAAAAGAATACACTAAGAATCATATTTTCAGATCAAGTACCAAATGGCTTACAGGACTGATTCGAACTAACCTTTATTAACACAGTAAGTCTGAAAGCAACTATGTTAGCACCTTCTTGTTTGGCTCTCCTTCCTAGGCAAATAAGTAAGCATAGATCACAGATTCCTTTGCAAAATATTTTCAATTTGAATTGAATAAAACCCAGCTTCTGTAGGTGGGGGAATAAGTTCTCTATTCTAATCTAATTCATTCACAAGTAAAACTATTTAAAAAAAACCAATGTAATGACTCCCTGACGGCAGTGGTGCTGTTTAAGAGTTGGACTCGATGATCCTTGTGGGTCCCTTCTAGCTCTGAATATTCTGTGAAAGAATAAGTTCCATCTGTCTGTTCTAATGTAACTCATTCACAAGTGAAACTATTAAAAAAAAAAGTACATAATGACTTTCTGAAAGCTGATAAAAATGAGGGATGAAATAAGAGAATATGATATGAAAACACAGTCCCTACACGATTATATTTGAGGGGAGAGATGATTAAGAGGAATAATTCTCACAATATATTTATTACTTGATAAATTAAAAATAGATGCTGATAAATTTTAAACCTGCAATTTCCACTAGTGTAAGCTCAAATCAGCATGAAATTGAATTGTTTTTTCCTGCCTCTATTTAGCCTGTATACTCTACAAGGTTCTCTTAGTTAGAAGTAAGCCCTGTCTCATAATATTTCCCTTGCTGTTGTACAAGTCCTACCCCGTTTCACAGCGAGCCAGAATTTGCTGTAGTTCTTATCTGATACTGGAGTGCTTGCTGGAGGCCATAAGCCAGTATTTTTGTTATCTTTTTTAATAAACTTTCTATGATATATCTATAAATTTCAGATGAAGACAACTGTTCCCCAGTCATGACAACTTCATTTATCTTTCTGCAAACCTTTATGGATATTATTGGATCTAGACTTCAGAAGCAATTAGCAGGAATGGGCAGAAAGACTGTCTCCTGTCCTATGAGATGTTCCAGCATTGAAAATATTGACTCATTCTGTAGATGGACAACTTTTTCAAAGAAAAGAAAGATGCTCCTTCTAGAGCAGTTGGACAGACATTCATTTTACATGTTAAGGTCTATAGCTGAGTGAAGCAAAGTTTTAAACCTCCCTCTCCAGTCAGAATATATGGTGAGTTATTTTTTACTTATCTAGACTTCTCTTACTGCCAAATTGAGCTTGATTGAGCCACTCTCCTTTTTTTTTTGTATCCAGTTTTGTTGATACAAGCATATGTGTTCATTTGAAGTTTTGATTTCAATTTATCAGCATCACTCTGGAAAAAACCAGAAGCACTTCATTGAAATATCTTTAGCCATCCTTCAGAGATATTATGGTTGTAACGCCTTCTCCCTGGCAGCTGGCTTTGGACTTTTGACAGGGTTCTTTGTCTCTCAGAAGATGTCTCTCAGTGTAATAGAGATCATAACACCTCACCTGTCAGAAATTGTGAGGATGAGTGAATTTATGTTCACGCCTTGCTGATGCTTTTCCTAAAACTAAATGCTGCCTGAGAAGGAGAGTCCTGACCTTGAAATTGGAAGTAGTACTGGTACTAGTAGTCCTAGTATGGGCAAAACTTATCACTGAGTTAATGTGTCAACCCTATATTTATCACTTACCCAGCTGTTTTGCTAAATTACAGCTCCTTTAAAATTACACTCTAATTCATCAATAATTCAGCACTGAATTCTTATGAAGAAAACACTAGATGCCATTTTGAACAGCTCCAGTACCAAATGATAAGCTATTCAGAGAAGAGGGTGGGAATACTGCTGAGGAACTGTGTTTCCCTTCCTACGGGAAATTCAGTTTAACAGTAGAGCAAGCTACAACACAACAAGGATCAGAAGATTGTTTCACAACAGAGCTTTGGTAGACACATAACCGAATGATGGCAAGGGAGAGGGAAACCTGTGGGGTAAATATATCGATATGATCTTCTTGCAGCTTTGCAGGCTTGTCTGGGTATTTAAAGCCCACGCAAGAAGAGCAGATCGATGCATAAACCAGTGCATCGCGCATGAGCGAAGGATTGGCTTCCCGCCATGCTCCGTGTACTCTGCTATTAATCAGTGTGTGCTAAACAGATGTGTGTGTGATGCAAGCCAGGCTTAACCCTTTGGGGGCAGCTGGTACAGCACAGGGTGCTGGGTCTCTGCACTTGTTTGCAGGTTTGTCCTGTCTGCTGAGGGCACCTGCTCATCCTGCAAGGTGCTGTAGAGGTGGTTGCAGCAGTATGTTTACTTTTGCACTTTTGCTGTGGCAGACATTTTAGTAGGACTTACTGGTATCTTGGAAGACTTGTCTTCTTTCCTGCTTTTTCTATGGATGTTTTACCACGTGACACAACATTTCTATTGATGTATCTATAGAGAGGCTTGGATGTGCTAGATGTATGCATCAGTGCTGCAATAACTATAGGTGAGACAGTGCATGTTAAATCATGGCCAGATCAAATGGATTATATAATCTCAATTTAATTGTGCAGTAATTCATCTGCCTTAATTTTTGGTTTGCACTGAAGTTCTGATGACTTTTAAGCTTAAATATACTTTTGAAATACATCCCAATATGTTTTAAATTTTCTTCTAATGAAAAGACCTTTGTGAGATTATGAAAGGACTTTGATCAAAAATACTGTATATTTGTAGCTCTAGCCTTTTGTATGATATACGAAGCTTGGAACTCACTCAGTTTCTTGCAATACTGCAAAATCAGCCCCAAGGTTACTGCCCCACCTGTGGCTTGCACAGTTATGGGTCCTCCCGTACAAAATTTGAGGTCTGTCAGAAGACAAATCTGTCTTCTTTTTCAGTTGCAGCTGTGCTCGCCTATCCACTTGGTCCTGGTGACCCTGGTCTTCTGTAAGGCATGTTTTTTCTCCAAGCCCTCCCCTTAAGTTCCTGCATTTTTTAGATTTATCTACCTCCTTTTGTCTTTGGCTTCCCAGGGAATTTGGTAATTATTGCATTCCTTGAAGAGAACAGCCCATAATCTTCCTGGACTGAGTAACAACTGCACTTCTTTTTTCAGAAACCACCTTGTAGCTTTGAAGTGAGCCATTCTGTGCAGGTGCTATTTAGCTTTTGATGGGAAAATCTCACCAGTGTTAACTGTGGTTACTCATATAAAGTAATGTTTAAGGACAGCAATCCTATCATTTTGATGCCAGCAAAATAGAGCTCTTATATATAAAGCATCCTCAATTTCTTATTTTGTTTCTGTTTATTTCTGTTTGTTTAAACAAGGAATCAGTCATTTAAACACCAAATTTCAGTAATACTAAACAAATAACGTAGTATTAAAATGTGAACAGATTAAAAGCAAAGGCAGCATCCTACTATCTTTCTCTTCTACACATTCACATGCACAGAAGGGAGTCCGGGAAAGACACTGCATTATTAAACATAAAGCCAGAAGTAATCATTAAATAAATATAATTTAAAACTCCCTTTGATATTTAAAAAATGCTGAAGGCTTTTGTTTAATAAAAAATGTTTAGGAATAGAAAATTAAATGGGTGCTTTAGAGTAAGGAATTCCACTATCAGGAAATCAACCATGATAAAGTACAAAGACCCAAA
Source organism: Pitta sordida (assembly GCA_013390025.1). Classification (NCBI taxonomy): domain Eukaryota; kingdom Metazoa; phylum Chordata; class Aves; order Passeriformes; family Pittidae; genus Pitta; species Pitta sordida. The sequence continues at coordinate 94,658 of WEKX01017096.1, read as the reverse complement.
ACTTCCAACAGGCAGCAGGGAAATCCCTGGAACAAGGATGATGCCGAGTGTGTACACAGGTTTCTATGTTATAAAGGGTCTTTTCAGTTGGGATTTTAAAACTTACCGAGATCATTTTCAAGGCAAAATACCACTCCATGTGGCCCGTGGAAAGCAATCAGGGCAGCATAAATCTTTTGGCTCTTTGTGGAACAGAGGAACAGACGGGCTAATCCATTCTGAACAATCTATTAGCTCGGGAGCTCCTCTGCATACCCAGAATGACAGCACCTCCAGCCACATGGTGATCAAGGCACATGTTGGGATGCAAAGTTGTCATGCAGTAAGTAAGGGCACCACATATGCAAGTTATGCAGCAGGAAAAGCATTTTCAATCATGTATTCACTTCCATTTCCAGGGAGAGTGGAAGCTGATGTCAGGATTCAGCTCATGAGAGCTTTGCAGCTTGTTGGGCATCCTGGAATTCCCCAGCTGTGCTGGTAGCAGAACATTTGTAAGATGTGTTCAGGCATAACTCTTCAGAGATTTTGCACCACTTTTAAATAGGGTTTCTGTATTCACAATAATCCTCTTCTGCAAAACCGAAGTAGTTTGTATCATTATTTTCTCCCCCTTTGCCAGACAAGTCAGATTATTTTGCAATTACGCTGAGCTCAATTGTAGTGAAAAATTCCAAGTTCTAAATTAATGTGTTGGTATAAGCAATAGTTGATAATGAAGAGCTTTCTTGTTCATAGATGGTGTGAATCCAGAATATTCATTTTTTTATAGACCTTTTACATCTTCTTGACTTTAATTGTACCTACAAACTGGAAATGCATTAAAAAGCATCCCTCTTATAAGACTAATAGCCAATTTTCTATTCTTTTTCTTTTGAGAATTCTATATTGTCTTTCATAATTAGGTGTTGGGAGTATAAACAATTATATGAGATTATAAGAGCTCTTTTTTAATATGGGTTATACTGTAAATGTCAGGGTGTTATGTTGCTGCAGCAGTGTTTCCTATTTTTTCCACTGAATTTTACTTTTGTAATTCCTGTTTCACTAGCATGTTCACACTGCTATACTTTGCAAAAGACCTCACTGACCTGACCTATTCTGCAAGTGTAGGAAGATCTGTTTTATCCTCCAGAGCAAAACCAGGTAAAAGCAGAAGTATCCCAAGATACTTTTTACTGAAATGCAGATTTCACAGTATTCGGGCTATTTGGATATGTGTAACTGTGGCAAACATAGTGGTTTGCCTTGACTATTTCACTTGAAATGATAGTGGCTCTCATTTCTTTCTGATATTCATTATGTAACTGGTGGGAATCCTCATATTCTATCTGTCCTCACATTATTTGTCCTCCTTAGATGAACTATCAAACAGAAGGCTTGGATGCAAGTCTTATATTTGCACTTTTCATCTCTGCTCATTTTGAGGGACTAAGTCCATCCTGTCTGTTCCAGCTCACTCAAGACCATCCAAGTTTTGGAGCTGTAGAAAAGTTACTCAAGTAGAAGATCAGATAATATTTCGACAGCCACAAAATACCACTTTGCTCTGAAGGACATACTCAGCTGTAGGAAGGAATATCTCAAATAAGCCTTAAATTCGACTTGATGGGCCATAGAGACAGATCTTTGCCCCGAGGTACTTGAAATTGTTGCTATTGCTTTATAACATATGCTGAAGCATGCGCTTTTGTCAACCTTCCTGTTTTCTTATGCTCCTCTTCCCTCCTGTGCATAGCAGCTGATTTCCATAGTAGTTACAAGAGTATGAACAAGGAAGACTTTGTATGGTGCAGTGAGTAAAACACATGCTATATATCACATTTCTCTTCCACTTTTCCCCTGAAGTTCAATGCTGTTGTGCGAGTTTGACCATATTTCCCCACTATTAATAGCATGTTTTAAGTACAGCAGGCTCTGCTTGTGTCAGGAGTAAAACCTCCTTTAGATTTTCCTTTTGATTGGAAGCGCAGTTTTAATACTAGCAAGTGGTTGCTCCTGCGGTGTTTTCAATATGATGCTAATCTTAAGTACCTGCTCCTGTCAGTGGCTGAGGGCCTGTTGTGTTGTGGGTATCCTACTCGGCTTCCATTGATTTCAGCAGAAGCTGAGGGTAATCAGTTCCCTGCAGGACAGGCCCTGAGTGAATGCTCCAGACAATGGGAGCACAGAGTCACAGTGCTAATGGAAGCCATAGGTGGCTGTCTGCGAAACACAGTTTTTCACACTGAGTTTGTCTTGTGAGATAAGGAAAGGTTTTGCTTGAAATATGTGTGTCTAAGAAAAACCCAAAAACAAAACAAAAAAGAAACAGGAGAGAATATTATTAGTATTTCAGGTTTCTGTTCTTAATCTGTGGTGCTAAGGCTGCTTAAAGGAAGTGAGACTGGAATTCTTAGGTGAGACACGGTGGAAATAGTATTTTCCTGTTGGCTAACTATACAATTATTTTCACTGAATTAATAAAAACAAAATCGCCCCAAACTCAGCTGGAGAGAGGATGGAAAACTTCTAGCAAGAGAGTACATGTCAGTAATAAGCAGGGGAAAATAATGTTTTAATATGAAGCATTTAACAGCCTTAAACTAGATGTTGCTGACAAGAGTTTTGCCACCACTGGTAGCTTGTTAGTCCAATAGCAGAGAGCAAGTGGGACACATTAGAATGGTGTTCTCACTGAAGAGAATGTTTTTTAGGAGGGGTCTAGAGGGTTAAATAGAACAAATAACAGGAAATTATGACAGGGTAATTTTAGACTTGAGGGAACTAGATTGTGGAACAGAGAAATGGTGGGAACTCTATCATTGACACAATTAAATATAGACTGGACAAAATGTAATAAATGTACAATAGGGAAACAAATTGACATTGTGCTCAAGGAGATTAAAGGGATGCAGTACTGACTCTTAAAAAGGACTGACAGGTTCTCAATATACTTTATTGTGAAGTTTAAAAATATTTATCTTTAATATAAATACAACCTATTTATTAAAGAAAGTTTTACTCTCCCCCCGTTCAAGCAGTATCCGTACTTTTTATTTAACTTCTGTCCTTGGTTGTCCTGTAGGGTGTAGAGCTCTGCTGACTTGCACTTAGTGCATGCATTTATCTTTAGTGGGCATTTATCTTTTTGAACTTTATAGGCCCTAAGCAGTTTTAGTATCTACAAGTAGATCCAGAGAAAGCAATGGTCCAATATGATCCTCTGAATCTGAAAACACACTGAAACTGTGGAAGGGAGGAATGTTTGTCTGGAACCAGTCATCAGGATCTGTTAGATATTGATCTTGATATTTTCTGTACCTCCTGTCTGTATCCCATAGTCATGAATCACAACACAAAACTGCTGAAAACAATCAGCACTATCAAAAAGATAATTTCTGATTTCCAGGCAAGACACAGTAGAGGAATGGTGGAGGTGCCAGCTCAGGAAAAGATGCAGTCAGATGAATAAGTTTTTAATATAATTGACTTGTGCTAGTCTTTATCTTTTTAAATGCAAGTGAATTTTCAGAAAATGGTGTTTGCTTTAGTGTAACATGTTGAAAGATAATTAATGGTCCTTGACAGAGAAGTTGTAGATCAAACGTAAGAACTTGGTGTAAATCTACAGAAAAGCACCTTTCCAATGACATATAAAAATAATTTATATTTGGTACTGGTTTTCATCCTGGAGGAGATCCAGATATTTTGCAGCTACTGTACATGTGTTAAGGTCTTAATTTTTCACTAATAGGAATTTATTGTTTGCAAAATGTTCTTGGCATTCTATAGATGCAAGAGAAGTTTGTATGCTAATGGTGTCATTGGCCAGAGAGTTTGAATGCTAATAATAAACATGGTGCAGCAAGGGAGACACACTGAAATGAGGTCGACCAGTCTTACTGTTTTATTGCTGAGTGAAAGTATATTGGCCTCAGCTTTTTAATAGAATCATTTTAACTTGAGGATATCCTTCTTGCTGATCCTCACTACTCACTCTGACATTTCACTTCTTATCACATTCTTCCTACTTCTCCATTTCTTCTGCTGACCACTGAGCTGGAAGCTTCCTTTGGGGTGCAGGTCTTGTTGTGTGAGCACAGATCATAGGTGAAATCCAAAAGTAAGGACTTTGTAGCATTATAAGGTATCCTTGTTATTTTAATGTTCTCCAGAATTCTGCTGTACTTTCTGGAAATATATGGTTTGGCTTTGGAGTTGAATGAGTTTATGAGAGAGCTGGTAAATTATAGATGATACTTGAGAACTTTATAGCAAATCAAAAAGAATTACCTTTCTGTGATATTGTATGTTTTGGGATTCATACTCTCAGTGCTTGGAAAGGAAAATGTGTGCTTCTGTTCATATATAATATTCAGTATCTCTATTATATATAGCAGAAACTTATTTTATGCATTTCATCTCTTTCTGAAAAGATTTTATTAGATTACATAGTACGAAATATCCTTGAAATGTTTGATAGCATAATATTAATCCAAGAAGAAAAATAAAGAAACATAGTATGACACTGAGCTTCTTTTTGAAGAGATCAAGCACTAACATAGTTACTTACATAGCACTCATAGACAATCCTCTGGAAGCAGACTTATGAAAATCTAGTACTCAGTTTCTAATTTACATTTTTCCTTACATTTCTTATGGTCATATTTTTTCATGAGAGGATATTAGATTAAATCCTGTGGTTAAAACTAATGATGTTGAAGAGGTTTTCCTTCTTCTAAACTGAGCTGAGCATTAAGTTGCTTATCCTAAATGAAAAGCAGTGAATATTTCTCCCTTTTCTCCCTTCTTGGGAAGTGAGCATCCCATGCCCCAGTTCTGAAGTAGAAGGTACTTGTGTGTTAGAGGATGGCCCTTGGATCTATAAACATTTGATCTGTGGTCTTTGAAACAAGGTCCCAGCTGATTCCGTTGAGACAGTGGCTCCTCTACGTATGTTTTCCACCTGGGATTTTTCAGCATTGAGGACCAAAGGAGGATGTGCCTCATCAATGTCATACCTACACGGTGTGATTAATGCATTGAAGTGCATCTCACCACTGCAGCTATAGAAGTGCTTTTTGTGATAGGGTTTTCTGCCTTGGCAAGCATGGATGGACAGGGTATAGGGAGGGCAATTTAACCTGTTCTTCAGGAAGTCCAAGGGACCTGAAAGTGAACCTGTGAGCATGTACTCCAATGCTTTGAATTATTTGTACATCTGTGATGGGTGAGTGCTGGCAGGTGTAGTTAGGAAGGGCAGGAAAATTGGGACATCCTGAGTTCACAGGACATTGTAGCAAACCGGGCAAGACTGAATAGAAGTCTCTCTCTTGCTAAGTAATGATTTATGGAGCAGGGACAGAAGCACATTGAGGAAAGAGTAGACAAGATTAAACGGTTTTTGTATTCCGTACTTTACATTAGTTCTAAAAATGTGTAAAAGCAACTATGCAGCAACCAGTTCTTTGTGTCACCTTGTGTAGACTCGCCCTAGAAAGGTTTTTATTACATGACCTAGATGTATTAATAATATAAATTAAAAGTAAAGAAGGTGGGACACATCTATATGTGTGTATTCCTTAAATAACAGGATGAGAGGGACAAACAAACCTACAGTGGATACTTATTCTCGTTTTCTTTTTTGACAGTATAGCTAATTGCTGTTTGTAGAATCTTGTTTGAAAGAACTTCTGCTGCACTTGAGAACCTTGTGATAACAAGCTTTTTGTAGTACAGTGGTTAGACACAGCTTTGTTGCATTCATGTTTGTATGCTGGTTGACACTCAGTTGAAGGAGACAGCCGCAGTCTGTCAGAGCAAAACCACCAGATCTCATTCTCATTTGCATTCCACATGCCATGTTTCAATTTTCTATCATTAAATAATACTTTAGAGCTATGTAGAATATTTTATTAGGGATCTCAGAAAGCTTTATGAATATTGTATGAATGAACGAAGCCTCGCAACATGCCTGTGAAGTACAACTAGGTAAGAGTCATTATCTCTGTATTATGCAGGAGCAAGACAGGACACTGAAGTGTAGGCAGATTAGGCTCTGAATTTCACCCCCAAATTCTGAAAGCACTATCTGACAGAAAAGCAGTCAACTGTTGAACATGTGTATTTGCAAAAGACTTATATATATAAATATGCAGGTAACTTGAGTGCAGTTTCAAATTATAACCTTTTATCCTCAAGGTCACACAATGAGTTTAATCAGAACAAGGAAGAGAACCAGTGTCTTTAGTCTCCCTATTCAGTGTTTTAAACCTAAAGCTGTTCAGTCCCCTTGAAAGACTGAAGTTGCAGGGAAGTTGATATAACTCAATGAGGATTCATCCTCCTCAGAACTTCATGTGGGCTTTTCTGATTTGTAATCTGTGATTACTAAATTTTTTTTCCTCGCATTGTCTTATAAGTTGGATTGTTCCTGACTGCGTTAAAAATAAATGTCAAGCAATATGGCTTAAAGAAAAATCCATGTGTTCCTGAAATCTTTGCCTTCCCCAGGAAATACTAGCCAATTTATAAAACAGAATGAGGGATTTTGCCTTGGGAGCTATCATGAAATAAGAAGTGTGTATAAATACATGCACAAAGAGACACATACAAAGCTATTAAAAGAGCATTTCATTTGGACAGAATCTACTTATCAATGTGGGGATTTATGACGCTCTGTAGAGCATAGACAAACACAAATCACAGGAAGAATGTTATTTTGAAAGGCTAATGAAATTTTCCTTGTGTATATTTTTTGCTACTATGGCAGGAATCATTATGAACATCATGAAGCTGTTATTGGATAAGTCTCTGCTGCAGAAGTTCGGAAGCAGATATTTTTCTCCAAAACACTTAGTAGGATGTTAAAATTCATTCATATACTACAGTTTCCATACTATGTGTACTCTGTCATGCAGTTTGAGTATCTCTCTCTGACCATCTTCAGTAACAGTTGCAACTTTCTCTGTGGAGATCTGGGCTAATATCTGATTTCACTTAATATTAAGACTTTTCCATATAGTTGCTGAGTTTCTGGCTGATTTAAAGCTGTATTTTATGTATTGATTTTGTACAAGTTGCCTGTGACGTTTCTGAGTGATCTGTGCACATTATATGCAATGCACATTCATCTTTGTATTACCCATTCTTGTCTTGGTCTTCTCCACTTGAAGGCTAGTAAATATTCTAAAATGAAGTTATCACAGCCACGCCAGGTGAGAAAAAAGACTTCTTAATAGGAAGGCTCACTAATACAAATGCCAGACTGTTAAAAGGAATATTTCACTTTCTGAAATCTTAGAGATTACTTGTGGCAGAAGCAATAAAAATCTTCTTTAAAGTGATTTGTGAATTATTAAATAAATTTCTTTCAAACTGCTTTGTTACTCATAGGAATTGTATCAATCAACAGTGAAAGCTAAATTACTAGATCAGTCAGAAAATATTGTTGCAGCTGAAGAATCAATGTTAATTGAATCATTAAGGCATTATTACATGAAACACAAATACCTCAGGATGATAACTTTTTGCTCTGCATGTTCTATAGTCTGCAAAGAAGACATAATGCCAAAAATGTAGTGCTTGATTGTTCTCCTAAGCATCATATTTTCTCGATACAGTATTTTTCTCTGTTGGTGTCCTTTTGCTTATAAATCTCCTGCTAGTAAATTAGGGAGGAAAAAAAAAAAAAGAAACGTTGAGTTTAGATTAGTGCAATGCATATTTTCTCTGCAGTTCAAAGGCCAAACTTGATTCAGCCAGACTCCCACTGACTGCAATAAAGTTCAGGGCTGGAAGCATTTTTAGCTTGACCTATATTTGTATTTTTGGAGAGCCTTATCAGTACTGTTAGTTGAAGCAAGGTTGGGTCTGATGAGAAGTTTTTACAATCTGTAGTAAGACCGATATCAATTAAAGGAACTCAGTACCCCAGATCTCCTCTGTGTGGCTAGAAAAGTTAGCTATTCATACAGGCAGTGAAGGATGTGGGTGCTGTCATTATTCTTAGATTTATCAGGTTCTGATCACACAGGATGGACAAGGATGGTGTGTGTAGTGGTTTGATCCTGGTTTGGTGCCAGGGACCCGCTAGAGTCACCCTCTCACTCTTCCCCCTGCAAAAGAACAGGGAAGAGAAAATATAACAAAGGGTTGTCATGAGTTAAGGACCATTAGAAATCCCTTACGAATCACTGTCATGGGCAAACCAGACTCCAAGTGGGGATCTTGAGAATTTATTATGTACTAATGAGGTCAGAGCTTAAGACTGAGAAGTACAATAAATCTTAGAGACACCTTTCCCCTTCCCCTTTCCAACCAAGTTCTATCTCTTTCCCCCCCAGCGGTGCAGGGAGATGGGGAATGAGGGTTACAGTCAGTTGTTGTTTCTGCTTATACTCAGAGACAGGAGTCCTTCCCTGCATCCTGTGAACCTGTGAGTCCCTGCTACAGGAGATAGTCCTTCACCAACTTCTCCAGCATGAGTTCCTCACATGGGGCCAGTCCTGCACGAACTGCTCCAGTGTGAGCCTGTCCCGTGGGCAGCAGTTTTTCAGGCACTGCTGCAGCATGGGTCACTTTTCCACAGGGTCAGTCCTTCAGATACAGGCTGGTCCAGTGTATGTCCCTCACTGGCCACAAGTCCTGCCAGGAAAAAGTCCTGCTACAGCAGGGGATCCTCTCCCTGTTGCCTGCAGGTCCTTGCCAGGGCCCTGCTCCAACATGGGCCTCCCAGAGGTCACAGCCTCTTTCCAGCATCCTCCTGCTCCAGCATGGCCTTCCTTACGGGCTACAAGTGGATCTCTGCACCCCTGTGGTCCTCCATGGGCTGCAAGGGCAGAGCTGCTCCACCATGGTCTTCACCTCAGGCTGCTGGGGAGCTTCAACTCTGGTCCCTGGAGCACCTCCTGCTTCTCCTTCTTCACTGACTGTGGTCTCTGCATTGTTTTTCAAATATTCTCACTCTGCTCATCTCCGGTGGCTGTCTTCATCTAACCCCCCTCAACTTTTCTTCCTTCTTATGTATGTTATCACTGAGGCGCTTCTATTGCTCCTGATTGGCCTGTCCTGGAGAGGGCTGGCATTGGTCCTGCTGGACCTGGGGGAAGCTTCCAGCAGCTTCTCGAAGAAGCCTCCACCATCCTCTCCTTCTCCCACTCCCCCCCGACCGCTACCAAAACCTGGCCATGGAAACCCAATACAGTGTGGTATCTTCTGATTGCTGAGGAAGCCCCCTAATGCAAGTAAATAACTACAGTCAGTTTGCTAGAATATATTTGTTTCCCCTGTGAGATTGAATGAACATTCCTCCAGCTTCTAGCTGTTGTAAAATGATTGTATCCTGGCTAAAGTGTAGTGACAGACTGACAGCCGAGAGGTTATGTACGTATATGTGGGTAACAGAGAAAGTGAGTGTTGGTGCATATGTGCTAGCAGCATTGATGAGGATAATATTTGGGTAGGTAAATGGAGGCTTGCTGGAGTAGATGGAAGTCAGAGCATCTATGTGAGAATGTGTGTATGTAGGTTATAGTAGGTTTTAGATGGTGTTTTTGTTTTGATCTTCCTACTCTCTCTTTTTTTTTTCCCCTCTCATGAAACAAACAACTTTGGGTTTAACATATGTACTTGCAGTCACAGCAAGATATTGATACATGGGGTATGCTTATTTTCCAGTCTTCTCCCAATCATAAAACCTGCATATTGTCTGTCAAAGTCACCCAGGGTATTTCCAGCCGTTTGATTTCTCATTCTTCTAGATCAGTAAGATCATTTTGGTGTATAAGTTAAACTCATCGCTTCCACTCTCATCAATGTTTTCAGTAGTGTTTTTATTTCTTTTTATATAGTGATCAGCTAAAAAGCTGTATGGAGCTGGAAAAAAAAAAGTCAAGGACTCACAGAGCCCACAAATTATTCTTTAGTTCTAAAGTTCATCGGCCACATTAAGATGATTAATGATTAAAAGAACTTGGTGCCAGCAAAGGCCTGGAGTGCCCCTTTTGAATTGGTGTTAATGGAATTTAATGGATAAAACAATACAGTTAGATCACTTCTTTTCTGGTTGGGATTGGGTTTCTTTTCTCTTTTTTTAAAGTAAACATTCTGTTTTGTATTCATGCCAATGGCTCTGCCGCAACATTTCCAGGTGGTTTGCTTGCCAATCCAATGTATCAGCTGTGAAATTTACAAAGGAATTTTTTTTTTTGTCTATCCTCTCCACATTTCTGCTCCTCATCAGTGTCCCAAGAAAATGGTCGCCAAGTTCTGTAATCACAGCACTGCGGATGCTCATCATCCCAGGTTGGTGTGTAATATGGAGCGAGAGGCAGCAAAACATCATACAATCTTTTTCATTCATGTTGAAATATATCCAAAGACTTTTTTCTTGCTTTCCCTTTCCCTTACCCCCTTCCTTCACTCCAATTCCCAGGCCTGTATAATCCAAGGCATTGCAGTGTGATAGGCATATGTCTATAATTTCACCCAATGAAGTTTTGTCTTAACCACTGTTTGCAGAAGTTGTGTTTTTCTGTTTGGCAAATAAATCCTTGTGACGTTCCCTCCACGGTGAAATAGAGCAATTATTTTAAAGTACCCAGAGTTATAGAATAATTTTAGAGGAGATGTTTCTAGGCATATCAGATAGTTAAGAAATAATTCTCTAGATGGAAATTTAACTGGGGTATGGGGGCTAACCATGAATGTATGGACTTCGTTAGGAGAGACAGAGATCTGACACAAAGCTTCCATGTGGTGAGAAGTGTGAAAAGTGGTGCCTATCTACAATCAAAAAATACTTCAAATGTAGTCAAATTCTAGAACTAATTCAGTAACAATCCTTGTAGTACTTTACTTTTTGATTTCGATGGTCTTCATTGGAAATGACCCACCTCATTCAGCTCAAGGTACTACCACTCAAACCAGTGCAAACAATATTACTGAATTGAAAGATTCACAGTCTTTTGGGGCTGTGAATTAACAGCAATTTACTAGCTCATCTGTCTTGTGCAGTACTTTTTTTTGTTTTCACAATGAAGTCCTGACAGCAGTTTCTTCAGATCTCGAAAGTTTATTTCATGGGATATGTGGCTAATCCTACTAAATTATTGAGATATTCAGTAGGAACAGGATTTGATCTATAAAAGGTGGATAAAATGTTTAAAAGGAAAAGGAAGAATCCTAAGTTCTCTTTCAGCTTAGTTATAGGTGAAAAGCTCTAACATACACAAAAATGAGGCCAAGGACAAAATGAAAAGGTTTTGCTGCTGAAAAAATAAGCGTCTAAAAATACCAAGAACAATATCTAAAGGTAAGGATGAAGAAATCCACACAATCTTTTCTATCATCTATGATTGTGACCAATCTCAAATTCCTTTTACAGTAATGTTCGAAACCTTCCTGGCTCCAAAGCATATTAATTTCTCTTGCCAAAATATAGATGTATTTTCCTGTTGATTTTAAGAGGTTTTATGTCCTCCTGCAGTACTTCATGTTTGAGTGTCAGATCTTACAAATATTTCCCGTTTGTACATCAAAAAGGGAAAGAAGAGTGAGATATGCTTACCAAGAAGAATGAAGTTAAGTCCTGTTTCAAGCTGCACCTGTAGAATGTCACTCCATGCTCATATTTCAAACGTGGCACTTAGGCCATATTATTAATATCATTCACACGAGTGCCACTGGGGAGATTCAGTCCTCAATCTCAGGTGAAGCTAGAGATGTTCTTACCTCCTAATGAAGTCTAGCTTTGTGAACTTAATGCTCTTCCATTCTCTTTGCTGCCAAGCTTCTTTTCACAAGACACATCATCTGCTCATTCCTGCCCCTAGACGTGTACAGCCCATGAGAATTGGGTTAGACACGTAGCTGGATGATGACTAGCGGAGGACATACATATCTAAGAAATCCTCAGAACAGGAAAAGTTCTTGTATTTCTCTATTTCTGTTTTTATCCTGCTTTCCTGATTTTTAATTCTGTCCCTTGGTTCTCTTCCAAAAATAAATCTGGACATTTCTTCAATTTCTGAAATGCTTTGATTTTAAAGGCTTCTTCCAGCAAGTAAAGTTAGCTCCCTATAGTAAATCCTAAAGAAATGCTCAAAGAAAAGGGATTATTAAATTTTTTTAGTGTTGGATTCTCAGAATCTTAGACTGCAAACAGATCATCTAGGCCATGTAAATGAAATCTCTCATGAATTTAAACCTATTTTCTAGGTAGTCTGAAAATAGTTGTTGAATTTACTCACCATTTTCTTTTGGGTGGGTGGCTTCTGGTCAGCAATTCCATATTGCTGGGATGTTGACCTTCCCTGCAAATTTTCCCCTGTTGACTGAGATCAGTAGCAGCAACAGATTTTCTGCTCAGTCTAGTGGCTGTAACTGGCTGTGTTGGGATCTGATGAAGTCGAACATGGTGAGATCCGTCTGGGAAGTGCCCTTTGGACCAACAGTATGGCACTCGTTGGGGATGGTTTGAGAGGAATATTTTGAATGGGTTATGAATGAAAAATAAATTTCCTGAACTGGGCCTGATGTGAAACATTCAGATCAACTTCACTAATATGGAGAGACAGTAAGAAGTGCTGACTTTCCCTTTGTTTCCCATGACCATCCCATTCTGTGACCTGTAATCTGTGAGTGATCTCTGCAGCTTTTGCCCCCTTCCTAGATACAGTTGCATTATAGCAGCATAAGATCACAGTCTGGTTGCTCTCTATCCTTCACCTTACTTCCTAAGCTTTGGAAGTCAAAGGGAAAAAGCATCACCTGCGCCTTCCTTGGGGCAGTGGTGCCCCGGACAATATGCAGCCCTCCTCATCCTCCAGAGGTGCCTGGAGCAGCTCAGGATAGTGGAAAAAGGAGAACAGACTTATGGCAGATAATGTGAGATACTGAAAGCAGTTCAAGTTAATGTAGTCAGACTAACAGCTGGAAAAGCAAACAGTGTGTGAACTGTATGCTGAGTGCCTTCCTTTCTCCTGCTTCTGTCCACAGACATCTGTCCAAGTGCTCAAGTTAGTAGGAAACTCCTCTGTCCTTCAGGCTCATCCCTCTCTCTGCCCCTGCTTCCTCCATCCTTCCAAGCTGGTTGATACCATGATATACTCTTTATGTTCCTGACTCTTAGTGGCTTGGTAGAGCTTACGGCAGTTTGCTGACTGCTCTGGGTTGGCCCTGTTGGCTGTGATGTGTCAGGGCTCACACATTATATGGTCAGTGGGCCGCAATTATTTTCTGCCTCTCTGCCTGCTGGTGGTTTCATTGTTCAAATACTGTGGTCTGCAGAAGAGCAGTTTGGTGATAGAGAATCTGTTCCAAGGCGTTTACTGTGAGCTTTCCAAAACAGTTCTTTTAATACTCACTGTGAATGGATTAGCTTTTACTTTTCTATATGATGGTATGACAGTGCATCGTATTGATGTTGGGACATTGAGATGCCTCATTATGTGGAGCTGTATTTGCTTTGCTGCTGAGTTAATATGTGGTTGGATATTGGTCACAGTCCTCAAATCCTCTAACAGTTTTTCCTTTGCTTGAACATGAATCCTGTGACAGTATTAATTAAAACTTGGAATTTCCAATAGTTTAGGCCCAGATTCTCCCGTCATCTATCTGCGTACTTTTCACAAACAAGAGCTCTATATTTATCTTAGATTCTTCTATCCTCATCTCCCCTGGATTTTGCAGAAAGGCAATTGCTATTGAAATCCACTGCAAAAAAAAAAGGAAAAGGAAAATATAGAAACCTTCTTTAAAATTCAGCTATTGATAAGGCCCTGAGTTTTCCCCTTCTCATATTCTGCTTGGGTATCCCTTACTCAGAAAGGCAGAGTTTGTACAATGCTGTCTTGAGAAAAATTTGGATTTAGACTTTAACACTTCTGAGCTATTTTAAAATCCAAAAGCACTTAAAATGGCTTAGACAGAGTCTTCATTTTGGGATAAGCATCCACACATTTTGCATTCCTTCTCAGATTGTTTATGCTGAACATTCTCTTAATCTCTTTTGGTGTAGTGCCATTTTCTTTGTAAGAACTAATAATCAAGCTCATGATGTTCTCTCCTCTGCCACCCACCTTTGGTCCAAGACCTGTGCAGACCCAGCTTCAGTGATGGTGCAGGAATGTCTGGAATCTCTCTGATCTGTTTCCAAGGAACGTTTCCTTATGGCACAGCCAATGAGAAAAGCTCTTCCTCCACTCAGGCTCCTCAACGCATTTAGCTTCTAGCAGGTGAAGAGTTGTGTCCTTGGTACCTGAAGCCTGACAAGTGATGTATGTTGCCAGCTGGTATCTGACATAGGAAATGGATCATAACAGAAAGATGGTGGCACTACCTGATGACTGAGTGTTGTTATCTTCTGTCATGAATTGTGTTGTCTGCATGGAAGTTTTACTCTGCTTTACTCTGTCCAAGGAGAGTTATCAGTGATGCTCAGGCTGTGCCTTTGATCTCTGAACGTGTGAGGTGAGGAGAAATGGCAGATGAGACTTCTCGTCCACTGCATTGAAGTCAGAAAGCAATGCTGTGCTATGCCCAGAAAGGCGGAATAGACTAACTGATATTTGAATGTTTCACCTGTACTTCTGGGCAAGCTACAATATTTGAGATACTCAGTTGATGGAAATAATTAGAAGAAAATCTAAGACCAGGCCTTAAGTAAAGTTTAAAAGCGTGATGCAAATTAGGCTTCTACATATTATATATTTTATTATCCCAGGTGGGGAGCTACTGAGATCAGTTCTTTTTAAAGCCACTCTGCCTTTCTAAATATTTAAATAGTCAAAAGCTTATTTTCAGAAATTTGGTAATGGAAACACATAGCGGAGTGTTTCTTAGCTCTCCTTTTAATGAAGATGATACTGCTTTGCAGTTCTTCACGTTATTCATAACGTCCAGCAGTTTGACTTCAAAACAATCTTCAAGTACTTCACTGTCTTTAATACTAAAAGCCAGATTCCATCCTTGTTAGGCAAACTAATATGATGACTTCTGTTTTAAGAATAAGTAGCAGAATGATCAAAATGATGGATAGAGAAAGTTGGTGGTAGTGCTTCAGACAAGAAGAAATCTTGGCTGTCTCGGCTAAAATGTTTTTTGCTGGTTTTGCCTTTAGAATATTTTAGGTGGAAAGCATTTTTAAAAAAATTAAAATTGATAATCAGGGTACCCACACTGCCGCCTGCCCAGCACCACTGCCATTCCCCAACTCTTGTGCCGCAGGGTCCCGCTCTGGAGTGGCATAGGGTGGTGGCCCATGGCCGCAGGAAAGCCAGTTGTTTCTCGGACTGCTGAGCTGTGCTATCCCTGGTTTGTTGGAGCAGCACAGTGCCTCTACTGTGTTTGAACACAAGAGACACACACCAACAACCAGCAACCCTGATAAGCCCCAGCATAGACACATCAGGGAAGGTACAGTGGCAGGAGGCTCCGCCCTGCTTGGTTACGCTGGGTTGGCAGCGCCAGCTCCCGCAGGGTTTCTGTACTTGGAAAAGCGACTCCGGGACAAAAACCAGGATTCTGTGGCCAGGAAGGGGCAAAAGGCATTTCTTTTGTTTTCCTGAAGTGGAACAAGGAGCTGGGCGGTCCTGAGAATGCCCTCCAGATCCCAGGAACTGAGGAGTGTGGGGCGATGGGCAGGTCTTAACTGGATAGTCATGAGTTCGCTATCATCGTGATTCACTGGCTTTGTGGCTCAGACGTGGACCTGTGGACCTTTGAAATCTGGGGGCTCACTGTATATGTTTTATTTTTATATAAAAATTTCTTTTTCTACAATAAAGTTAATTGAGAAAAAATAATGAAAAGACATTTAAATTCCCTTTTTCCAAAACTGAAAAATATAATTATAAAGAAAACATTTTCTAGAAGCAATCATACTAAATAAAACCAGGTTTTCAACCAAAATCCAATTCTGAAGTTATAACTTTCATTTCAGAGAAATATAATTTTCACTAAGCATTGCCTTTGTATCAATATTTTTTTCAATATTAAGTATATATATTGTTCTGCCTTAGCTTTGGAGGATAAATGTTCACTCAATGAAAGAATGGTATAAAAACCCCTTCCATTTGATGGTTTTAATTTAGCTCCTTTTCAAGTGGTGTCCTAACCATGGTTTTATTTTTGTAATGGATCTCTGAAATCCAGCAGTTTTCAGGTGAGTGAGTGACCACAGAGGTCAAGAGAGAGAACAGGTCAAAAGCCTTTATACTATGTCCACAAACATGTCTCTGATACATATGTGAGCCATAGTAGTGGGTTTTGCAAAACAGCTCAGCAGAGGAAAGAGTAAATTAAATAAGATACGTAAATCTAGGGCAATAGCAGCCCAAAAGAATTGAAATTCAAACAACAGGAATATATACTTGTATTTGTACTGAATTGGGTAAATATTTTCAATTTTAAGAAATGCAAAAGAACTAAAATAAAAATATTTAATTACTCTCAAGACGGATTGTATGTGTTTCCTATCATATAAAGATGATAGGAAAGAAGTCACTCAACTTTAAATAAGTTTCCATATTTTAGTTTTGCTGGGGGAAAACCTGAAAAAAATATTTTCAGCTGTACTTAAGCCAAAACCCCCCAGCAAACATTTGTTTAGCTCTAAGGAGAAATTTCCTTTCTGTATATTAGAAAAAAGTAATGAATTAGGGTACAAGATCCACAGTAAAATTTCACTGTTTCCTGATATCCCTCTTCTCCCATCTTGTTGTGAGTCCCTCCCTTGTATTACCTATACATGCTCTCTGCTTTCCTATGTAACTCAATGAAGTCATATATATAACCATCAAGGCAGCTGTTGGCTGGGGCACAGAAGGCACTAAACCATGTTTTTTACCACATCACTCCCTCATCTTC
Organism: Pitta sordida; assembly: GCA_013390025.1. Classification (NCBI taxonomy): domain Eukaryota; kingdom Metazoa; phylum Chordata; class Aves; order Passeriformes; family Pittidae; genus Pitta; species Pitta sordida. Next base: position 77,807 of record WEKX01017096.1, on the reverse strand, counting down.
ATTTTGTTTCCTGTTGTGGCCAGTGAGAACTTCATGGTGCAGGCTGAGAACATCTCGCTGTAAAAGTGGCTGCTGTCCAACAGCAGTAACAGCATGACTTAAATGAGACTGTCTCATATCAGTAGAAGTGGAAGGGCCATTGCAGAGTCATTAAAAATTTGTGGTTTATTCAACAGAAAGCAATGGTGTAACCTATGCATCAAGAGTCAATTAAAGACAATGTCATTATAAGCATAGTTGGATAGGTAATACAGCTCTGTGACTCTCTTATCCTCTTATGTTGAAAAACTGATTATTCTGCTGCCAAAGGATAAAATACTTTGGAATTTAGTCGATTTTATCTTATGGCTGAAGTGCCGGTGCCTAGTTGCCACATCTTTTGTGATACAGTAAACCCCTGCCTATTTGTGGTCTGCATCTCCATGGTTTCAATTAATCGTGGTTTATTTTTCAGCGAAAAGTGGATCTGCACATATGTGCAGATAGTGTCATGAACTCAGTCAGCTCATGAATATGTAATCACCTCATGAATATGTAAGTTGCCCCCTCCTGGAAGCCACCATGGGTGACTTGGGGAGGGAGCATGGAAGGAAGCTGCAAACCCTGCGGCCTGCCCACAGAGCACCAGGGATGTCCCCTGCCCAGCCTGCCTGGCCCCTGGACAGATCCTCTTTGCACAGCCCACCTGCGGACTGGTTGGAACACCCCCACAGTCCCTGAGCACCATATATATCCACCATTTAAGGGGGAGGGGGATCGCTGCCATCACTGTGGAGCTGGGATGGATGATGCTTCTTGGCATGGGGGTGGGCATGGCAGGCTTAAACCACCTCGAGCTTAAATGTGGGGAGTGCAGCAGCGCTGGGAAAGACTGATTCCCAGGGAGCATGGCAGGAGCTGAGGCTCCGTTTTGGCGGGCGAGCAGTACCCCTGGGGAGGAGAAGGGGATGGTGCCAGGGTGGAGCTCCCCTGCTCAGTGCCCCCCTGGACAGTGGCAGGAGGTTCCACGCCCTCTTGGCTCCACTGGGGGGGTGGTCGCTGGCTGCAGGGCTTCTGGCAGTGCTGACTACTGCAGGGTTTCTGTACTTGGAAATGCAGCTCCAGTCCAGAAGCAGGGATATTGTGACTGGGAAGTGGCAAACGGTGTTTCCTCTGCTTTCTTGAGGCACTACAGGGTGCACAGTGCTCCCAGGACCACCCTCGAGAGCTCATTAGTGGAGGGGCCGTGGCAATGGGTGGGGCATAATTGAATATTCATGCATTTGCTATCTTCGTCGATTTCATCGTTTGTGCCTTCCTCTTGCACCTGGTCCCCTGCAAAAAGTGAGGGCTCACTGTATTTGGAGTTCTGCATCTGTGATCTGTGTCAGACTCAAAAGCATACACCTCTTAATAAGTGATAAAATAGTTCCTTGAGCTGGTTAATCTATGAGCTTTCCCAGGTTTTAGGATTTCACATACATATAACAATGATGCTCAATAAGAGTTTATTAAAATGAGCTCACAATCGTTTCCAAGAATTGGTGTGCTCAGGCCACTGAAGCAGTGGAATACACAGCTTTATAACTGATCATGCCTTCATGCAGCTGTCTGAGCAGGAATTAATCTCTCTCAGCTGCTAGAAACAGAGCTTGAGACAGGAGTGTAAAGGCTATATATTCCCTTGTCATAAGTTTTGTTTTAATTTTGCCCATCTTCATTTACATCAGCTTCCAAATGAGAGTAACAGGAAATCACATATTCAGGTTCTGTCCCTGTCTACTTAGGACTGTGTACTTAAACCTGGTCTCTCGTATGGCCACTATAATCACAAGAGTTGCTGCAGGAAGGAACTGTGTTTTGTTCTAATGGGAGACCGAAGGAAAAAAACTTTAAAATATGGGAAGCTTTCATGAAATGGAATTTTTACTTTCCAGCTCTCCTGTTTAGAAGGTGGAAGAGAATGTCTTAGGATGAAAAGGTCACTTACATTTAAACATGATGTAGAAGTGATGTGGAGGGATCACAAACAAAGCCTTTTGCAAACATCATCAACTCTATTGCTAGTTTGTTTCTCCAAACTGTGAAAGTTTATTTGAAATGTGAAATGCATTCTTAGTTCAGCAAGGAAGTTCCACTGTTTCTCTTAGGAGAAAGGAAAATGCTTGATTAGGACACCGGAATATAGAAAGGGATATGGAACCCTTTCTTGAGTCCAAAAATAATTTTTCTGCTCACTTTGCTCTCAAAAGTTATGTGCTCACATAAATAACCAGGAACTCCTTTAGAAAATTTAGAACATGAGGACATTTTTGTGGCAAGCTTGTATTTTTTGGCCCAGATTCTGCATTGGCACCTGTTTGACCTGGCAATTTAAGCTCCTGTCTTGAAAAACAGGGTTTGTCTGTTAACTGTGTTGGAAATTGGAATCTCAGTGGGAATTTCTAAACAGTCTTTGTCTTTCCATATATGTCCCCCTAGCTCCTGTAAAAGTTAAAATGTACCGGAGCCTCGTAACCAATGACTTATGCCATTTCACTGACTTTTCTTCTATCACCACAAGTAACAATAAAAGCAGTGAAATGAAAGCTGTAACAAGCTGCTGCTTTGGTGTAATATTTTGGAAGTACTTTATCCACAGTTAGTATGCACTGGTGCACTCTAAGAGAAATACCCCAAGCAGGGACCGGAATAAAAAACATGCCCAGTACATATCTAAAAACAAAAAAAATTATCTTTGACATTAATAGGATCCTTACTACACTGTATGTGTCTTCTCCACACCTGGAATGTGCTACTTGTTGGTCATATTATTTTGAATCTCGCTTTTTTTTAGACATTTAAGAGAAAAAGTCTTCCTGCAGTGCTGGGAAAAGTAGAAAGGAGGAGGGATAATGGGTTTTAGATGAATAAATAATGAATGAATTCGATGCCAGGGATCTGTTTCTCTCGTCTCTTTTACATTCTAATTTTCAATTACTTTGTAAGAACTAGGAACAATTTCTGAAGAACCTGGCAGGGGGGTTGTATTTGGATTTGTCACCCTGAATCAAGCTGTTGATTCCTCAAGTCTAATACTGTTCCTGGGGAATGCCGATCATTTTCAGCATCAGAAGAAATAAAAAACCCCAAACTAAAAAATCCACCAACATTCAAGGCATCCAGTGATTTTGCCAGGGTGAGGAATGAGACTCCCATTCCCACAGAGGTACATTTTAGACACCAATAGTATATTGCATTTTTCCAGATGTTATTCATAAGTTACCAATCTCATCTTGTACTTTGGTCTCTCCATTTGTTGAACTAATTTCACAAGTTCAGCATAGAAAGAATATGAGAAAATACAGGTCACTTCAGAAATCCAGTTTCTTAAATTTACTAAATTTTAATTTTAAAATATTGTTAGGATTTGTTAGTTCCTTCTAATTTTTCTCATGTCTGCAGAAAACAATACCTTTCTTTGCATCCTCCACTTCAAAAATAGAGCAAGTTGAAATATAGATCTTGAACAATTTGGATAATAATTATGGATTTGGATTAGTAAGTTTTCTTCCTTGTGGACCTGCATACTTTGTCCCAGGCTTCTGTTTTCAGGGCCTTCCTGACTGTACTTCTAAATTAATTGTCTTCCTTGAATTATTTTTATATCAGTGTTTCACTTTATAGGTATAATTTAGGTAAGTAGATTTTTTAATGTCTAGAGATCTTTAAGATCTTGGTGTGTTTGATGTAGGCCAGAAAACTTAGAATTAGAAAACCTCATCTGGAATCAAAGCATTTTTAGGTACTCTGCTGTTTCACTTCTCTTTCCTCTTTCTTGAAAGGTCATGTTACAGTGTTAAGTATTAATTTCCATGTGGTATTTCTGTAATAATGGTTTTCAAGCTGTTGTATTTTCCATATTGTCCTTTGCTTAGTGATTTGGTTGTGTCATATAAACAGAATGACTCAGATTTGTTGCACTCACTATAGACTTTACTATGGCAAACCTGCCAACCTGAGAAAGTTAAACCCTTTTTGAAAATATTTATTTCAGGCTTTTGTAGGTTTTTTGGTGAGTGGAATGCTGACTTTCAGAATTTCCTCAGCCAGTGTTCACAGCCAATGTAAGGCCTGTGTATCACACCCACGTCCCATAAAACATTCGTATTAGAGCTAAAGGAGTGCAAAGGCTCAAGTTTTATGCTGGGCTTTTACACACAGAATTCATCTCAAAAAGAAACTTGCTTTAAGAACCCCAGTAGCCTCTTTCATGACATTACTACATGTGAGTTATTTTTAAAAGAATTTTTAAATGGTCTAATTTTCTGTCGAAGTGTTTGAGTTTTTGAAGGGATGTGCTAAGCACTGTATCAACTGAATTACATTTTCTCCAACCTGCAGAATCACTGCCAATATTTGGAGAGTATAAAAATACCATTTACATAAGCTTTTGTCCATTCATAAAATCCGATAACAGGAGTCTTGACTAATATACAAATAAATTAATATACAAATAAAGGGGCAGCCTGACCTTCTTTTTTAACAATTGCAAGTTCCCTGTAATTACTTTTTACAAGAAATAATTTAATATCTCTGAGAGTAAAAAGACTTTTTCAAACACGAGCATTTTTTCTATATACTCTTTTTTTTTTTTTTGTATACAGATCTCTTTTAAATATTTAGAGAGTTAGTAATTTGCAGGACCACAAATCCCTTCCAAAACTAAGCCAAATAACTTAGCTCTTACATACCACCACAGTGTCCTTAGCCCATCAGGGTTGAATGCCCTTAGTAAATATTATGGCTTTGTTGGATTGGAAAAGAACAAGTTGGAAAACCAACAGGTTTGAAAATCACTGCATCCCAGACAAGGAAAATATTAGCATTATAATATTCAGGGGATTATAACAGTTTGGTAGACTTTCAGGTCATAGAACTGTCTCTCTGCTGATCATAAAATGATGCAGGACATACATATTCGTAAAATTTTGTATGCATCTCCTCAGATGATACTTTTTCAGATGAAAAAATGTGACCAAAAAAAAAAAAATCAAAGTTCACTGTCTACACTGTGACAAAAAAAAAAAAGTGAACCATACTTTAAAATTAAGTGACAGGACCCAGGTTGTCCATGTGATTTGAATAAATCCATGCAGTCCTCCCAGTGCTCAGGTCTAGTCCCTCTTTTCATAGCTCTACACCTTTCTGTGTTTCATATCCAACCCATATTTAGTCCCATTATTTAACTATTTATTTGAGTGCTATTTGCTTATTTTAGTTGATCCCATGACAGCCAAAATGAAAGTTGGCTTTTTGGGTGTTTTTAACCAATCATTCTGGTATAGAGCAGTGGTGCAATTTTGAAATTATTGCTCTGATTGTCCCCACTTACCACCTCTTGGTAGATTTCTTTTGTGTGGTTTTGGTTCTTGTTAAATACATTTTCCTCAGAACAACAGCAACCAGAAGCTTTGATCTGTCTATGTATCCAGAGGATTTAGAGTCCCAATGGGAGCATGGGGTTTTGAACTCAGGATCAATTTGCTAGAACACTTTACATCATATATGTAGTGGGGACATTTTGATCCAAGAAAACAGAATAAATTTCATCTGAACTTCATATGGGAGAGTTGTAGGAGCCTGAGCATTAACTCCTCTGACCTACTGATCCTCTTCTGTTGTTTTAGAAAAAATTCTCATGTAGACATAGTCAGAGAAAGCAGTTTTTGAACCAGTGGATTTTTCAGTGTTGTTGTAAAACTATCCCCAGCCATTCTCTTCCTAATTCTTCTTTCTACTTCCTACTGATTGTGCTATGTCATAGAGCTGCACTTGATGGTTGAAAATAAGCTGTGCCTCAGAATCAAAACAGGAAATATTGTCATGGGACAATAGTCTTCCATTCTTCCAGCTCTGCAGGTAAAGAACAGAGAGTAGCAGCTACTATGAAACAAAATTGAATGACATATAAAATGCTAGTATGCCTTCCTAGTGGGACTGCTTGTAGTGGTAACAGGTAGTGCTCTGGAATGTCATTCAGGATTGAAACACAAATGCTCCCACCTTGGCCTTGGTGTAAGTACAGTTACAGCGTGAGAAAAACGCTGCCTCGTTTAATGGGAGCCTGCTGCTCCTGAGCTTGCTAAAGGAAATTCAGGATAATACATTTCTGAAGTGTTCTGCTGCTATGAAAAGAAGATTAAAGGATAAGTGGCTTATACTATTACATTGACTTGAGTCTACAAAACAAAACAGCAGAACTTTTTTTCTGTGGCAGTTTTGCTGTGCTGTTTATCAGTAGCGTATATCTGCTATTTGAGATTTAGTCTTAAAGGAACAGATGGGAAAATGTTTTGCTCTGTAGGGAAGAATATCACACAGAATCACACAGAATATTATGAGTTGGAAGGGACCCACAAGGATCATCTAGTCCAACTCACCATCTAACACCCGTAAAGAGACCGAGAGCACATCGCAGAGCATAACACCAACCTAGATCCCTCACAGTCTAGCAGGCCACTCCGAGACGGAGGGGGCACAACGTCATCCAGCCCTACACCTCCCGGCTAGACCATGTCACTAAGCTCCTCGTCCAGTCTTCTCTTAAACACCTCCAGGGATGGTGACTCCACCACCTCCCTGGGCAGCCCATTCCAATATGCAATTACTCTCTCTGTGAAAAACCGCTTCCTAATGTTAAGATTGAACCTCCCCTGGCGTAGCTTGAGGCCGTGCCCTCTCGTTCTGGTGTCGTCAGCCTGGAAGAAGAGGTCCACACNTAAGATGCTCCTTTCCAGCCCAAGTTTCACAAGTTTCTCCTGAAGCTTATTGTGTGAAACCGTGTCAAAGGCTTTGCTAAGGTCCAAGTACACAACATCCACAGCCTTTTTGTCATCAACCAGTCGAGTCACTGGATCATAAAAGGAGATCAAGTTAGTCAGGCAAGACCTGCCTTTCCGAAATCCATGCTGACTAGATCTAATGTCATGGTTGTTCTGCAGTTGCTGTGTAATGGCACACAAGACCATCTGTTCCATGACTTTGCATGGGACAATATATTCCAGTGCAAGTAGTATAAGAGACATAGAAATTGCTAGTCTAATCAACTTGCTGAATTGACTTCAGGTAAGACACACTTCTCAGAATTTTCAAACAAAGGTGCCTTAAATCAGGTCATTGCAATAGTGTGTCGTGAAAGAAATCAACACGACCAGACCTGCTGCTTGCATGTGCATTTAGCCAGTCACAATTCAGAAAGTAAGGCAATGACTGTCCATCTTACCCTAATGCTGCCTCCTCCTTGGAATATTTCTGCTCAAAATGCAAGTTTACAAAGTTGCTTTGTAAACAAATCTCCTGTCCATTTGCCCCCCTGAACCTTTTGCCGTGGGTGTATCCTTCATAAGTAAGTTTTTCTCTGCTCTCTTTCCCATTCTCTCCTTTACATCATCCAATTACTGTGGAGATTCTTATGGCCCACTTAACATCCAGTTTGGAAAAGGAGTTGCAATTTGGCATGTCAGCCTAGAAATACTACTGACCCCCCATTCAATTTCAGCTGTCTGACATGAGCCCTCTGTTCTGCTTTGCAATGTTTCTTCTGCCACATTTTATGGAAAAGAGTCAAAAGATGGAAGGATAATCTATGAGTCACTTTTGCAGTGGTGACTTGCAGATTTTCTTCTTTCAATCTTAATTTTTTTCTATACTGCCAAACTTTTACTTCAGTTTCTTCTATAAAATTGTGAGAATTCATTTGAAAAGAATATTGAATGTCTCGGGTTTTCTGGTGAAGTATTTAAAAAATATTATCAATACATACAGAAGTTTTCCCCACTTTCATCTGCAGAGTGTATCTAAAGGAGTTTTTTGTCTTTTTGTCAGAAAACATGATCTCATCACAGAGATTTTAGAGCCCTAGTCATGACAGCTCAGACAGGGAGCTTACAGTAATGCCTTGCTGTTTTGCCCTTTGAATTTAGCGTCCTCTCTCCTCCACGGGTTTTCCACTAGGATGTATTCTGTGGACTTTTCCAGGGTGGCGGCACTGGGCTGGGCGGGGAATGTGACCCAGCACTGCCACCCACCACAGCCGCCAGAGGCAGGAGAGGAGCCCAGAGCATCCCTGGCCTGGGACGGGTGGGCATCAGGCCGGGGCTGAGGGTGTGGGGCGGCGGTTGAGCTGCATTTATATATGTATATATCATATTTTATGGTTTTTGCATTCTGCAGGGGCATCTTGGAACTGAACCCCCATGATATTTGAAGTGTTACTGTATATACCCTTTGAGCTCTGGTTCTCTTATTAGAAACCAACTTTTTGCTTATGGACTTGTGGTGTATTTTGTCCTACCCTATGCCCCCTTCCTGCTGTGTTGTTTGAACTAGGTTGAACCATGGAGATGCTGTGATCTGATGATTTAGGATACTGAAAAATATTAGTTATTTGGGACCTGGGATGTCCTGTTGTGTAAGTGGGTGGTTGAATGGAGAGGCATAATTTAGTACTGCCCTGGACACCTTCATTTTGAAATGACTAAGTATTCTGGAAGTCACTGGAAGTTTCTGACTGAGGTATACAATTGCCTTGTTGTGTATATCTATCAATGACTGTCTGGTTGGAGAAAAGAAACTCTCAAAAGAGAAATAAGAGAGAATATTATATAGTTCTATTTTAATATATTTGCTGATAGGATTGCTTTGAATGTATCTTTTGGTTTGATTTATTTTGATCTGCCCATGAATTAGTTATTGCCATAGTCTCTCTTAGTAGAATTTGTGTCACTGTTCAACAGTCATCATTGGTCTATGAGACTTAATAACATTTTCAGGTTTTTGTCTGTGACATTTTTAGGATAAATATGTTTTTGCAATGGCTTGGGTGATTATGTAGCCAAAGCTGCTGTCAGACAGAGCTATATGGGCAGCTTATCCATGGTTTGTGACATCTCATTACTGCAGACCTGTGACCTTCACTCAGCTCTGTGACTGTGCCTCACGTTCTTATTTCAACCTTCCTCATTTCCATGGTTCTAGACATGTGTGCTGTGTCTTCCAGATATGAACTGCAAAAACCTTTTCTGTTCCTTTTTGAGTTTCTCACATAGTCTGCCTAATACGTATAAATTCTGACCTCTGTATTAGCTTTGCTATGTGAATCACTGGCCATACATGAGGAGATGTCACGCCTGTTGAGTCCTGCAAAACCTGTAGTCCACAGACATCAAGAGTGCAGTCCAAACCACACCTCCCTTGCAGAGCAATTTCTGTCCTGAAGCTAGATTTGAGGCCATCTCTAAAACACTGATCTTGTAAAAATAGTAAATTGAAACTGAGACAATCTCTATCCTTGCTGATGTGCTAACTCTTTTTTTCTTGTTTAATCAGAACAAATGCTGATATATGTTTTAAAACATTGAGAGAAAGCTGTAGTCCTATTCTAGTTTCCTGGAGTGTCACAGAGTACCCCTGGAAGTCGTCGGGGGACGGGTCTGGGCAAGGCCCGCGAGTTGTGCAATCCGTGAAGATACTGAACCTGTGAATATTCAACCCCATGGTGGGAAATTGCTAATGCCCAAACAGAATCCTAAACAATTTAATACAAACATTTTATTGCCTGTGCTCGTAAGGTCATCTTGCAAATTCTGAGACAGTATTTCATTGTACATTGGCAATGTGAGTGGTCTTGTGCCCCCTTTTTGGAGGGGTGTCTTTTGTGATTTTTCATTGATTATTCAGCAAAGACATCATGTCAGCTTTCATTTACTTGGTGAAATTTGGACAATCAGGATCAAAAGGATTACCTCATTTAGAATTTTACTTGGGAGCAAGTTATAACTATACCATTAGCAATACACTTCAATGTTGTATGAATATATATGCACACACACTTTAGAAGTATCTAGCTGCACTTTTTGTCTCTCTCATATGTCAGAATGACTAGTGTGATCAACATCCCCACAAGATTATTAGAAAAGATGCTTGTTTGAAATATTCTCTGGTAAAAAACAGCAATAACCAAAGTGGAGGTATCTACACCTCAGTCAGTTGGGTACAGGGAAATAAATGAAGCAAGCTGAGGACCAGATTTGATACAGGTAGGTGCTAGTCAAGCAGGAACCAAACTCCACTGAAAGATTTGTTGGAGAGAGAAGGGAATGAAAGCCTAAGTGTCAGCAAACCAAAGGAAGTGAGAAGCCTCTAGTTTAGAAACAAAACAAAGTCCTGGTGGTTGTCTTCAGTAATGTGATTATCATAAAATCATATCAATTGGCAAGTCATCGTTATAGCCTTGGGAAAAATGTGCTTCATCTGCAGATTCATCACAAGGATATATGTGATTGTCATAAAGATCTCTTCTAGCCTTACAGCACTGTGATTGAACTTGGTGACAGAAGTACTGAGTTCAACACAGCCGTGGCTTCTTCATCTGAATCCATTATCTTTAAATACATTAACTATTCTAAAACCAATAATGTTCTCTTAAGTCTTAATGGTGTGATGGCTCAGTTTAGTATCTTCTGTTTCCTGAACAGTTTCTGATGAAGTAAATGTGAAGTATTATTCTTAATACTTAAATGCGTATCTTAAAAACATCTCAACTCCTTTTGTATTTACCTAAATGACAATATGATAAAGTCTCCTTGCAGCCATGGTGAGCCTTCACTTTCACCATCTTCCCACAGCATTCTCCTGGAGAAACTGGCTGCTCATGTCTTGCACGGGTGTCTCTTTACTGGGTAAAACCTGGCTGGATGTCTTGGCCTGGAGCATAGTGGTGAATGGAGTTGAATCCTGTTGGTAGCTGATCACATGTGGCATTTGTTCCCCAGGGCTCAGTGTCGGGGCTAGTTCTGTTTGATGTCTTTATTGATGATCTGTAGGAGAGCATCCTCAGCCAGTCTGCAGATGACAGTCAGTGTCAATCTGCTGTGGAGTAGGAGGCCTCTGCAGAGGAATCTGTACCAACTGGATCAGTGGGCCAATACTAACAGCATAAGACTCAGCAAGGCCAAGAGGCAGGTCCTGCACTTGGGTCACAACATCCCCCTATAAGTAGGGGGATGAGTGGCTGGAAAGCTGCCCAGAGGAAATGGACCTGGAGACATTGGTTGACAGCAGCTGAATAGAAGCCAGCAGTGTGCCAAGGTGGCCAAGAAGACCAATGGCATCCTGGCCTGTATCAAAAATAGTGTGGCCAGCAGGACTGGAGAAGTGATTGTGCCTCTGCATTCAGCACTGGTGAGGTGCACCTCCAATCCTGTGTTCAGTTTTGGGTCTCTTGTTACAAGAAAGACATTGAGGTGCTGGAGTGGGTCCAGAGAAGGGCAACAGAGCTGATGAAGTGTCTGGAGCACAAGTTTGATGAGCAGCTGAGGGAGCAGGGTGTATTTAGCCTGGAGAAAAGGAGACTTATCACTTTCTACAACTACCTGAAAGGAGAGTGTAGCCAGGTGAGGGATTGGTTTCTTCTTCCAAGAAACAAGCAATAGGACAAGAGAAGATGGCCTCAAGTAGCACGAGGGGAGCTTTAGATTGGATATTAGGAAAAAAAATCTTCACATTTGGGTTGTCATGCCCTGGAACCGGCTGCCCAGGGAAGTGGTTGAGTCCTGTGTCTGGAGGTGTTTAAAAGACCTCTAGATGTGGCACTTAGGGATGTAGTTTAGTAGTGGGCTTGGCAGTGCTGGAGTAACAGCAGGACTTGATGATCCTAAAGGCCTTTTCCAACCTAAATTATTCTATGATTCTCTTTCCTTTCTGGATCCNTATTTAGCCTGGAGAAAAGGAGACTTATCACTTTCTACAACTACCTGAAAGGAGAGTGTAGCCAGGTGAGGGATTGGTTTCTTCTTCCAAGAAACAAGCAATAGGACAAGAGAAGATGGCCTCAAGTAGCACGAGGGGAGCTTTAGATTGGATATTAGGAAAAAAAATCTTCACATTTGGGTTGTCATGCCCTGGAACCGGCTGCCCAGGGAAGTGGTTGAGTCCTGTGTCTGGAGGTGTTTAAAAGACCTCTAGATGTGGCACTTAGGGATGTAGTTTAGTAGTGGGCTTGGCAGTGCTGGAGTAACAGCAGGACTTGATGATCCTAAAGGCCTTTTCCAACCTAAATTATTCTATGATTCTCTTTCCTTTCTGGATCCACTTGTTTTCATATTGTTGTGAGCTGGTTCTTTGTAAAGAAACTGTATTCTGTGATGTTATGAAGTGCCTTGCCTTGTGAATCTGAATCCAGGTGATACCACATTATACCAAATGTTTATTTAGTTCTGTAATGCACAACATTTAACATTCACATTATGGCATTGACATATTTCTATGAAATATGCTACAAAAATAATAAAATCATTTAATGTTCTGCAGCACAAGGAGAGAAATTGAGTCAGAGAAAGAAAAATATGTGTCCAGCGAGAGGATGGGACTTGACAATAGAACTGCATTGTCAAATCCTCTTCCTGCTTCCAGGCTCATGCTGATTTCCCTGGGCAGGCTGCAGTAGGTGAGGTACCATTAGGGTCTTCTTTTTACATAGGAAGCACTCAGTTTATAAAATAATACAATGCTGCCTTGATGGTCTGCATCTGGACACTAAGCTAATCAGGTTTCCTGGCATCTAGGTTACAGAGGATCTGGAGTGTGCTCTATGGCTTATTGCCTCTCTCATTAGCATAGACTGGCTTTAGATTTCTCACACTTTAATTGTATTCGAAAAGAGTTGTTTATATGAAGCCCCAAAATGAAATTGTTTTTCATGGCTTCTCCTTTGTTCCGTATTAACATTTAATTAGCAAAAAGATCCTATTACCTCAGTACTAGAAGTGAGAATAGCTAAGAGACCTGCTAAATGTAAAATTAGATGCACAGTCAACCTTTGATCTGGTCATAATTCTGTTACCTAAATATTGTTCCAACTTCTATCATAAACTATGATTTGATTGATTTTGAAATGTTTATACCCACAGTGTCTGGCACAACTTGTTTTTGTGAGTATGCTGAAGTCAAAATGTCTGAACTAAAGAGACAAATACTTCTAACAAGCTTTATTTGGGGTTTTCTTCGGTTCAAGTGGTTGGGCTGTAATGTCCTTTCTTCAGAACGGGAACTGAGCTGGAATCCAAGTTGAACTTAAACCAAGAAAAACAATTCTCTAAGCATACTTAAATCACCCATGAATGTTCTCATGGCTCTGAGGATCATCTTTTAGAGGAATTTCTTTCTGAAGCAATAACAGGCTTTTCCCCTATGATACTAGAAATTGTGAGTGCGTTAACTAAGAGGCAGATGTAACACAGGAAAATACATTACTTTTTTCATATTTTGTTTTGTGTGAAGCTGAAGATTAGATGGAAGTTTTCACAGTGGGTTACATAAGGACTGGCAAATGATAGGGTTCCTGGTATGCCTGTCCTTCTGCAGCTTTAAGGAGAGCTTGGCTATTTATTGCAACTATTACCACAGCAGTTAAAAAGGCTTTTGGTAATGTGCCACCTGCAAAACCTCTTGACTATTTTTTCCACTTAGTTTTTGTTGCTAAGTTCTCTTTCTGTCCATGACATCTTTCTGTTTTGTTTTGTATTATGATGTCTCAGAAGCAATATTTCATCATGGACAAATGTTTGATACACATGTATAAATATAGCAATGGGCATCTCACACATCCTTCTATTTTAAATTTAGTTCTCCAATCATGATTTGAGAACACGTATTAAGGTTGCTGGGATGTTATGTGATAAGACATACATCTGAAATTTTCTGATAGCTTATGAAATATGTTTGGTCCAGCTCAGAAAGAGAGAAAAATTGAGGTACAGCTTCAGATTCAGAAACTCTTTTTTGTTAGCGAGAATAACACAAGGGATGTGTTTTTATAGTTTAGGAACAGGATATCTTTTGAGAGGATTAGGTTTTGCAACAGCTTCAAGCAGTTTGCAAATGAAACAGGATTTCTGTGGTTTGTATTATTATTTATTACAACATTTTCTAGATACATGACTTGAACAAAACCCTTGTGTTTTGAGAAACTTACATTTTCCTTAAAAAGAAAATGTTACCAGTTTTTCTTTTTCTCGGAGGAGAAAGCAAGCAAAGTATTTAACTGGTTAACCTGAAACAGAGTTTTCATTGTGGTGAACCAAATAGGAACATCTTCGTTTTGTTGTTCACAATAGAAGGAATTGAGGTACCCGATGCCTCTCTCCTCCTGTAGGGATAAGCCTTGGTCTGCAACACACTCACAGCCTCTTCTGTGGTTGTACAGTGAGCACCCATCATGGGAGATGTAATCGCTAGAGCATGGCCTGTTACATGTGACTTGATGTGAAACACCAGAAAAACATCTGTGAAGCAATATCACAGGCTGTGAGACTTCCCACTAAGGCTAAATCAAACTTAAAGAGTTTTCACTGGGTAGTGTCAAACAGAAATAGTTCAACAATTCAAAACAATTTTAATGAGCTTCAAAAAATTGCTGGAAATACTTAATTATTAAGGTCTTATCCTTCAGCATGTTTTATGTTCTACAGTGCCTGAGAGGTGGTTCTTGTTGGTCATTCTAAGAGAACAAGTACAAAAAAATAAATGCAAGAGGAAACACTGCTATGAAATCTTGCAACCCAGACTAGAATGCCTATTAGAAGACCATAAATATAATTCAAATTCCTTTGACCACTGTGCCTTGGCAGGTAGGCTGCAATTTCTGAAACACACGATGTTACTTTATGATGTTATGGAATTTCATGTTATTTTATTGATTTTTTTATATTTGACAATATTGTTTTTATTGTATATTAATGAAATTCTCCAATGTATCCAACTCCTTAACTCTCTTTCTGGGACATATCTAAAGTTTTTGCACTAGGCAACCCAAAACTGTTGGTAACTGCTAATTTGCTCTCTACCACTACCTGAAAGGAGCTTGTAGCCAGGTGAAGGTTGGTCTCTTCTCCCTGTCAACTAGCAATAGGATAAAAGGACATGGCTTCAAGCTGTGCCAGGACAGGTTCAGGCTGGAAATGAGGAAGAATTTCCTCATGGAAAGGGTCACTAAACTTTGGAATAGACTGCCCAGGGAGGTGATATAGTCACTATCCCTGAAGATGTTCAAGAAATGACTGTACACGGTGCTTAGAGCCATGGTCTAGTTAACATGGCTCAGTTAACATGGTCAGTCAGAGGTTGGACACAAGGATCTCAGGGGCCTATTCCAGCCTAAGTGATTAAGTGATTCTGTAATTCACTGAGAATACATTTTCCTCTGCATTTTAAGAGTTCTTATTAGTTCTGGCCCAAAATTAAAAGTGCTGACCAAACACCAGAAATGCATTCAAGATTTCCTTAGGGGTGAACCCACTTGATATTCAAGGGGCATGAGCATGGCTGGCTGTACATTTGCCTGTCCTGTGCATTAGCAGTTGTGGAAAGCTAACTGTCCATGTCTCAAGTAATTCCATGTTTTCCATCTCTTGCTGTTATGCCACAGGACCACTGTGTTACTCATAAAATATGTCCTGTGGTCTCTTCAAAAAGGCCAAACTCACCTGCTGCAAGGAAAGATAGGATTAGTCAGAAGACTTATTTGAACACAAGGGGACAGATTTAAGGAGAATATGTGACAGCTTCTAGCTGATCCCAACACCAGCCAGCTCAGGTGCAGATATGCATATTACAACACCAATGAATGCAAATAAGATGGTTCCCTTTCTAAAGCATGTAAACCTATTAAAATTACTTTTGCATACTACAATATTCCTGAGTTGGTGATATATTTGTCAAATTTCCTTATCTTCCTTCTGTCTTGCATGCATTTGTAGTGGTACTGTTTCAGATTCTTTCTGTCTGTTAGATGTCCTGATTCCTGGTAGCACAAAATAAGTTATGTACATTTGCTTTTTACTGCTTTAGTGCAGTGTGGACAGTGATTTTGTGCATATAATTCCAATTTTCTAGTTGTTTTTCTAGCTGTTGTTGAACAGTTTTCACAAATGCAGTGACCTGATTCCACCCTCAGTGCACTAGACTTATTTGTGAAACTAGAATTTGTGGACCAGGCCTGTATTCTTTCTCATTTAGGTTATTTGGAAAACAAGGACTTTTCCCCCCCTCCCTAAATACCTAAGAAAAGTGGAACAAACTAAGAACCTCTTCAATCCACAGACAAGAAATTCCTTTAGTCCTTATATGTGTTGTGTAAAGATGAGATTTAATTTAGGTATTTGGAATGAGAACATCATCCTTCAGGATAGGTTAGAAACAATGTCCTCTTTGGTGTTACAGCTTTCAAAATGTTCAAATTGAGCAGGAACACCTGGGAGTGGATTCCAGTTTTGTAGTCACTTTGAGCAAATGAAATTATTAGCCCTCTTCCTGAATGAGACAATTGAAATGCCTGGTAAAACAAGCAAAACAGATAGTAAGATGGAGATTTTTCAAGTTGTCTAAAACATTTAGAGTCCCAGAACAGGTGGCTTTTTTAAAATAACTGTGTGAGAATCTGAGTAGATTGAGTCCTTCAGGCTTCATCTTTATATTCCTGGCACTCTTAACAGGTCTCTTTTGTGTTCAGATCAGGGCTTCAGCAGGACAGTTGGCATTGGGGGTGAAACAAGATCCAGTGAGTCTCATTCTGTCCCGTCCTGCAGTGGGGTCTCTTTTGGCTCACTCTCTCCCCAACCCTGTGTTTCCTAGCTGAGACCTGGGCTGTTGCATTGCAGAAGCTCCCTCACTGTTCTATTACTAATTTGTGTGCAGAGTCCTAATTACAATTTACCCAAATGTTTTTCCATTTTCTATCTATCATGTTCTGAGTCTATAAAAGAGTGGGTGAGAAGACTTGTCAGTAAGTCACACCTCTTCCATTTTTTAAGCTGTATTTTTAGTTGACTGACTCAGATGGACGTTTGCTGTCAGAATATAAAAAAAATCTTACCCAGCATGTGTATCTTCTTCCATGATCAGTTGTTGTGAATTCAGGATTTGTGTTCATGAGGGGATGTATTTATATCCTCAACTTATTGATTTATTTCAACTTACGTGTTGTTTCAGTGTCCTGAAGGTTGAGGGTAGATTTCATGAAGATATGAATGTAACATTCTGCAATCTCATCAGTTGCTTCTTTCAACAGTTCCAGGAGTGAGCATTTGCAGTTTGTGGCCCGATGGCTTTTGATATATAACCTAAAATTTAATTATATTGCATGTACTGATGAGTCTGTGGTCACTCTGTGAACTTTTTCATTCATTCAATGATTTATCTGGGAGGGCAAAAAACTGTGGGAATAGGATATGGAAGAGATCCATTGCTGCTCTTATTTAATAGCTCTCATCATTCCTCCATGTCTAGCACTTTTTACACTGCTACTTGCTTTTCATTTGTAGTATTCTCTTGTGTTCTTTAATAATGATCTATGTTTTTTACAAATGTGTAATTCTCTATTAATATTATTTTTCTTATGTTTTACTTCCCTGCTTGTTCCTACACACTGTCATCATGCATTTTTATGCCCACCTGCATACGGCAAGCAAACCTGCATAAGCATACACAAGATTCTTCTTGTGGAAGATGAAACTGCTAGAAAGTCTTCCTTATCCTTTATATATCAGTCGTTCCACATAAAGGTGTACCATCTTTTCCCAAGATATATTCTAAAAAGCTGCTTCAAGTTGAAAGTCCAGCTCTGTACACCCCAGAGCTGCAAAAACTCCATTTCTGATCTGAGAATTTGCAGCTCGTGGTCTTCAAAACAGTCTCAGGCTGAGGCTCTGATGTGAGGAATTGCTGCTTCCCCAAGTGGATGCCAGTCTTAAATTAAGTCACTTCCATTATGGTCAGAGTGCTTTAAATGTAAACATCTCCAGCAGGAAACAAGTTGTTTCTCATCCATCTTTTTTGGCAGCTTGCTTCCTCCCTCCAGTGGAGTCTAGCAGTGCACCTTTGGGTTTGCCTGACATATAGCTGGCTACTTCAAAACCAGTATTGACATTACTGAAGCTTATGGAGCCTATCCACCATGGGGATTTAAAGCCTGGGTGTTTTATGTCTCATCAGAGGTTGTCACAAAGAGGAGCAAAACACTGGTTGAGGGATTGCAGGGAGACACTTGACCTCAGCTGTCCCAGAGAAGGTAACAGAACTGTGTAATATCACAGTAATGGCTTTGTTTGATCAAATCTTTTCACAACCTCTTATGGGATCCAGTGAAATTCCCCTTCATCTCTTGCTCTGTCTTTGCTACCACAGCTGTAGTAAATTTCTGCCCAGCTCTGCGTTCTCTCTTCTATGCATACTTGTGTTCATGTCATGTTAAGAAATGCTTGTTACTAGAGCCTTTGAGGTTATATTTTCTTCATAGTGATATTCTACAAGAATATCGCTAGCTTTGATGTCCAGTAAAATATGAAAGTCCACTTGCCACTCGTGATGTCACAGTATGGAAAGTCACACAAGAGCTGAAAACCAGAGAGAAGAAACTTTTATCTTCATCTCTCTCCTTCTAGGAATCACAGAAGATCACTAGGGTGACCTTCAGTGGGGTGTATTCCTTACAAGGTCTCATTAGTTGCTAATCTGAAAAAAACACAGGAGTTTGCAGCTGATTTGGCTGGCACAGATTGTTTTCCTTAAGCAAGTTGGCTCTGAAAGGCTGCTCTTGCTTCGAGGTCCCCTCAGGATGAGGCAGAGGAACCCAGCCTGTTGTGCTGAGGATCAGAGGTCTGTCCAGGTGTTCTTTATTTACAGGTTTCACAGGTTATTCCCATCACAGGAGTGAAAGACCCAATCCTCCCTGGGGAAGTGTGGTTAATAAAGGTGGGCTCTCTCTCTTTTCTGCCCAATGTAGAGCTTTCTCCCCTCTAGACTGACAGACGTTTGAGCAGCAGTTCCTGTGTGAGCACCCATGTGAGTACAGCATCTGACTGGTAATCCCCGAACTAGGGTGTTTTTGATGCTTCTATTTCTCCTGTTTAGATTGCTGATATTTTGTCTCTTGGAAACCTTTGGTTGTGATCTTATATATGTGTTTCTGATGTATATATAGTTTATGGAAAGCCTATACTTTTTCCTGTGTTGTGTTCCTTTTCATAGGCTGCACAGTGAATGCTGACAGCACAGCTGCTTGTATGCAATGAATGGGTGGGGGAGAGGACATTGTACATACTGATGAAGACAGGGCTTGATTTACTGCTATCTAGTGGCTTTCACAGCCTTTGCTGAGTGATATTTAGTATAGTACGTTGGAAGAGCTGTGGCTGCTGACAAAAGGTAGTACTAATTGGGACATCTGGCCTTAAGGTTATACTATAAACTACAGGGCAGTGTATGTAGTATAGCTGATTTTAATAAAATTCTGTTCAAAAGCTATATAGCTTGTTAAAGTGATGGGATGCCAAATTGTCAACTTGCCAGTCAAGTTAAAAGGCTTTTCTTCCAGCAAAGTGGGTCCATTTGAAAAATATGGTTTATTGAAAATTGGGATCTTTGACTAATTGCTTACTAAATGCATCTGCCCTGTGGGGCAACACTACAGCGAATGGAGTTGTGCCTGCTAGACAGAAGCTTCCTGAGTACTTAAGAGGCTATGAAACAAGTACAGCTGGTGTGTTAGGAGTGCTTGAGTGTGGAGGGCAAAGATGGGTGATATACCGAGGGCTTCCTGCAAGACCATCCTTATGTGCATCTCTGCTGGGTTAAAGAAGTCTTTTCAGCCTATAAACTTTGTGACTGGGCCATTGAGATCATGCCTACCTAATGTTCTCTATAAGTCCCTTAATAACTCTATCTGTACTATAGATTTAAGTAATGCCATGTGAGTGTCTCTTGTAGATGTGTTTTAATTGTGGTGTGAAAGTGCAGGTTTAATGCATTACCAATTATTTGAAACTTGCTAATTGGGCTCTGTACAAAATAGTATTAAAAACGTTCTACAAAGAAGTCTAAGGAATTCAACAGCACAATTTCTGAATTTAATTTTTGCATTAGTAACTGAAAACATTCTCTGTCTTGCTTTTCCATGGTCAAGGTTATTCATAGGCTTCATGTTAACAGTGGTATCTGGATTTCTAAACATTTTGATACACATTTTTTTCTTCCCCTCACAACTCTGAGGACGAATAATGTTGTCTACCCTGATAATTTTGAGAGGAATGGGCTCTGGAAAACTCTTGTTACCAGTAACTCCGAGGAAAATCCGAAGAGCAAAATGCCATTGCACTTTGGTAACAACTTTAGCTTTTGATGTTTTTTGTGAAAGATATTTTCTAGTTTGAAGAATTCTGCTCTTCATTTTACAGACAGCAGGGAAAGCAAATGAGAAATTGCACAGAAACACTCTGGTGTGGTACACCAATGTGTCGTCTTTAATTCCTGACTAACACTGTGACTGCTGCACCTTTTTTCTGGTACAATTACCAGCCCATTTTCAGGGCTTTGGTCTGAAAGCGCTGCTGGAACAGTTTCAGGCTGTGAGGAGTATCTGAAAGGTGTCAGCCCACTCAGAATAAGCCAAGTAGATCCACTACAGCTGTGCAAGGAACAGGATATAGAACTAACTGAGAGCAATATATGTTGAACTTCCCTTAGCATTGCAGATCCATTGACTTCCTACTTGTGACAAGTAGGAGTGGGAAATGTTTTTCTATTAAAAAAATAAAATCTGCTGATATCTTTCCAATTCCAAAGAAAATAACTGGGAACACCTAAGGTAAGACAGCTGTTTCAGTTTGGTAATCTGGCGGCATTTCCATCAACATGCAACTTGATTGCATAATACTGTTGGGTCATACTTCTTGTATTTCCAAGTGAAGTCAGGTTACTGTGTGAAGTATTCATGACTATCAGGAAGGCAGGTCCTTNCCCATTCCACTGAGAGATCACCCTCTCTGTGAAAAAGTTCCTTCTAATGTCCTGTCTAAATCTCCCCTGATGCAGTTTAAGAATGTTTCAGGGCTTTTGTTTTCATTGATGGTAATGGACAAATAAAAGCAAAACTGATTCAATTATCATTTGTGAACCTTGTCAAGGAGATATATTTGTGCTTTTGTTGCCTTTAACTATATATTTCTGCTGCACCTCTTGTGCCAGCATTTAATACTTGTTCAGCTCTGTGGCGAGTCAGATCAGAGTGAAGGCTATAGGAGAGTCATGACTCGTTTTTCAGTAGAGCTGGTCCCTTCTCTTCATCCCAGGTGTATGGGAAGAGTCCAGGGATAAGGACCACTCAGGTGCATGATATTGGCATTAAGCTTCATCAACACTGCTTGAAATCTCTTCAGCATTTGAAGTAATTTATGGTCATGAATTGTTCTTTGTAAGATTTGGCATGTTAGCCACTCCTAACTTCAGAAAATGCATTCTTCCCTTCTAAATCACTCTTGGCTGGATACAGCAAGCTTCTTGTATTGTCTTTTGATGTTGTTGCAAATACTCTCTTCTCCCTGAATTCAGGAGTCTCTTCCCTGTTTCTCAGGGTGCGTTGTGATGCCAGTGATTCAAGGATAGTAAATCTGAAGCAGTGTAGGAAACCAAGATACAAGAAGCCTTAGTAATACCATTTTTGCTGATTTGTCCACAGAAAAGTTATGGTTTCCATGCCTCTTTTAGCAAAAATTTAATTGCAAAGTGCTGCAGTGAGGTTTTTAAAAGCAAATAAGTCTTAAGTAATAAAAATATGCCCAAGGGCACTTACTATTACTGTCATAAAAAACTAACACCATAAATTACATGTGGAAAATAAATTATCCAAGTACTTGGTGAGATGCATTGTGCTTGCTTTTGTATTACTTTTATTCATTTACTTAATACCTAAGAAAATTCAGGAACTTTCCACGTGTTTCATGATGAAAATCTGGACAATGACAATGTGGCATACAAAGTTAGGGACTGACTCGTGTGAAGATTTAATTTGTGTGACACTGATTCTGAGAAAAATGACGAAAACAAGCAAAAGTATCAAGAATCTTGCTTTGTGTATGGTTAATAATTACGCGGTGAAAATTTTTTTTTACTTCCTATAAATGGATAATTTTCTTTTTTTTAAATGCTCTGGGTTTATTGTTTAGATTAAATTTCAGAAAATCATTTAATGACGAGCTGAAATACTCTATTCTGGACACAAGTATTTTGACATAATCAATTTCTTTTATTATTTCAAACCTCAAGGTAGTGTGGTGTAAGGATCCTTTGGGTTTTGGTTTGTTTTTAATCCAATCATTCTGAGTGTTTTGCCACCATCAGGCTCTATCTTCTGTCATCGTTAATTGGTTTACACCTCTTTGTCATTTCACTCAAACCAGAATTAGTTTTNGCTTCCCAGAGTGTTGGAGAATTGTGTCTGTCTCCCAGCAGGACCCAGAAGTGAACACAACAGCTGAGGAGTGTAGCAGAGATCAAGATGGGTGTTTTTCTAGTTGTGGTGCAAACTTGAAGAAATGCTGAATGAAAAAAAAACATGTTCAGGATGCTGAGGGGTTTGGAGGGGCTGAATCACAGAAT
>WEKX01017096.1:1749-54513 GCA_013390025.1 Pitta sordida | reverse complement strand
GACAATGACAATGTGGCATACAAAGTTAGGGACTGACTCGTGTGAAGATTTAATTTGTGTGACACTGATTCTGAGAAAAATGACGAAAACAAGCAAAAGTATCAAGAATCTTGCTTTGTGTATGGTTAATAATTACGCGGTGAAAATTTTTTTTTACTTCCTATAAATGGATAATTTTCTTTTTTTTAAATGCTCTGGGCTTATTGTTTAGATTAAATTTCAGAAAATCATTTAATGACGAGCTGAAATACTCTATTCTGGACACAAGTATTTTGACATAATCAATTTCTTTTATTATTTCAAACCTCAAGGTAGTGTGGTGTAAGGATCCTTTGGGTTTTGGTTTGTTTTTAATCCAATCATTCTGAGTGTTTTGCCACCATCAGGCTCTATCTTCTGTCATCTTTAATTGGTTTACACCTCTTTGTCATTTCACTCAAACCAGAATTAGTTTTTCCAGTTGTGACATACAGCTTAAATGAAAACGTACCTTAGTCTTGGCCTGGTACCTGAATAAATGTGCACCTTTCATTTCTTGGAGGAAAGATGAGTATAATGAGAATACATGTAAAAATAAATGATTTGGATGCTTGTTTTCCTGTCTCATACATTCCTTGAGAAGCCAGTTCCTGTTTCAATATGTTAAAACTGGAAGATTAGAAAATATCTGGTTCCTTGAAAGAGAGAATATAATATCATTTTAGCATCGTAGAGATGAAATTTTGTGTGAGTATTAAATTCCCTTTCACTTTAAGGAATGATTGGCATATGAAATAGCAGCAGAAATTTGAAAGGAGAATAGTCAGTCATTGGTATGCAGCCACACACAAGCTGGTGTTATCAGATGTGTTTTTGGTGAAAAGGTTGGAGGATAACTTGATAATTTCCAAGGAAAGCAACAATTCTAAGATAGTAAATATAAGTGTAGTTTAGAAGCCTGATATTGATAGAATATTAGGTTTTGTTCTGCTTAGTGGGTTTTATAAATGCTTTTTTAAAGAAATAAGACAGAAGAAACCCACAACATTAGCTATTTAGATAACTGGATTATTTCCTGGCACTGCTTATTGGATGAGCAATTCTCTTTAAAACTAAGTAATTCCTGTTAATTTTGGTACGAAAAATTCCATGTATCCACTTGAAACTGAAGTATTTCTAAACAATCAGTTTTCAACAAGGGGTGTTTGTTTCATCTGTCTTTCAATAAATGTAATAGTTTAATAATTAGCTGGGAGGACTGAGAAATATGTATTAGGGTTTAATTGCTGCAGCATGAGGGCTTTCTTATGCTGGAAATATACCTAAAGCTGCTGATTGTTTTGGAAATCCTCAGTCTGAGCACACTTATGCTATAACTGTCACTCCATGGGGACAGGAGGAAGTACGTGGAGCTTCAGACATCCATTATTTTTCCTAAAAATTGCTTTTTGTTAAAATATCAGTACTCATCTTCTCATGAATAAAAGGAATCTTGGAAAAAGAACCCAAACAAACCAACAAAACCCTCCTGCCTGAGCTGATTTCTTTGACAAATCCTTACACTGAGCTAAAGCTTTAGCTCTGCAGTAACTATATTTAAAATAGGGCTCTGCTTTTCCCTTCTTTTTTTAAAAATAGATTATTTATCCTTCCATATACATGGACAAAAGTGACTTGACAGGCATAAAGAATGGTTATTTATTTCCACTCCTACTCTTGTTTCTCCCTATTAACATTATCTCCTTGGTAACACATCCCATGGATTGTTTCTGTGATATGCCATCTACTGCAGTTTGTTTAATGTCTTGCTATTTGAATTTTGTCTGTGAGGTCCCACCTGAAATTGTGGCTTTCCGTTTGTTTTTTCCTCCTCATCTTTCCTGAATGTGTTCGGGGTTTTTTTGTCTTCATTGATCCCAGTTGTCACGTTGACTCCTGCCTCTGAAATGAATGACACTGAACATAATTGAGCCAGAATTTCTAATTTTTTTCTCTTTTAATCTTATTTCAACATCTACAAATACCCAGATGCATCTGTTTAGTATATTAAGTAATACCTCACCCAAATTATGTTTATACATGAGCTTGACAGAGAAGGCTGACGTGTGGGGTTTTTTGTGCAAAAGCCTACAGCCTTTTGTTTTAAATATTTAATGATGTGTACCTAACAAACTACTAGCAGTGGTGTTGTCTTTATGCTTTATAATAGAAAATTGAGATAGTAATGGAAGCAATCTCTGTAAAATGCATAAACATGAATAGTCACAAAATGCAACTCTACCCGGTACAGGCTTGAGAAATGTAAAGTGTCAAAAATTAACAGTGTTGAGCAGCTGGGGGTGTTGCAGAGAGCAACTTCTGCAATTTAATGCAGAGATAATCCTGGTGAGATAGTCGAGTATTGGCTGTGTTAGGGGAAAGAAAGCTTGGTGTAAATAACCTGCTAATAGGACTTGGATGTCTCGGGCTCTAAAAGCAGCTTAACAACTTGCAGCTGTGCACGTGTGGTGGTGCGTCTGTGTGGGCACATCTACAAATGTGTGTGTCCTGTTGACAGCGAAGGCATCAGAAATACAAATGAGTAGTCAAACACCTTTTTTTGTCAGGAGGAGTAGATTGTGTTGAGCTACTCCGTTTGTCTCACCTGATATATTCATTGGTGATAAAATTGACACCTGTCTGCATGTGAAACTGCAGTATGTATTTTTTGGGCAATTAGAGGAAGAAATCACTCCAGTGCCAAAAGACCGATGGTAGTGTTGTCAGTCTNGCTCTGAACTTCAAGGAAAGAGCCCAAGTATTTAATGTTTCGAGTAATGCCCAAAATACCGTCAGTGCTTCTCAGGAATGTCTTGTGAATGACATGATCTCACAACGAGGAAAAGAATGGAAATGGAGAGAGGCATGTTACTTGTGGGGAGAAAAAATGCTGGTAAAGTAATTAGACAAGTTGAATTTTGATTGTATTTCCTGAACTTGCTTATTTCTTCTTTGTTGACATGCCTAAATTCTTAATGTCGATTACACATAATGAGTAGGAAGTCGAGAAGGGGAAATTACCCCCAGAGCTGTCAGCGCTGTGAGCTGTGCTGTTGACAAGGAGCATTTACCAGCGGTGTGTAAGGGTTGTTTGCTTTATCAGCCACCTTGGCTGTGTTATGAAANTAAATAACCTGCTAATAGGACTTGGATGTCTCGGGCTCTAAAAGCAGCTTAACAACTTGCAGCTGTGCACGTGTGGTGGTGCGTCTGTGTGGGCACATCTACAAATGTGTGTGTCCTGTTGACAGCGAAGGCATCAGAAATACAAATGAGTAGTCAAACACCTTTTTTTGTCAGGAGGAGTAGATTGTGTTGAGCTACTCCGTTTGTCTCACCTGATATATTCATTGGTGATAAAATTGACACCTGTCTGCATGTGAAACTGCAGTATGTATTTTTTGGGCAATTAGAGGAAGAAATCACTCCAGTGCCAAAAGACCGATGGTAGTGTTGTCAGTCTTGGATACCGGATATGTTAAGTGCTCTTGTATGTAGAAGTAAAGATGTGCTTAATGATGTGCTTTTAACAAATTCTAGACTTATGCTTTTGTTTGCTTTGTCACGGTCAACACTTTCTATGCCAGGTGGTAAGATCCTTTATTGCAGTAACTTGTACACCTGTGGACACTTCACTGAGTAACCCTTATTTCCCTAGTGAAATAGTGTTTTGCTTTTGAGTTAGTAGAAACTCTTTCCTCATAATGTGGGCGCTTTGGTATAGAAATATAATACTCCATTAAGTTTAACNCACCTTGGCTGTGTTATGAAAGAGAGTAATCTTTCACACAAACTAAACCTGACAAATGTAAAGGCTTTGACAGACACTGGTATTAGATTAAACATTCATAGCAGGATTTTCTTATTATGCTATCACCTATATCAAGAGCATAAAAACTGCCTGGGCTAACAGGGAGCACTGATGTAATGTGTTACTTCAGTCCACCTTCTGGATATGAGAGAAGTCTTACCCCAAAGATCTGTAGGAGCCCTTATAGGGGGTTTTCTCCTTTTCTTTTTTTTTTTTCCTTTTTTAAAATTTTGTTCGTTTCCTCCTAAGAATTAATTGCCCTCAAGTTCCAGGAGACCCTTTGGGTACAAGATAGTTTTGGCTTTCATGGTTACTTGCAAGGGAAACTAGGAATCTGGCCCTCTGACTTCACACATGCAAAAGACTTGCTGAGCTATCCTATTTTCAGAAGTCCCTAGATTTTTTTTTTTATGCTAAGCTTAATTTAAACCTGAGCACAACCATTCAAGTTGAGTCATTGCATGTTATAATTGAGACCATGAGCTTGATCTGTCATAATTTTCTTGGTGCTCAATAGGAAATGTCCTATGGATTTGGTGTCATGACTCAGGCCAACAGCATTATATCTGAAGGATTTAACTTGAAGCACATCTAAATTTGGCAATGTGGATTTTGCATATGATTTTATATTGCTTTGGAAGTGTTTAGACAAGTGGAAAAAGGTAGTATCCTGAGAGAGCTTACAAGGATACTGTAAGATTATAGTTTGTGTAACTGGCAAGTGAAAGGGTTCATCCAGGTGTCAAGGAGGATTTGAAGAGCATTAATGGGAATGAAAAAATTGAGTCAGATTACCTGCAGCCTAGGCAACAAGGACAAGAAATTTTGCTGACTTCCAGCTTTAGGATCTATTCTGAAGGTAGTGCTTTTAGAACCAGGGATTTAATTGAGGCATTTAATCCAGGCAATAGACAGTAACCCATCGAATATCGCAGGTGGTTGGTTCCAGAAAGACACCGTGGTAAGTGAAATCTGTGAGGTGGCAGTAAATATGGTAAAGATGTGGGAAAAAAACCCATGATGTGTTGAACCCATGAATGGTGAACCCCAAAGTAGTGAGGGATTACTGTAGTTGTTATTTTTCCTCAGGTGTCCCATCAACATGAATATTTCCCTGGCAGAAATAGCACTTGTGCTGTGCAAGAGAATACTTAACAAAGGGTGACAATGGAAGCTTCATAGGAACTTGCTTACAAGACTACTTAAAGAACAATTTGAGTCAAGTCCAAAATTGCATTTGAAAAGACACAGTAATGTGTAAATTAGTGTAATCCAAAATATTTACATTTTTCTTTTTTGGTTTTAAGACATTCTGGCTATGTGTAGTAAAGCATTCCTAACTCTTTTTTCCACTTAATTTTCTGTTTGAGGGAATTCCCTATTACATGGCTGTAGCTGAACAGAATAAATTGTTCAAGCTGACATCCCTTAGTGGACTAAAGTAGTTGGTTTTTGTAAATATTTTAAATACAAGAAGAAAGTGTCCTTCAATTTACAAATTGTCCCCAGATTAACGTCAGCACATGTCAAATAAATGTCCAGAACTTTTAGAAATTGCCACGAATACTTAAGGTACATCATGAAGTTAGGCAAAGCAGAGCCATATTGTGGATATGTATTGTGGGAAATGCAGGCAGGCAGTCCTCTTCAGCAAAATAAGAAAAGGCATTCCCAACTTAACCAGTCTTCTATTCCTACTGTTTGTAATATGTTTCTAAAAGAAAGACATTTATGAAGATAATGGAAGTAAAATAGGAGGAAGATGTTTTTTATAAATCAAGGCATTCCTATATATTGAACTTTCTTGACCTTCTTAAACCCTCTTTACCCATAGGAAGGGCACACTTTTCAAGGATTCTCATGAAATGTCTGGGGACATTGGCTTGTTCTGTGTGAATGTGTTCTGGAAACTGCTTTCTGCTGAGATCAAGTCTTTCGTGTTGCAACTGTACTGTAGCCTCTGTTGTTGCTTCCCGTTTCTTTTAGCGCTGACTAGTGTATGGGTTCCCTCCTTACAGGCTTAAACCGTGACCACAGGCTTTGCATTATCTCAGGTATATTTGAGATCATGTTAATGAAGTTGCTACTCATGTGCAGCTCAATCTGTCTTGAACCAACTCCTCATGTACCTGCAGTCAATCCCCTTTACTTTAGTCACATTGCAGACCAGAGGAGATGTATTTCAAGGAAGAAGACCATGACTGGAAGTACATTTTGGAAAGTAATCTGAAAAGTTTTGAAGCAAAATCTCATGTTTGCTCTGCAGCAAATATTACTACTAGTATAAATCAGAAATTTTTTCCTTTCAAAAACAGCTGGTAGTTCTTCTGTCTAGGCATTACATCACACTTAACTCATAACTGATACAATTACTCTTTTCTAGGGGAACACAAATTCCCCCACTCTTTGGGACACTGCAGATCAATTCTGAATGGTATTTATCTGAAACTGTGCAATCTGAGTATATCTCTTAATTCTCCTCTTCCCAGCATTGGTCATTGGGATAGAAATAGAAACTGAGAAGTTGAGGAGTGTGGTCTGCTAATGTCTTTGTCCCTTTGAGAGTAGTTTGCTTTGAGCTCTAGGTGAGGTTTCATCTTACAGCTGTTGGGGGATCTCGGGGATTTGTGGCAGGAATGTCTTTTGTTAATTCTTTAATGAAAATGTTAGTACCATCCTCTTCAGTCCAAAATCTCTTGTTGGTTTTCAGATATAGTTGTTTATGGTTTTTGAGATTAGGTCTGTGGTTTAAGAAATTTACTCTCTCATCATAATGTGTTGGTACCATAGGTTGCAACAATATATAAAGGAGGAGGGAGCGACTAAGTGAAAGATCTTGACTGGTCAGATTTTATTAGGTCTCTTACTCTTTCTTTACTTACTCAAATACAGTAATGAGTTATTGAGTAGAAAATTACGTATACCTCTTCTTCCGAGTGCGAAATGCCTCCTCGAGGAGCTTATTTACCTTAATTGTGGCATATTTTAGTAGGATTTTGTGACTTATTTTTGTGGTAATGTGTTTTTGGGTTGGTGGGGTATTTTCAAGTAAATGGAAATCATTCTGTTGTTGTTAGGTCACCCCTCAGGCACTGAGATATAGATCTATAACCTAGGATGCTGCTTAAATCCTTAGAGGTATTGGTGTTTTCTGGACTGTTAGAGACAAAAGCTGCAGGAACTAGGCAAAAAAAAAAAAGGTCTTTAATGGTCTACACAAAACTCCAAGAAATACTGTGAATTTGCTCACTAATGTTTTTCAGACCAATTTTTGGTTGTTTGAGTGTGTTGACCTTTACATTCAGAATATATGAAGTATTCAGTAAATATTCCCAAATGTGAAAATCGTATTTTCACCCATTTTGTTTCTGTCTTTGACTTTCAAAACCAGGCAATGGTAGGATTTCAGATACATTTCTCTAATAGCTGCATGAAATCCTAGCATGGATTTGCAAGCATATGTCATATATTAATGATGTTGCAAGGAAGTTAGGATGTGGGCAAGAAGAGAGTTACTATTTGATATGTATAATTAAATAAGCTCTGTATCTTGATAAATACATGTGGTGCTCTTTTTGTTTTTTCATATCTGGTCTACTGCAAAGCTGTGGCTGTGCTGATGAGCTTAGCAGTACTCCTACTTGATCAGAGTGACTATGTGATATATTTAACCAAGGATATGTCTGATTTGCTTTTGGTAGCTGTGCTGGGGTTCAGACTTGGCTACACAGAGCAAAGTTGACTCTTAGCCAATTGTCTAGAGAGGCAGAGGTTGCACTTGAGCCCAGCCTTATGTTCTTCAGTTTCTCTGCCTGTAGAGGGGAAAAAAAAGAATCTAATTAAAACCGGTTGAGGAGCTCCAGTCTCAAGTGCAAGAGTGAGCTCTGTGGTGCCATGAGATAACCATGTTATCCCTCTGTTGTTTTAAGTCGTTACGTGTGCACTTGGTTTTGCTCAGGCCCCTTATGGGGGCAAAGTTACAGCTTCCGAAAAAGAAACTATTTTCCCCTGCTCACTGGAAGCTACTGGACACTTAAAAAGATGTATTG
The DNA here is from genome assembly GCA_013390025.1 of Pitta sordida. Classification (NCBI taxonomy): domain Eukaryota; kingdom Metazoa; phylum Chordata; class Aves; order Passeriformes; family Pittidae; genus Pitta; species Pitta sordida. The sequence goes on along the minus strand of WEKX01017096.1, from coordinate 46,635 downwards.
TGTTTTGTTCAGTTTGCTACTTCTTAGCTCCTACTAATTTTAGGTGTAAACTGCAGTAGGATTATGTGTAATGTTGAAGGCCAAAACACCAAGAGAACCAGGGGGATTGATCCCAGGAGATATCATATAGAGGCAATAGATTCTATTCTGCTTTAATGGCATTTTATGTCTGAAACACTGCAGTGTAATTAGGATTACCCTGGTCTATTTAGGTTAAAGAAACATCTGTTGCTATACTTCATTCCCTTTTGAAGTGCTACATACAAATGTATTGACATCTCTTCCTCTTTCTTATGAAAAGTTTCTGAACGACAAGTTGGTGACAACCCCAAAGAAAGTGAATGTTCTGATACCCATACCTGCAGTTTGACCACTGAATTCCTCTGATCTGGAGCACTACGTAAGACTTGCTGCTGTCTCCAGTAAGGAAAACGGGAGATCTCAGACCCTGCACCACTTGTCTCATGTGCTGCTTCCTCCAAGCAAGAATCTGGAGCTAGCCTGACATAAGTGTTTCTGAGTATACACAAAATAAATAATAGGGAAGGGGAAGTATTGGAGGGATGTAAAACAAAACAACAAAGGCTTTCCAGCCTTGCCAAGTTAAATAGTTTTAAATATTTTTCCTTTCAAGAAACAGAGCTAAGGACCGGTATTGCAAATAAGTAAATATCTCCTGAGTATTCATCTCTATTGCCCTTCCTCCATACCAATGAGAGGGAGGGATGTGCTGCTGCTCCTCCTGTCCACCCACTCTGAAAATTGTTGCAACTCAATGCGTAAGTCCTGCTCTTTGACATCTGTGTGTTTCGTGACCTCATTCTGCTGGTATTGTGGAGTGTGGAAGAACCCAAACCCTAATTCCCCTTTCATAAAGGAAATACTTTACTGAACTTGGCTAGGGTGTGTGTTTCGTGACCTCATTCTGCTGTGGTGGTCAGTGGGACAGTATTCCTCCCAAGTATTCTCTTTCCCTGACTGTACTTGGGGCTAGATAAACCCAACTTGAAGGTGATTTCCAATGTGGTCACTATGAGGAAAGTACAGGATTTAATTAGGGTCCTTGCCCTTTGCAGCAGTCTGTAAGCCTGCAATTAGTTGTCAACATTAATGCTAAGTGAGGTCAATCAATTGCTATAAAAGCAAACACAACTGAGCCACTTCAATCCCTTACATGCAAGTGGAGGGAAATCAGTGATGACTTGATATTGTACTTCTTAAACTTTCTTTTTTTGTAATCATAGTAATTTTGACTGTTATACACTGGGGATGGTGTGCTGCATGAGGAAAGCTGGAGTGCCAAACCACTTCATTTCTCAGCACTTCAGCACTTCTCTGCCTGCTTGAGCGTGCTTTCTGCTACTGCTGTTGCTATTTCTCCTGTCATTTGGAGGAGAGGGCAGGTGTCAGCAGGGGAAATGGCATATCACAGTGGCAGCAAGCATTCCTGGTGTTCCTGGCACTGGCAAAAGTGGCAGAGCTTTGCAGTGTTATGGGAAGGGCTGTGTTTGGCAACTCATTGTGCTGGACACAGATGTGAAAAGGCTTGGGAAAGATGAGTTCTGTGCCCTGGGGAGAGTTTGTGAGTGGAGCAATGGCGAGTACGGGTAAAGTAAGGGTCCTTGGATCTGCACTCACATGGCTGGAGGACCCTGAGCTGCAAATCACAGGCATGTGATGGTCATTGCCTTCTCCATGTAAAAGAAATACAGTACTTCTGTACAAAAAAGGTGCCTGGATGATTGCAACAGAGTCAAGTATGAGCTCATCTTTCCATTAAGTGAAACAGCTCAAGCGTTGACAGATTCCTGCAGGTTGCTGGTGCCCATTTCTGAGCTGAGTCAGGCTTGTGTTTAGAAAAGCAGGGTGGCTTCCATGCAAATGACCTTTGTGGAATGAATCAGTTCACAACATTATGGATTGTTGGAGCAATCGGATTACTTGATGAAATTATCCTCTTCAGCTGCTGCTCTAAGGACAAAAGCTTCCTTCCCTATTTAAGTATTTTTTCCCCGTAAGGTGTTCATAGACTCAGTAGTTTGTACTGTAGTTTCTTAAAACAAATTGATTTGATTTTTTTTAATTCTTAAGCAATTTTTAAAAATACAGTAATCCCTCGCTGCGTCGCACTTCAGCATTCGCTGATCCAGTACATCACGCATTTATTTTCAGCGAGGAAGTTTTCCCAGCTTATTCTTCACTTAGCTGGATTTTCCCAGGTCATGTGACTAGCACAAGAACTGGGGCCTCTGATTGGCTCAGTGAACATTTGCACATGTGCACTAAATACCTGTCCCATGCAGGGTCCACCCTGCACGGCGCGGATGGCATGCCCTGCCCCGCGCATCAGGTTCTACCCTGCGCAGCGCAGTCCAGCAGGTCTCCCATGCTGGCACGCACCGAAGGGAGGGGTGGGGAACACCTCACAGCACTTGCCAGGGCTGAGGGGGCAGGGCAGTGCATGGGCAACGTTTGCATATGTATGAATCTCTACTTCGTGGATTTCGTTTCTCATGGCAGGTTCTTGGAACCTACTCCCCATGATAGGTGAGGTATTACTGTAGTTAAGGGATATTACTCAGCTACAGGAGGAAATGAGACTATGAAAGTTTTTTTGTGGTGATTAAGCAAGAAAAATGAAATTGAAATACTGTTCATGGTTACATTATTCGCAACTATGTGCCAAGACTACAATCTAGCCAAAATAGCAAAGAATAAGAGAAGCATTCTCAAGATAATGTTTTTCCTCTGTATTTTGTGCAGCTACTTTTATAGGTTTTTCTCCTATAACAGGGTAGATATTATAATTCTGATTTAAACATTATTTTACCTCTGGCCCTTTTTATTTATCTCTTCATAGGAACTCTGAACTTAACTACCTTAAGTACAGGCAGAATCACAACAAAAAAACCCCATATGGACCTAGTCTTCAATGATAATAGTCTCTTAAAAGAAAATGTTGTCTCTGAGGTCTTGAATTCTAGTAGTGCTCCACTTTAAGTCCATCGGTGTTTTTTTTCTGCTAAATTCTGTGCAAGAGGAGCCAGGCTCCAGGTGACTCACTATCTGAAGATGGAGATAAGAGGTTTTTCTTTGCTTATCTTACAGTGTCATGGGGGATTTGGCAAAACTCAGCCCTGTATTCTGCCTTGCATAGTGTCACCTTTTTTTAAAAAAGTGGATCATAGAAATTACTTTTCCTATAGTCACATGACAGCATGAGCCTTCAATATGTTTTGGGTTTGGTGGAGGGTTTTTTTCCAAGTGCAGGTTTATTTTTCTAAAGAGCTTAATAGTAGATAAGCTACTAGATATTCTAACAGCATAGCTTGAAATTAGTTTTTGACTAAAAGTGATGATGATTATTTCTGGAGATTAGAAATAAATTCAAGGTTTTAACTTAAGAAATTGATAATGTTTTTAATGGTTAGATGATTAAGTATTTGAAGTTGAATTAGTTTCAATTAGATACATTTTCAAGTTGTTCAGTTTCTGAGTAGTTTCTTATTCATTCAATATTCTTATTCATTCAATTAGCATATACTGTAGCATTGATGGGCAATATCTATAGCATCAATGTCATGCTAATTACAAGCAGTAAAAGTGCTAATTCTTTCATTACCTTCTTTGTCTCCTGAAAGCGAGTAATGCAGGTTGTGCATAGGTGTAATAAAAAATTTGTGGAATGGAAAGGTGTGTCGGATTAGTGAGCTGAAAATGCATTATTTCAGTTTAAAAATAGGTAACTGTTTAAAATTATATTTGCCCCTGTTCTTTTAAATAGTGAAACCTGTAACCCTATGCCTTGCTAGGTACGGGATATAATGAAGATGCTTACCTGCTAGTCAAATGTGGCCAGCTGTCTGGGCTGCAGATGAAGAGGAGGGGTAGATGCTGATCTCTTCTCTGTGGTGATCAGTGACAGAACACAGGGGAATGGCCTGAAATTGTCATGGGAGGTTTAGGTTGGATATTAGAAAGAGGCTCTTCACCCAGAGGGTAGTTGGATACTGGAACTGGCTCCCCTGTGAAGTGGTCACAGCAGCAAGCCTCACAGATTACAAGAACTGTTCAGACGATGCTCTCAGGCACAGGGTGTGACTCTTGGGGCTGAGTGAAAAGCAAGGAATTGGGATCAGTGAACTTTTGGGGTCCCTTCTAACTCCACATATTCTGTGAATATGAATGCTCCACTACCGTGCCATGCTACTGAAGAGTTTGAGTTGTGAAGTAAGGCTGAAACTGCAGTGAGGATTTCAAAAGGCACCCTCTATTCAACTGAATGTGTACAGTGGCTGTGCTGCCATATGCAGAAAATACTGTAATGTCCCACTTTGCTAATGTTAATTTCTTTGAAGGATTTCTACTAAGCAGCTGACCTAATATGACTTTTTTCAGTGTCTAAGAACTGATGATGCAGCAGTGCCAGAAGGAAAGTCTGTAGGCTGTCAGTGGTATGCTGATATACAGGAGTCCCTGTAGCCGGTCAGTTTTGCCATAAAAATCTTTTGCAGTAGGATGATACAGGAGATTTGATGTGTACAGGTGCTGGCAACTATCAGAGCAGGCACAGATAAGGAGCCCTTGGTCAGAAAACAGTGTACCCGTTCCCACTGAGACTGTTCTGCTTGGAGCCTTTGTAATTTCATATTGTTATTTTTGTAATTCATACCCACATAATCAAAAGTCATCTCTTTTAATGTTGTAGAACATAATTATAGGCCTGACAGGCTCTGACAAGCTGGTTGAGACATTCTTGCAACCTGCAGATGCTTAAATGATTTTATATTGGAAAATATTCTCTGTGAAATGTTCTGTCTTAGTCTCTGTTATTAAATCCAGATTCATAATGGACTTTAACATCAAATACTCATGTAAAGTTACTTTAATCTGTAAATTGTTTTATTTTTAAAAATAACAGCTGAGAAAATTAGATGGCTTTCAGAAGTTTGCTTTGCAAATCAGTGATTTTTATTTTCTGGTCTCCTTAAGTTGTTACCTAGCTGGCACAGAGAAGTCCATAATATCTGTTGCTACATGAAAGATGTTCATGTTCTGATGTATTAATAGCACTGTAACCTGTCCCTCTTAGAGTTGCTGTTATTAAAATCCTCTTACAAGGTCCATTTGGAAAAGCAGAAGGCTTTATATAATAACCAAGGATTAGTCGTAAATAAAACAGTTTCCCAACAAGTTGTTCTAAAATCAGAGTGGTTCTCACCAGGAAAAGCCAAAATTTTAGACACTGACTTCTACCACTACAGTTATTTCTACCTCCTACTTTAAGCTGTATTTAAGAAAACAAGCCCTCATTTGCCAGGAACTAGCTTCAAGTACTTGGAAAACCACAAGGAAGAGAGGAATGTCTTCGGCTGTTTGAGCCCTTACTCAGGGACTGTTTTTTGAGTTTAGTCATTATTTGGAAGCTTCAGTAACTAGTGGTCCACCTGCAGCATGGTCGACTCTGAAGTAGTTGCTGCCTGATCCTATGGAATTATACATTCCCCAAGTATTTTAAGAACAACAGGTCTCCTTGGGTCCACTTTTTCTAGCTTAGGCTTATACTCTGATGAAGGGCATAACAGAAAGCTCTGCTTATCCCTACTATGAAGGAGGCATAAATCTCAGCCACTGACTCCTTACAACGTTATCTTTAATAAGTTTTCTAAAAGTAACCCCTTTCTAGCCCCTAATATGACCTAGTAACTGTGAGCTTATTTCTTATTTCCTCTGGGTCTAGAGCAATGGGACTCACACATTACTTAGTGGGTTTTATACTCTCATTTGTGTCTGTAATTTGGAGACTGTTCACTGGAATATTTGTGCAGTCTATGTAACTGTCATGTCTGTATATCGCAAAATATTTAAATTAATGGTCTTGTTCAAGTCCTTTCCAGTTGTGAGAAATGAGCACATAACAACAAAACCTGGTTACTAAAATGAGCAGCCCCTATGTTGGTGCTTGTATGTAGGTAGAAATTTAAGGGAAATTAGTCAAGAAAAAGAAGTAGTGAATTTTGTTCTGAAACCAATGACAGTACGGTCAATTATTGGTCTTGTGTATTACAAGATAGGCTTAGCTGCTCTGGAAGTTGTGCCATCGTTAGCTGATGTTTAACTGTATCAATGAGAAGTAGGTGTTGTAGGAAGGCTTAGACAAGGGAAAAATATAGCTCTACATTGGCCAGAAATAATCCCAGGAAAATTTGTTTTTCTGAACAGGGACCTTCACCTCTGTGTCTAGCAGAGTATTGAAATAGGAACCTGAGTATTGCAGGGAAGTGCCTCTGTGATTTGTGCTTCTAAATTGCATAAGTCTCCAAGATAAGCATGGCAGTGTCTTTTACATGTAAGTGATATTCTGCTCTCCAGTCTTGCTCTTTCTAGAGGTGCACACAATTGGACTTTCTTTCTACAGTGGTTATTTGGTGATCTAAGGAAGGCAGTTGGAAAGTCTGAGGACAAATGTCTGAGAGGAGAGAAAAAACCTGCTTCTTACCAATGTTACTCAGTCTTGTGTAGGTTGTTCAGAGGTAGGTAGATTCTGTGCATCCACATGTTGTTTTCATAGAGGTCCTGAGAAAGCTGAGGGATTGTGCTTGTTTATGTGTGATGAAAAGGAGACTTGGAGTTGTGAGCTGGCTCAGACTGCCTGCACAACAATGTTATCTTGCTGGCTGTCATAGCAGCTTCTTACAAACAGCAGGTAACGTTGAGAAAAGATCTGATTCTTCAGGACTCCTCCAAATGAGGACTCAGAAGCAAAAGAGCCATTTCCCAGATTACTGGTCAAGTGAAGCAAACCAATTGCTACTAATCATTGCTTATTCTCTCCAGCAAAGGTCATGGAGCGTGCGATTGTAGTGCTTTGATTTCTTTATTGAAGTCTTGGAAGAATTAAAGCTGTCAGGCTCTCCTTATCTGATGCAGGCATTAGAAAGAAGCCCAAACCTTTCTTCCAGAGCAACAAGTTATTGGATCCTCTATATAACACTTATTATTCATAGGGGTCTTATAAAGCTTTTGGTAAAAAATATTTTTTCCCCAAATTCTGTTAATGGAATCAATGCCAGCCTTTTCCTGCATGTTGGAAGTTACGAATAAAGAAGAAAGTCTCTTGGATTATACAGGAGAAGAAGAAATAGGCTTTCCTCTTTACAGAAACAATAAAATAAGAGACTTGAGAGGAGTGTTGCAAGAATATTGTTCTTCCAGGTAGGAATAAAGTATGTAACTGTCAGACTTACTCTAGATTACATATACATTATAGAAAGGTGTTCCTTTTTATGCTTTATTGCTATCCCTGTTTGATATCTTGGAATTCTTATATCCATGTAGGCACTTGTGAATTAGCTCATAAAGAACATTTTTTCTTGGGAATCTGCCTTTAGTGTGTATGAAATTCACTGACCGGGACTAGACAACTCAAAAAGGAATTGTAGAGTTATTGTCATGTTTGTGTACAAAATGCACAGTTTGAATTGCCACCTTTTCTTGCAATATGCAAAGCTGGAAGGTCTGATTTTATAGGTCTGTAATTACATATTTACACTGCTTCATTACCTTAAATTAAAGGTGTTCTATGATATGGAATATCCCTTTGGCCTGTTCAGGTCAACTGTCCTGGCCACTGTCCCTCATAGCCTCCTGTGTCCCCTGTCACTGGCAGAGCACAGGACACTGAAAACTCTTTGGTTTAGGGTAAGCACTATTTAGCAATCACTGTAGCATCCATGAATTACCAACATTATTCTCATCCTACAGTAATCCCTCGCTACTTTGTGGTTCACCATTCATGGCTTCAATGGCATCCGTGAATTCTTGAAGCAAAGGCAAGATGCATCTTTGGCAAGAAAATCAAGAAAGATGATATTAGGAAATCACCATAGAGCTATATAGCCCATTATGTTATTTTAACAAGAATAGATCTATTTTTTGGATGCACAAGCTGCAGAAGAAAGATTGAAAGGTGGTGTCCTTACTGAGCCAATGGTAAGACTATGGATGAACCACTGGGGCTAGTCTTGAATAGTACATATTGAGCGGTGTGTGCCAACTGCAGAGAGTGCAGAGGAGGAATGGTTAAATCAAATTAGGAATGTTTACTCGAGAGACAGGAAGTATACACTAGGTAGTAGGAAAGAAATTTTATAAGGATGGTGAAGCTTTGAAATACGTTGCCAAGGAAAGCTATGGAGTTTCATTCATTGGAAATTTTCTGAAAGTCAAGCAAATATCTGTTAAAAATGATGTAAGTATATTTGATTCTCCATTGGAACATGGAGAAGGGGTAAATTATTCTTACAAGAATGAAACAAACTAGTGATTTTTAAATTCCAGGTCATGCATGCTTGAATTCACAGAGCCTTAAAGTGTTAGCAGTGTCTATATCTAATAGCGCCTGACCTTGAAATTTCTGGCCCCTATTCATATTATTATTGCAAGAAGATATATAACCCAAAAGAGAGTTGTCCTTTTCAGAAGATGAAAATAATTGTAATAAATGGCTTCTGAGGGTTCTTCCTGACCTTCTGACTCTGATCCCACACTACTGCTACTGAAGTAATACAAAGCAAATTGGGAAGAGCAGGTCTGAAGTTCAGAATTTCAATTAATCTCTAGCACTCCTTAATGGATCGAAATACAATGGCCATTGCTGTCAAAATTTAAGCTAAATGACCAGTGGTGTTTAAAGCTGTAGTAATTTTTTTAAGAACTGTTCTAAGCACTTCTGCAGGAAGACATGAAAAAATACTCTATTTTATTGCCCTGTAGTTTATACAGTGGCCAAAAATACTAGCTCAGTCCTATGGACAAAGAAATAATTATAAAATTTTCTAGCCTACAGACATTTTGTTGAAAAGGCATTTGTGTAAGAGTATGGCAAAACACAGGATGTTGTAAAAGTTTACAATCAAAAAATCTCACTTTTAGTCTCAGTAGTAGAGGAAGGATTTTTGTTCTGAAACTCCAACACAAATGAAAACATCTGTAGAAGCACATCAGTGAACTATGAACTAGTCAGTTTATTTGATGGGATGATGATTGAGTCAGAATCTCTGGCCATGCCTTGAGAACTGACCATGTATATGCATAATTTACTCTTGGGTTTTACAGTAATGTCCCATCTCTATTACTTGCTTTTAATATATGCACAACAGAAGAAATACACTTTTCTGAGTAAAAAAAACCCCAAACCACAATAAAACACAGAACCAAACAACAAAAAAGCACCCCATAACAAAAGAAACTCCACAAAGATAGAAAGGAAAACTAAGAAAATATACAGTATAACAAAAGCATAGGATAATTTGAATTGGTAGGTTCCCCTGTAGGTCATCTTGCCCAGCCACGTGTTCAAAGCAGTGTTGAGTTCAACGTTAGATCAACTTGCTCAGAGGCCTCTTTCATTTGAGGTTTGATTATATCTAAGGATGGCAAATCCCACAGCCACTTTTTGCCTTTTCTTTGTTTGTCTTGTCCTTCCATAGTGTAGTTTTCAGCAGAATCTGGCTTCACTGTCTATCCTTCCATTAAGTAGCTACAGTTGAAGACAGTATCCCACATCCTCCCCTAGCTTCAGCTTTCTCCAGGATGAGAAAACAGTTCTCTGTGGCTCATCTCACACATCGGCTCCAGCTCCCTAATCATCTTGGTCTGTCAGTATCTTGCTTGCATCTTCTGTGGGGAGCTGATGTAGCCTCACATGTGCTGAGTAAGGAGAAATTAGCACTTTCTTCTAATCGTCTGGATCACTTTGGTGTTAGTGAGGTGATTAATACTGCTAGTTAAACATCTGCCATGCTTCGCTATGTGTCCAGGTGATGTGTAGCAGAAGGCTTCTAATTCTGTTAAGTCTTCAAGGTAATTGATTCAGCGGTCACAGTTCTTTGTAAAGAGTTGTCTTTTTTAGTACCAAACATCAATGTCTAGTTGTTTCATTTTGCCACAGAAAATAAATTGATGTTGAGAATCTACTTGAATTCTGATCTCATGACTACCTCTGTACAGCTCGTGTTTTATGTAAGGCGCATGGTTGCATCTTCTGGTGTAGTCAGAGTTTGCAGATATACAAACAAAAATGACACTACCACCCCAAAGAATGCAGAAGTTATTTTCTTAATTTGAGTTCACAGAGACATTCGTTAACTGTCTCTCAGTATCTCTCATCTGGATACTAAAATCAAAAAGCTATGTCTAGCTTTATGCACGAAGAAGATGTTTGTAGATTTTTTTCAGCACTTGCAGTGTTTGGATCCCCCATTATTATTTAGGCCTGTATATTATATTTTCAACTGAGATATAAAGTCATGTTTTGCCTCTTTTACTTCCATCCTTTCTTTTCTCTGTTTCAGAAGTCTCTTAATTTGAATTCATTTTCTCCTAATCCTATCCTGTCTTGTCACACAAGAAGATCTCTTGTCTTAGATGCACTGGTTGAACGTTGCTGTGGTCAGAATAAGGAATCATGGTTTTCTTTATGTGTATAGATACAAAAAATATCCCTGAGAAAGGAAGAAGACTTTGTATAGAGTTATGGAATATTTATCTCTAGAGGAAAAAACACTAAAAAACCCTGATGTGGATAAAATGGATTGAGTTTTTTTTTGTTTTTCTTTTTTTCCCTGCATACCTATCAGAAGGTATTTTTGCTTAGCATTTGAGTAAAATATTGAAATAAACTCGGACCTTAGTAATTCCTATTTTGGATTTATCCTAAGCAGAGAAAAAAAAAATTCATTCTAGTTAAATCAAAATTTCAGAACAAGCTTTGTTTTATTGCAGAATGGTTTTTGTTGCAGTTTTTCTAAAATACATGTAGCCTTTTATTGAGTTTTTGTCACTATTTTATGACATGGATAACCAGGAAATCACACAGAATACTATGAGTTGGAAGGGACCCACAAGGATCATCTAGTCCAACTCACCACCTAACCCCTGTACAGAGCCCGAGAGCACATCCCAGAGCGTAACACCAACCTAGATCCCTCACAGTCTAGCAGGCCACTCCGAGCCGGAAGGGGGCCCAGGCAAAACATTACTATGCTATTGGGCTGGGCTTGCTTTCTTTGTATGTTTGTATGTGCATGTATATACAGGAAAATCCAATAATTAATTGCAGCTGGGACTTTGCCCAAGATAATTATGGGTCAAAGTTTCTAATAGATGTGTTGACAAAGATTTGGAGCAGATGTAGAAGCTACAAAGGGCTTGTCCCTGGTGGAAGTGCTTATTAAAGTGTGACACTTTGCTGATGGTGGGATGAGTGCTGTCTTAAATGTAGGACTCATGGTTTTTTTCTCTGAAACAGAAAAAAGCTAATTAAATGAGATGGCAAAAAAAATTATGATTACTTCAATGCTATAAAACTGTAGTTCCAATGAAGCTAGTAGAAAATGTTTTATATGTCTTGGGACACACGAAAGTCTTAACCATTGAGTGTCTTAACCATTGCATTTTGCGTAGAATCTACTTACAGCTAACCAAACAGGACCCCCTCTAGCTGCATTTGATTCTTGTCAGGATGACGTTCATACTTTCATAGAGACATATATGAATCTTTATTACCAAGAATGTGGTTGACATAATTACATTTGGTTATATCTGGTTTGATTCTAGTGCAAAGAGATTCCCTGGAAAATCTGTTGCACAATCTGTCGTTACTCAGGTTTGTACTTTAATACTGTGAGTAATAAATGCAGTGAAGACTTCATTGTAAATTAATTTCTTTTAAAGTTGCCTGAAAGATGAAAATACACTTGAAAAATCTATTCTGAAGTATGCTTAGCACTACTACTCTGCATGTTTTTCACACTGAATGTATGCTTTTGAGAGGATGATGTATGCAATAATATAAACTACCTGGGCAGAAATCACAAAGAAATTGTCATTAGTGGCCTGGAAAGTCTGTCACTTGCTAAGATTGCCAGGAAGAAGGTCATTTGGCAACAATGGTGACTGTTATATGGATAATGGTGTGGTGGGAACTGAAAGGAGCCCAAGAATTCAATTTACTTGTTTGTAGCAATATCTCTTTAGATAATTTTTTTGTAAGGTGTTAGATTATTTTTGTATTTAGGTTAGCTCTCCTTGATATACGATCCAGATATAGATGATGATAGGAAATAGACTGGTTTTGGAAGAAGAAATCTGAGCTAAGTCATGTTGACAGAATGATGCTTCCAGCATTCAGTTTCATTCCTCTGAATGACCAAGAAAGGATTTTCTGTGGATCTCTGCACCGATTTCTTTCATTTCATTCTATCTTTTTTTCCTATCATTGTTGATAATAAAATTGATAAATTTGACGTTACCTAGTGATTTCTGCAAGAGCCTCCTTTGTTTTCTTGGTTGTAATTTCAGTTATGTCAGAAGATAGAAACTGGAGAGAAAGCAAGGGAAGAGAATTAAAAAAGAAATATTTCAAGGTCATTTGGATACCATGTGCCCTGGAAGTTTCAAAACCTGAGTGTATGCTCTCAGGTGTTAACAAGGACTGTGTCAGAATAAGTGAGCTTTAATTCCTGTATTTTATTTCTTGAGTATCTGATAAAATTGAGGGCTAATTCAGAAGGATTATAGTTTCAACTTAAATTACATCTAAATATGATGGCAAGCTGATATTCTAATGAACTATATATTTTATAGACTTCATAAATGTGACATTCTTGCCTAGGGTGGACCAACACCTTAAGAACGAGCACCTCATTTTTGTTACTTGTGACATAAATACGACTTCTGACATTGCCAAAGATTCTATGTCCACATAGCTGTCTGCTTCTTACTCTTGAGAGTCGGTTCAAGTATGCACTGAATAGAAGCAATTTCAGTCTGTTAGTCAGTCTTTGATAATTTTTGGCAGCCACATGGAGTTTTCAGCAGTCTTCTGAACAAACACTGCTGCCTAGACTTGACAGCAGCTGAGAAAGAAGTCAAAGACTGGACCACTTGGGCTGTAGAACTGTGTTCTGGCATAGAATCACCTTAATACCTGCCAATCTTCTTTCATTTTTTGGAACTTTATGGATTTATTTTCCTACCTGTTCTTCAATATCTCTTTTCCAGCTTGCCAACTGTGCATAATGGTATTTTTTCTCTTTAGCCTAGTCTCTTTTAAAATGCTACTCCAGGGACCATTGTAAATGGGTTGCCAGATAAAGCATTCTCTCTTCAGCTAAAAAATTCTCCACGAAACAACATGGAATAACTATTTTAAAAAGGAGGTTGCCGCATTGAGGCAGTTGTGAGCACAAGTGCAAGTACTTAAGTGGGGTAAGAAATTTTTTTAATGTTTGGAGAACTTTTTTTCCTGCCGTAGAGCTTTTTGGTTGTGTTTGTGCTGTTTTGTTTTTAAGCTTGAACCTTGAAATATAGAACCTGTTTAAAGCAGAACTGTCTGTTGAATTCTGACAGCTTTTAAAAATCTATTTTTGAGCCTAAAATTTTGATTTCTAGGTCTGGCTGCTTGATAGGATTTTTTAAAAATTATAATTAATGGTTTGAAAGGCTAGAGAATTACTAGCTTGAGAAAAATTGAGTACTCAGATACTGTTTGACATTGATAATTGTAATTTATAAGTAACCCATGTGGGCCACTTTAGGAGTATGCAGCCAGTGTCAATAATATTGAAGTTATTATGCAATAAAATGGGCTGATGTGGGAGGTCAAATGTTTTAGCTTTAGGAGTTCCTGTTGATCGCATTCCCCAGTTCTTTGTTTGAGAACTTTTTCATCCTAACCATTCAGAAGACATTTGAACTTCCAGTTCTCTGCAATTCTGTCATACAGGTAAATGAATATAATCATAATGGTGATGATAGAAAGGCTATGGATGTTGTGTACCTGGCTCTTAGCAAAGCCTTTGACACGGTTTCCCATGGTAAGCTTCAGAAGAAACCGAGCATGAGTTGGATAGGAGCATTCTGTGCTGTTAGGAATTGGTTGGATGGATGAGCCCAGAGAGTGTTGGTGAATGGTGCCACATCCAGCTGGCAGCCAGTCATTAGTGGAGTCCCACAGGGATCAGTGCTTGGCCCGGCACTGTTCAGCATCTTTATTGTTGATATGGATGAGGGAATTGAGTCCACCGTTAGCAAGCTTGCAGATGATACCGAGTTGGGGGCAAATGTTGAACTGCCAGAGGCTAGAAGGGTCCNTGTAAATCTCTTTTCTCAGACTGACAGCGCAAGAGGATATAGCCTAAAGTTCACCGATTATTCTGAGTTGGAAGGGACCTGTAGGATCATCTAGGTTTAAACTGGATATTAGGAAGAGCTTTTTCACAGAGAGAGTGATCCCTCATTGGAATGGTCTGCCCAGGGAGGTGGTGGAGTCACCATCCCCAGAGGTGTTTAAGAACTCATTGACATGATCTAGATAATGGGATTATGGGATAGGGAGTTAAGTTATATAAAAATAAGAAAGGTGAGATTAGCTCAGATAGACACAATATGGTGTTCATGGCACCAGGGTTATGGGTTCAGTCCTTGTATGGCCATTGACTTAAGAGTTGGACTTGACCCTTGTGGGTTCCTTCCAACTGAGAATCTTTTGTGATTCTGTGGAACGCTAATACAGGTTCATTGTGCTGATGGACAAGTTGACTATCAATCAACATCAGTGACAGATTCAGAATAAAAGGCAATATGAATAGTTTCTGTGCCTTTTATTATGACTCTTTCTGGAAATATCGTTGGACTGCATTCCAGATTATGGTGTTATTTTGCTCTTATACTTTATATCATAATGATCGTACCACTTTAAGAAGTAAGCAGTAAGATTTTATGGACAGATTATATTTTTCAGTGTATCTTATGAAATCTTTCTTAATTCAAGAGTGGCTAACTTGGAAGCACAAAAAAAAGGCAGGAAAAAAAATGGCAAAGAAGCTTCTAATATGTTTGAGCATTGGAATGTGTATTCTGAGACCTGTAAAAAGTGCTGAGGTTTAGGTAGCATGGTAAAGTATGGCTCCATTATTGTGATGTTTGGGTATTCCTTTGTAAACATGATGATGTTACTTCCAGGTATACAAGTCAAAGATATATGGACATTTTTTTGTGATCTCTTCTGCTGATGTTTGGAAACAATTGCAAAGGCAGTTTCAGACCAACAAAATTAACGCAATACAGGTGAACCAGCATAATGTGAACACTTCGTTTTAATGATTGCACATATTCAGAGAAAATGTGTTTATATCTGCCTACATTCAAGTCCAGGGTGCATGGCTTCTATTTCTAGCAGCCCTGCACTATTGTTAATCTGAGATTTTTGACTATCCTGTGAGTCAGAAGGTCTGACTGCCCAGAGATGCATGAGTCAGACAGGCAGGAATAGTCTGTTCTTCAGGACACCAGGAGATACAGATTTTAAAAAGGAGGTTTCATACTTAGTGAACAGTATAAATGGAAACATAATACGTAAATAGAAACCCTTCACATTGGATTCTTTTCCCAGAATTGTTACTACGAGACCTGTTTGTATATGAAAAGAGATAGTTTGTCACCCTTTTTATTCTTTTCATATCCCCTGTATATTAGTTGGTTAATGTTTTTCTAGGACAGACAATCCTTGCACTGGGACATAGCTTTTCTCACAGTTAAAGGCAGAATATGTAGGAAGCTTAGAGTTGGAGTGTGGGTCGGGGCGACAATTTCATAATAATTTATCTTCTGAAATTACCTCCAAGAAGGGGAAATTTCATTTAACAAGCAAAAACCTAGGGGTATGTGTGGTCATGAAGTTTCCTACTGCACTGTATTTTGGTTGTTATTTTCACATATTGATACCTTTCTGACTCCACTCATGATAGTGGAAAAACTGCTGGTAGCCACAGGGGTAGATTACAGTGCACACAATCAAGAGTAGACTATAGAAGGATAAATGTTACACATCGATGTTCAGCCCCAAACTCTGCAGAATTTCCCTGAGGATGGCAGAAACAACTAATCAGCTATAAAAATTTCATGGATTCTGAGCTGGGGATGAGTCACTATGTGGTGCAAAATAAAATACCTTTTCTAATCTGTATATTTAGGGAGAGGTTTTAAAGGCTTCTATGGGCTTCTAAGTTGAATGAACACTTTTAGTATGCTCAGAGCACCCTTTATATTTGGTTCAAAGCAAAGAAGTGTCATGGAATGATTTGGACAGGTAAGTAATTGAGCTTTTCAGAGATAGTGGCCTGTAAATGAAGCGGAACTGAATCAAATATGTAGTAAAATAATTCCAACTTAATTTTAAAAAGTAGAAGCAATTGGTCTTTTATTTAGCCTTTAGTTTGATGTCTAATATTTGTATTATCTGTCAGGCTCTCCTGAGACTTGAAGTGTTGTGTGGCTTCTTTTGAGCCAAATATCTTCGGTGTGACCAGGAGATTAGAGTAGAATAGAATAGCTCAGTTGGAAGGGACCTACAACAATCATCTAATCCATCAGTCTGACCACTTCAGGGCTGACCATAAGTTAAAGCCTATTACTAGTAATAAAACCTGTCTGGACCACCTGCATTCCTGGAGCTGCCTGTTCCAAATGTGTCTTCAAGAGCTGCTTCTTTTTCTGCCGCACAGTCACTCGGATGTTATTTCCAACTGCAGTTAGCTCTGCAATTGACAGTGCCAAAACATCCAAACTGAAAGGCTGCCTGAATAAGGACATGGTCTTGTAAATAGTAATGCGTACAATGTTTTTTTCATTGCTGGAGGCATCAAGAAGTATGACAAAAGTCATCCAAGTTTAGCATTTTCCCACACAACAATAGGGAACACCCATCAAGAAATCACTGGATATGGCTCATCCGAATTTCAATTCTCCTTCTTCCTCAACAAAAGTTCTAGAAAGCATTGTCTTTGTCAAGAAGACTAATCAGAGCCAGCATTTTCACAAAGATGTTGCTGAGTGTGCTATGTCCAACAAGAGCCTGTACAATGGTTACTGATGGATGTCTCTTCTTCCCCAAAATGGAATTTTGTGCATTGTCGTACATGCATGTTTTGGCACATATTGATTTCATGAAAAGTGCCTTTAAAAATGGTAGCTTTTCAGTCTTTGAAACAATGGATGCCAATTTTTGATGATTGATCAACATATGATATGCAGAGATTAATGAAAGGAAACTGCTTAATTGAATACTTACTTCTTTAAGTGAGTGGTCAACCTATTTATCATCTCACCACAAATGTGTCATCTCACTGTATATTCCAGTGGAAGGAAATTGATAAAAATATTGAAAATTCCCCATGGCTTTTACAGCAAGGCCAGTTCTTGTTTCATGTGATGTTTAATTATCTGGAGAATTTCAAAATTGTTGCACTCATGTGACTTCCCAGTTTATGTTCTCCTTTTGATTTCTTGTCTAGTCTCAAGCCAAAGCTACTTAAATCACAATGCCCATGTCAAAGCCAGGCTTAAGCAAAAACAGTCACCAAAGCTAGGTACTATTAGAAAGTTCTTTTGTGGAATCTGGATTTAATTCTAATTAGCTCATTACTACTCTGGAAAGAGCAGGATGATGGAAGCTTTCAAGTCTCAAAACTGGGTTGATTCTTGTCACTGAGATTGGCTCCACCACTGATGTTATGAAAATCAGATATTATTCTCTATTTTGTTCCATTTCCGTTGGACAAGGGTAAGCCATAGCATTCTTTTAGAAGTGAAATTTTACTGTAAACCTTCATAAAACTCAGCCTCATGTGTCTACAGCATAAAAAGAATTTTATAGCAAACCCACTTAGGCCAATTTGACAGGGTGCTCTGGTTCCAGAAGAGTAAAAATCCTCTGCATTGATTCTTAGCTGAGCTTGAATAGAAATTTCAGAAAAAGGGGTAGTTGGGGAAAGAGTTATGTGATCTACCATATTTTTTTAGAATCCGCTTATGTGGTCCGATTTGAACACATTGGTCATAAATACTGACAGCCACATGGTCTACATTTATTGGATCGGTGCCATATGGAGAAGGTATAAAACTGTATATTAAATGCGTAGTTTCATACAATATTTCATAACAAAAAATGTAAAGCTTTCACAACTAAGGGAGGAGAAGCACTAGTTAAAGGTCTCAGAATATCACTGTGTTTATTCCTGTCAGCAATAGGGTGCCACCTTGATTGAAGTGCTTTATTTGGGTGTTTTCAAATAAACTCATTTTGGAAGCAAAACTTGGTAAAAACTCTAAGATTCCACTTAGTTTTCCTTGCTAAAGAGAGTAATCATATCAAATGTCTAATTTTCATGTATGTATTTTGGCTTCACTTTCATATCTGAAATTTGTGAAATATTTCTTGTAGGTTTTTTACGTTAATTTGCTGTCTTGAAAGTTTCTGATTTTAGTGAGGATAAGCATGAATAAAAGAGCTCCTGAAGTGGCAAATGATAATTTTTTCAACAAATAAGACATCTCTTTGAGATCCCTTAAAGTCAACACTGTTAACTGTCTCAAAATTTGTTTTAAAAATGTAAATTAAAAATTGTGTTACAACTGGGAAAGTCTAGTTGCCACTTAACTGTTATTAAGAAATGTGTGTCTATGTAGCCTCTCTGAAATGTGGCCTCCTGATGACATAATGTATTAGGGAAGAGTGATGGGTTATGTAGTGCAACCAAACTTCCTATAATCTATGGCTGTGCTGGTTAAACAGAAAACAAAAAGGTGTTCAGTCTATTCTTACAGGAGGTATTATTCTGTGCTTAGTTCCTCCCTTAAAAAACACTGTATAAAACAACTTTCCAGGATCCCTTTTCCAAGGTCAAAGGCCTACTGCATCTTGTTCTGAAAACCTAGATGTAAGGAAAAATAGGCAGAAAGAAGATAAAAGTTTGAATTGCAGAGAAAAGAGATGAGAGTTGGAAAACAAACTAGTATCTGAAGATGCATGTATCTGCCTAATGAGATTTTATAAAGTGGGTAAGCAGGTTAGGGCCTGGGAGATGGATGCCTGACTTGGTTGATCGTGTCTGAAAATCTCACTTGGCTCTATTAGCCCTTTCAGTATTCACAAGTGCTTTGAAAATTTGGCTAAGAAAACTGAAAATCTGTTTTCTGTTCTGGAAACATGTGCCCCGGGTGTTGGGGAAGTTCCAGTGATTTCCAATGGGCAGATGTAGTTATCTGTCCTCTCAGTTTACAGGCAATGTGTTCCAGACAGTGCAGGTCATTATGATAGCCAAGAATTCCTCTTTCTTTTTTGTGGTTTTATAGTATCTTCTTGACGTGATAAATTTTTTGAGATACAAATGCTGCAATATGAACCAACCTGTAAACATAAAATAAGGTTATGTTCTTTATTCAGGAACATTCAGCAAATGTGATATATATGTGTGTTTGCTTTCACTTGATCTGCACCTCAGCAGTTCACAGGGAGTCTAAGACCTGGACTTTCTCAAGCTGTTCTTGCATTGGCTCCCACTCAATTTAGACAGCAAAAGCAATCATATTCATCTCTTTGGCTTCTCCTGTTCTGAGATTGCTACCTGGTATAAGTTAGGTTTTTTCCTATTTTTGTGTATTACAGATTAAATCCTATCTTCCATTCTTAGCCCAGACGTCTGGTTGTCTCTGTCCTTATAACAGAAGGAGACCATCTGATTATATATTTTCTTTATTCTACTTGCTAATAAGGCTAGGCACTGCAGGATCCTAATCCATGGAAAACCAGTCAGGGATATTTCTTTATGAAAAGCGAATTAAGTGGGTGACAGAAGTACTTAATCATTCAAAATAAAAGCCACTAAATAGTGAATTAAAACTGGAAGATAACACCAACTCACTTTTTCTTGGCCTTTCCACGAGTTTGCAAGTCAGCAAAATTAATGTAGTAACTGCAGAAAGCCTGAAAATAAGGCAGAGCTTCAAACCTCCCTTGATGTTTCCTTGTGCTCCGTTTCTGTAGTGCTGCGTATATGCTTCTCAATAAAATGTAACTGATCAAAGGAGACAGCGGGAAAGAGACAGAAAGTAATCCATAGCTGACCCTGCTTTATATAGGCTTTTCTAGCTGATTTGATTTGTAGCAGAGGACTAGAGAAAAAAATCTTTTAAAAGAAGAATTGCTAAATGTTTTCTTTTTTTATGTGGAGTGGAGATTATCGAGGCAGTAAATCTATAAAGTGCAAGTGGCAAAAATACAACACCAAAACCACACCAAACATAGAACAAAACACTAATCCCTTGAATTTTGTGGGGGTTTGGGACTGGGTGAATGCTGCAAACCCCGGATTCCACGAAGGTTGGAGGGTCATACATATGCAAATAAGCCACACCCATCTCTCCAGCCCCTCAGCCCCAGCAAGCACCAAGATGCCTTTACTGCCATGCCAGGGTGTGCCGAGCAGCAGTGGGCAACTGGTACCGCCCCCTTGCCATCCTCGTCTGGTGTGGTGGTGGGGCAAGGGAGCACAGGGGAGCTGCTGCTCCACTGACAAGTGAGCTGGGATGCTGCTGCCGCCGCTCACAAGCGAGCACAGACAGCCCCACTGCAGGGACTGGGGTCTTCTCTGGCATCAGCTGAGCCCGTGGCCGCTGGATAAGCAGCCGCCAATATCCTGTTCCCCCATGGCCTCGGTGCCAGCTTGACACAGTGTGTATAAAGCTTCCCTAGAATTTTATGAGTCTTTACAACACTCTCATATGCTCACTAGCAGCGGGGTCCTGGCATGGCCCTGAGGCAAGCAGCTGTAATAAGCCATTGACACCATGTTATAAAACTTCCCCACCATCTAACCTCTCCAACACTCATAAGGGAGCAAATTCTGGGCGGTCCCTAAGCAAGTGAGGGGTGCCAACCCCCTGCCCTGTGGGGTAAGACTGGCATGCCCTGGGGGGGCAGCAGTGGGAAGGGATTCTGCACATCTACACGTGTCAAAAATGCCACAAAGAATTGAGGGAAGACTATGGCATCTTCACTGGAAAAAATACCACAAAGTCGTGAGGGAACGTATCTCAGTGCGTGAAGAGGCGAGGGACTACTGTGTATAAATTCTGATCAATTCTAGTCATGAGATGGTAATTGTATTACCATGGATAACGAGGCCTGAAGCAAAAAGGTAACAAGAAGACTATATCTGATCTGCTACCCTTTTTTAAAAAGCAAAACATGTAGCTTAAATAGGTCTTTGGTTGTTTAAATTAAATTTTCCTGAACAGTGCAGGAATTGGTCATTTCTCAACTGTCCAAGGCATCTGTTTTTACATACTTCAAATACAATAAAAATTTTTGTCGTGTGTGTGGTTTTTATTGGTGGTTTGGCTTTTGGGTTTTTTTTCCCTTTAGAACTTTCTGTACAACAAAGTAGAAATGGTCTTCAACTTATAATTGGATAAACCTTTTAGGTACAGACAGTTGGAACGAAACCTGTTTGAACCTGATTTTGCTATTATCTATTCTTGGATAATCTTACGGAGCTTAACTTCTACAAACAGGGAGGAGACAAAACTATTCTTAATTGTTCTGTGTAGAACCGCCATGTCCTGTATGGAAACACCACTTTGGCAATCCTTAGTTAAAATAACCTGGGCTCAGGTTATTTTATGTCTTGCAGTCAAGCTTCGTCTGACATCTGTCACAGAGTTGGTGTCAAAATACTTGATTTGCATGTTTTTCATCCCTCTTCTGGAACTTGAATTTTTTGAACATTTTAATAAATTGCAAGTTGCTTTGGTAACATGAAAAACACTCACAAAGTCAGGCCATAAGAACATTAACTATTCAAGGAGCTAAAAGCTCTTAAACTTCGTTACAGGAGTTCATCCTAGCTTGGTTATTTTGTTATTTTTCCTGCTGTTTTTCATAAACTTCTAGTGCTTTTAAAAAAAGGCTGGTCATTTCTCACTAAAGGCATTAAGTATCAAGATATTTATCTTCATTTTACCGGTGAAATAGAGCTTAGAGTTACATTTGCTATCCATTTTACAATAACTTTATTTGAGCTTCTGATGTTAAATCTATATGAGGAAAAAACGTGTCATTTTATTTAAAGCCTTTCAGCAGTATCGAAACCTATGTTTTCTCTCTCTCCTCTAAAAGGCTGTAGTGAATGTAATAGTCTTATTTATCACATGATTCATAAAATCTATTCTGCATGAGGCAAGGCTTCGTCTATTTAAGAAAAATGCCATGTAGGAGCAGGATGCCACCACACACGTTTGAGATTTTTGTTTCATTTTTTGCTTATCAGAAGCAGTATGGTTTAACAGAGCGAAGGCAAATCATGTCTTCAACGGTACTTTTAAGGTTTAAAGTACTTGAATTTGTTTGGTTTTGTTTTTTTAATTTCTCTCCTTTTAAATTGTGCCATTAATTGTTCTGTTGCTTCAAAAAGAAAGTTTTAGACTCGCAAGGGAATTTTTTTACTTTGTTCTGTAATAGTGATGAACTGCAAGGGTTTAGGATGTACCTGCAACACTTCACTACACAGCCTGACTCGCCAATAGGACTATGCAGATTACATTATCTGTCTTACATAATATTTTTTCACGCTTTTGACTCTTCCTTGTATAATTATGTTGTTAGATAAAGAGGCATTTATAGTCATTTTGTATTTAGAAGTCACTTTTCAAAACAGATTATATTCAGATAAAATTGGTGGATCTTAAAAAAATAACTGAAGAATGCAGAGAAGATAGATTTGCTCATTTAGTTTGGTATTTAATACTGGGCTAGTCAGTACAAGGAATTAAATATTGCTTATAAAAACTCATTGTAGCTTGACATACAATAAGGTCCTCTTTCACTGTGAATTCACATTGTCTTTATTCCATTATTTTGTTTCTAATGTCTTGTTTTCAGAAGAACAGGAACAAAAAAAAAATAGATCACAGAAAGTCTTTGTATCAACTTTCTTAGGAGAAGGTGATTGGCCTTATATAATAGGTCTTTTTTCTCTTCTTAGCTTCAGTTTCTTATTCATTTATTCCACTGTTCTTGTAAGTTATTGTACCAGCTCAGTATGAAATTTCTCTTCCTAATATGGAATTCCCCTAGAACATACACATCAATATTTATGTCTAGGAGACTGATCAATCAGGATTAGAGACTTTTTTTCTCATTACTGAAGTATTTTTCTTTAGTGATAGTTATCCCCTCATATTTTGCATAATGTTTTAGTTTATTTTGCAGATCTATGACCCGTGCTACGTTTTTGATAAGCCAGGGAAAAATATGTGCATCTTGTATGTTTCTATGAAGTCTGTTTTGCTTGTGTGATGTTTTGATTATACAGCTATACCTCCTCCATCGCGAGGAAAGGGACAGGCCAAAGGCCTCGCGAAATACTATTGTCGCAAAGAACNCTGTTCAGCATTCTTGGAGCCTGGAAAAACCTTAACTTTACAACACTGCAACACCCCGTGCACTTATGGCGGGGGGGAGGCAGGGGTAGGGATCAGGGCAGGGTCCGAGTCAGGGCTCTAAACGCCACTGCGAGCTGCGGTAAATCACACGCGCTGGGAGAGCCCGCCGCGGGAGCGCGCCAGGAGAGCCTGCTGCCGGCGCGGGACTGCCGCCCTCCCAGCACACAGCTTGTCTCACTTTCGTGAGGCAGGCTCCCCGTTCAGGGACCGGGGGCACAGTGCTGCCATTCTAAGCCCACTTCCCCGCAGGGCAGGGTGAGAGTCCCGCCCCACAGGCACTGTGGCACCGCCTCTCGGCAGAGCAGAGTCAAACTGCGCATGTGTCAGGCAGCTGGGCTCGCAGACGGCTAAATCATATTTGCAAAAAAATTGCTTTGCAAATGGGCGAGGTCATGAAGGAGAAGTCGCGATACAGAGATGATTTACTGTAGTTCCATGAGTGAAATTTAGTGTGTTACTGGTGTAAATAAGAATGGTTGATATTATGTTTGCTTTTGTGTCTGTGTGTACTGAGTGGTAGAAGTATTTTTCTGGCTTTTTTATTTTTCTCATTTTTTCATAATCAACTATTGTAGTGCGTTGCCTACAGACCTGATACTTTCTCTTGTTTCACTGCTATAAGGTATTATTTCCCTACACTGATGATTGTTTGTGACCATTTTCCCTGTCTTTTTCCTAAACCAGTGGAATTTTTGCTAGCACACAAAATTACGCAATTTTTATTTGTTTTGCTGTATTAAAAAATGGTCCTTGAGAGTTTTGCAATATCAGGTTAGAATATGATTAAGGTAATACAGTGACCCCTCAAGTTTCATGGAGAATAGGGACTGGGTGATAACTACGAAACCCATAATTTGCGAAGATCAGCAGCTCATGAATATGCAAATAAGCTATACCTATCTCTGCGCCCCCTGAGCCCCAGAGCACAATGGGGCATGCCCAGCACCTCCCTGCACCTTCTGGCGGGGCACGGGAGTAGACAGGATCTTCTCAGCTTCTTCACAACCATGGTCCTGGCCTTGGAGGGTCCTGTGTGATGAGCCCTCGCAAAGCCAACCCAGGGCTTATCTATTCTGGCGTTGACATGTTTCATGTTAGATATCAAGCAGACCTGCAGGTTTCAATGAAGGTGCCTGCCCCAAGACAGCAGATGATGGGGGAATTGGTGAAAAACGTGAAATGTGTTTAAACCTGGGGGGTGTTGGATATGGCAGTGCCTGGCGCTGGTGCTCGCCAGGCTCCTGGTGGTTCATGGGGTCCTCACTGCTGCTGTGCGTTGCCCTGCTGCCATTCCACACCCCTCCCACAGCGAGTGGCAGTGTGCAGGACCCTCACTGCATGTGCTCAAAGCTAAGTTATGGTTAGGGCACTTTGAGTCGGCACCTTCCTGGGCAGGAGAGTGTCTTTAAGCCCATGCCGTAGTCTGCTCCCACACCCCACAGTGAGGTTGACACAGCATGTATAAAGCATATACTCATAAGGCACAGATTCTACCCGACCCCTGAGCAAGACACCTCTCACAGATTCACAGAATATTATGAGTCTCCCTGCGAAGTGTGGTAGTCCTGCCCCCTGGCACGGGCCAGTCCTGCCCTGTGGGGCAGCAGAGACACTCTGTGTATGCGCAGGTGGGAAAACGCCACGAAGAATCAAGGGAAGACTAGAGCGTCTTTGTGGGGAAAAAACCCGTGATGTACTGAAGCTGCAATAGGTAAAACACAACGTAGAAAGGGATTACTGTATACGTAATTTAAAGGATTAAAAGACTTCCAAACAGTCCCACCATGAAAGCTGTGTAGGACGTATAAGCCAGTTTAGGTAAAATAACAGTTAACTGAAGCCCTCCCACAAATGTCAAATGGAACTCTTTCTGTAATTCAGAAATGTTCAGCTCCTTTTTCTCTCCTCATTGTGTGGAAGCATCAAGAAACTGCAATAAAGGCTTTTCTGTACACTCAAGGGATTATGGTAAGTGTCAGACATCACGAATGCCTGTCTGAACCTTGAGGGTATTTGTGGTTTGCCCATGACCATTTTCTGCCTGACTCTGAAGACAGATGCTCAGGATGACAATTTTCCTATGGTAATGTACTTGAAGGTACAATTTTTTCATCAAAGATGCCTTTAAGGAAGTTTTCTTCCCTCTTTTAGGATGTCAGTTTACAAAGCATTCTTTTTTCTACTACTATGTAAAGGCAGGGAAATAATCTCCAACTCACAAAAATGGTAATTTCTTTTCTTTTAGCTGTTGCTGCTCATCTGCTTGCTTAAGGTGGTGTTAGGGATTGCTAATGAATAATACAGGATCTGCTAGTTGCCCTTTTCCTGTTAATACACCTCTTCAGTATAAACAGGTAAAATGTCAGGGTAGCTGAAAAGAAAAGTCAGTTAATTTGATGAAATCCTGCAAGTGAAATTCTGCCTTTAGCCATACCTGACCAAGCTTCATGGTCTCAGTAGGATTTTGAGTGTAAATGGTGGCAGACCTTACCTGGATATATTTTATTGAAAAATGGCCATTTATGGCCAAATGGTAATAGTGTTGAGGAGACTGTAGTTACAAGCTTCTGTTATTGGCCCTGTTCTCAAAATCTCCAGGGAGTACACTTCCCAGTAATGACTTGAGAAATCGCCTCTTTCCATGGAGGCTGGAGTGTTTTGGCAGTAACATTTTTCATGGTATATTGAGTATTAGTATGGAAGTGCAAAAAATTTCCAGTAGCATAAATGTGTGGCTACTGACTGACTGAAAACTAGCTGGAAAAGCTTTGAGATTTGCTTTAGATGAGAGCAAATGTGCAGATAATTTCTTTTGATTCTGACTGTGTATGCCTATGCTAAAGTTATAACTCTTAGAAATTAAATTTTTGTCTTCAAAGTGAGTACTATTCTTATCCAGCTTACATGCAATGAGCATTGCACTTAGTCAGGAGAGGAGGAAATGGTGCTGTGAATTTTTCTATTGTTATTAATCTTGTTGGTCATTTCTCTTGCACCTGGGAAACTTCCACTTTTAGGAGATTTAGAATATTCATAGTAGACAGAGAACTTGGGGGCAATTCCCCACATAGTCTCAGCAATTCAGGATACAGTATATTTTCATAACAGTATGTTTGACTTTACAGGATGATAAAGAAGAATAGATAGATTAAATATGCCTGAAAGTAGCTGTCTCAGTCTGTTATTTAATTCTGAGTCTCAAGAAATATAATCTATGGTACAGAATGAGACTTGGTTTTTGTAGATTCATTAGTGAAGCACAGATCCACCCTCCCAGCTAATATTTCAATTTCTACTTCAGTCTGACATGTGCTTAAATCTGTTATTAATCATCTGTTTTAAGACAAACTTAGCTAGCATCTCAGACAGATAAAAGGGAAGCCACCCAGAACGAGAATTTACTTTCCTTATAGAACTGAGTATGTAGTTATGCATAACAGAAGATAACCACTCAAAGCTGTCCCTGGAATAGCAGCATACGAATTGTTGAGATAAGACTAATTTTAAGCATATTTAGGCACTGTGGTTAAATCCTATGCTTAGTCCACTTGTCTCTGCAATGTGGAATCTCTTTGAAAAATCTGTTCAAACACCATGCCTATTCCATGACTCTACTTTTAGTGAAGTGTTTAGAAAAGCTTTTCTAAATAAATGGTGCAGTAAATACAAAGCAGAAGAGAGTATGTGCTGGCTCTCCTTTATAAGTCAGTTCTGTAACATGTTGGGATTTTTCCTCTTTTCTTCTTGCTTCTACTCAGCTAGCTGGCTGGTTGGACATCTTATACTCAAGAGTATTTTTAGAGTCTCTTGAAAAACTCCAAGATGCTTTCAATGCTGCATTCCCCAGTAGTTGCCATGAAATATGTTCTGCTTCCTTCACACTTTTCACTCACCTATTTTTTTAATTCATTGTCCATAATATATATATCTATTAGCAAGTATTCCCTCTTTGGGGAAGGAGACATTGGATTCTAGCTGGTGCTCACCATGCCTTTTGCCCAGACTCTTGACTTGCAGAGTAAATACCTGTCAAGAACTTTAGGAAAGTATTTCTATGGTGATTGCAACATGTTTACTGTAGCATATGCCTTGTATTTTTCTTATTGAAGTGGTCCCTCTTTCTCTTTCCATGCCTTTGTGATAGTGCAGGAAAGTGCCTTAGAGGAATTTTGTCAAAATAACATTTCTTTGTATTTAATGCAATGTTGGTTTTTTTTTTTTTTTTAATTGCAGAAGAACTAAAACATAGGGGAATTGTCTTCTGAACAAAGACTATAGGGTTGGGTTTTGGAGGTTTTTTATAGACCAAACCAGTAGATTTTTTTTAGCCCTGATGCAGTAGCTGCTTTATATAGAATCCTGAGTTTGCTCACTTTGAACTAAGAGAAAATGTTGTTAGTGATTACAGGCTGTTTATTAGCAATGACAGTGTTCATATAAAAACTTTCGGAATCAGTATCCTTTTGCCTGGCTTCTCTCAGGACAGTTGCTAGGGAGCTTAGAGTGGCTGTGCAGCACTTACTGCTGTGTTCCAGGGACACTTCTTGCTGAAGCTTTTGCTAAGATAAAAATGAGTTTGAAGTACAGGCAAACAGGTAAAAGGCAGACCTCAAAGTAAGGCAAGATTGAGTTCACCTCTCCTTACCTACAGTTCTGTGAGGCTGCTACTGCACCTACCCAGTGCACGGTACAAATGACCAGTTGTCCATTTACAATTGGGTCAAATGAGGACAGTCTTTTACACAATTTTAGTCAGAGAACTCCACCGCTGGTGTCCCTGAAATGAATAACATGTTCTTTATTTCTTTATAACCCTTCTCACTTTAGAGGGCCAGATTTTTGACACCCAAAATACACAAATTGCATTCAACCCAAATTTCTGAATTAGCAGAATTTATCTGGGAAGCGCTATAGGAAGCATGGGAACGGGGCTGTTGACATGAGTTCTCTTTATCTCAGCTTATGGGGATGCTGTCACAAACAAAGCACATAACACTGGCAGGTATTCCCCAGGTGTTGCTCAGCCTTTTCAGCATATTACCCTGGAAAATGTATTTTAGATTTCTTACTTCTCTTATGCCTGTCCACTTTTACTGTTTCCTAATCATGTGGGAAAGATTAAGCCATGTTATACTCCTTGCTGACCTGAAGCAACATCATCTTCACACTGCACATTTGTCATTTAATGATGGAGCAGCATCTTGGAAACTTGTGGTTTAACAGTAGTAACCTCAGAAAGCTCTAGATATCTAGTTTCACAGTAAGGATCATATTTAGGATGCATTTGCTCAACAAAAGAGAGAATTTAAATGCCTACTGATACCTGGGTGTTTTCAGTTTACTAATATCACAGGATACTATTAAAGGAGGGAAGAATTAAAGTGAAGAAACAGAGGCACAGACAAGTCATGCTGTGACTTCAGTCTCAGGGTTGACTGAGTTTCCATTCTCACTGAACTGGGTCTGCAGGCAGCTGATGCTTGCTGTACTGTGTCCAGCTGCCATCAGAGTTTTATTATGTTTATCTCAAATGTTTTACTGGAACATTATTTATTCTTCTCTAGAAGCTTATTTCTGGTCCATTCACAACTTCAAGTCATGTCAGAGACTTGGGCAAGCAAGAAGTACAGCATGGGAAGGAAGCTGGCTTAGAGCTGCTTACCCTTTCCTCCTAATTCAGTGTAAATACATGTATATAAGGATGGAATTTCTTATGTGAAAAAATAAGGCTTCTGATTTTTCAGAAACATTCAAATAGAGGGCATTAATATCCCTAAGATTTTGTTTTCTTCTATTTGACTAAGAAAAAGAGATTCCAACTTAATACATCTTGCATTTTGACAATGCCTCTCTTTAAACATCAACTGATTTAACTGAACTCTCAGTTAATTGGTTTAAAAATATGAAACTGCTTAACTAGGGTGTGCAGCCAGCTTTTCATAACACATCCCAGAGTCAGTTACCATGGCACTTGGGAAAGATTTTTGGTCTCTATGGCAACCTCAGGTTGGCTTGTCACACCTTTTATCTTATGCAGACTGAAAGCAGCAGCCTGTGGTATCTGGAGTTAATATGTCGAGGAGTAGGCAGATATGTTACCAGAGATGCCTCTGTGTTGGATTTGTTTGGTTGAGGATTTTTTCGCCTGCTTTAAGCTCAGTCAAGTCTCCTAATTATTGCTGATCAGGCTAGTGGCAGAAGCTGGCAGTAAAAGGGGTGAGTGGAAGGAGCCCTGTCTGGTGGATACTCATGCTCTCTGCATGCAGCTAGAAAAGCAAGCTAGTCCAGTTTGGGTGAGATTGGAGTGGCCTTCAGGAATGAAGGAGGACAGAGAGTAGGCACCAGCTGAGGCACTGGAAAATGATGCTTCAACTATACAGTTTCTCAAATCATCAGGTAAATGTTGGGCAACTTAGTGAGGTGAAGCAAGACATCTCCTTCAGCTTTCTGCTGTGTGCAGTGCGTGGTGAATGTTCCTCTGGGATTTTTTTGCTCATGTTTGCTTATCCCCATTGAAGCTATGCAGGCTACAACTTTAGATATAGTTAGAATTGTCCCTTTGTAGCTGTGAGATCTGGGGCTTGCCTTCTTGCTCTTCTGGTCAAAGGATTGCCTGGCAAAGCAGAGTGCAGGAACATGTAGTGTCAGCACTACACACCTCCCTCACTCTTTCAGCCTTCACACACACTTCACAAGCATCTCTGTCTCTCTCTACTAGATTGCCATGGTCAGGGGTCTGTTGTCACAGGAGGTAGAGTCAGATTGGAGGCTCCAGTAAAGACTACCTCTGTTCATGTGTTGGGCTTGTTTTATGAAATCACACTGGTGGTGTTCAGGCTCTGTTTCTGGAAATCACTAGAGTTCCTGGGGCTGTAAAAAAAAAAAAAAAAGAAAGGAAGTGTAACTCTGGCAACTCAGCAGTCAGAGCTGCTTGAAGTGGTCTTTCCTAAACACTCACTACTTTTTTACCTTAAAATTGTAATGACTGGGAGAGCGAGCTGGTGAGGAAGACTGGAGGGTAAACAGGAATTAAGGCACTATTTTCTAATTCCAGAACAGATTGAAACCCCTTTATGTTGATTTTTTTTTCAGGGATTCTGTGTGCTCTTAGTGCAGTGTGGCACATACCAGCCAGAAGATACTTGTTTTGCAGTGGATGTATGTGGTGTGAGGTGAACCCTCTCTAGTAACACTGACTAAAATTAGCCAGTGCATAACCCATGTTAATAGTGATTTCTGAATCTTTTGGCCACCAAGGGCTTCCTCCTTTGTATTCCAACAGATATTTCCAACTGCCTCTTTTTTAAAGCAGAATATACTACAAACAGCAGAGGCAAGTAAGTTTTGCTTTCAGTGATTGCTGTCTTCACATGAAAATGGGAGCCATGAAAATCTTCAAAAGTTGATAGGTAAGTGAGCATTACAGTACATCTAAAGTGGCCTTATATTTTTCATACTTACTGTCTTGCATTCACACTGATGCGTGTATTGGTTTTGTGTGGCAAGGTTTTGGTAGCAGCAGAGACATTGGGGTGGCTACTGTGACAAGCTGCCAGAAACTTCTCCATGTCTGACAGCACTAATACCAGCCCAGGTCTAAGACTGGCTACCTCTGGCCAAGGCTGAGCCCATCAGCAGTGGTGGTAACGCCTCTAGGATAAGCGATTTAAGAAGGGGTCATGACAAGACTTGTGACCCTGATAGGGACCCACACTGAAGCAGCCTGTTCTGGAAGGATGGGGCTCATGTTGGAGCAGTTGGTGAAGACCAGCAGCCCTTGGGAAGGACTCACATTGGAGAGAAATTCATGGAGCACTGTTTCCCATGGGAGGGACTCTATGCTGGAGCAGGAGAAGAGGATGAGAAATCTTCCCCCACCATGGAGAAAGTAGTGGCAGAAAGCACTTACTTCAACTCCCATTTCCCATCCCCCCTGCATTGCTGACGTGGAGGAGGTAGAGAAAGTCGGGAGTAATATTAAGCTCGGAAGAAGGGAGGAGTGGGAGGAGAAGGTGTTTTTAGGATCTGGTTTTATTTCTCATTATCCTACTCTAATTTGATTGGTAGTAAATTAAGCTAATTTCCTCAAGTTGAGTCTGTTTTGCCTGTGGCAGTAATTGAATGATCTCTCCCTGTCCTTATCTCAACCCATGAGCCTTTTGTTATATTTTTCCCTCCCCTATCTGAACAGGTGATGAAAAAACCCTCAGGAGGCCCACAGATTTATTCAGGAGGATTTTGTTAAACCTCTTACAGGCTATAGAATTTTGTGCTTCCTTAATGTGGAAAGGAAAAACTTTCCCCCCTAAATTAAATCTTTTCTCAATTTTGTTTCTAGTTCATGACCAATGGAATCAAAATCAGGGCATATGGAATATTTTCAGGCCTCAAAGTAGATTTATATTTCATATGGACACAGGCTTTGCTTGATTCTTATTTTATGATCTGTTCTTAACCTAATGATGAGGCCAAGGAGCAAAGTTTGCATCCAGTTTTGGAGGAGGAAAGTATGTGTTGCAATGAAGACTGTGATGGTGTTAAGCTTTCTGGCTAAATTTAGCAAGTCTGTTTTAACATTCCAAAGTGACATTTTTATAATAAAGAATTGATACATAAGTCTTGCACTCTTAAATACGTGGATTTCATTTAGAAATTTGAGAGCCATAATTGAAAACACTTAGCTGTGAAACAAAATTACTCTGTTAAATATCAGTGAGAAAAGAGAGAAGAATTAGCAAAGATGGGAAACAGATGTAAAAACATGTCTTAGATTGATCCTAGCACTAGAGGGGAGTGCCTCCTTTCTCACCTGTGCGCTGGCTGTTCGGCTCTGGAGTCAAGCAGCTTTCCTGCAGCTCCCAGCAGGTTGCTGCCCTGACAACATTGCAGTCCTGCTGCCTTGAGAAGGCACAGCTGGCAGGATAAAGTTCTTGTTTACATTTCAGATGTTGCTCTGCCCAGTACACTGAAGGACACAAATGCACGCATGTTGAATTTGTAAATATTCAACAGCTTTTCAAGTTGGTCCTAGCATTGGAAGCTTCCTTGTTGTTTTTTTTACCGTAGCACTTGTGCTCAAGAGAAACCTGTGACTGCTGTAATGGGCAATTACTTGCTCTGCCTGTGGTGATTTTCAGTGTTTTAGCTTAACAAGTGTGTAACATCCTTGTACAGTGTTTTCAGGAATGGCTCCTTAGCGACAGAGGGATGGAACAAGCAAAGGCAGAGCGTGCTCTGCCTTCTGCCTGACTTGAATTAAATGACAGTAATCACACAGACAATAATCTGGCCTTTTCTGCTCTGCCCACCTGCCACTGCTGTTGTTATGCTCTGCACTCTGCTGCCATCCTCTGTGGCAGTGGCACCTCCACCTTCACACCGCTGGGAAAAATTGGCACAGCTCTGCAGCTGCTGCAGTGGTAACGGGTGCAGGTGGAGAAGGGGCAAAGAGCTGGGCTGGAGGAAATTAGCTGAGCTGTCGTTCCTGCAAGCAGTGGGTGTTTTGTCTCTAGCATGAGCTCAGTGCATGAAAGGGAAGTTTTTTCATCTGGGGAATGAGAGCCTGGAGACCAACCTCCAGAAAGATCTGGGGGTCCTGGTCAATGGCACATGGAATATGAGCTTGAAAAGTTCCCTGGCAGTCAGGAGGGTCAACCGGGGCCTGGATTGACAGGAACAGCAACAACAGCCAGTCTAGGAAGGGGATTGTCCCACTCTGCTCTATACTGGAGAGGCCTCACCTTGAATATTCTGTGCAGTTTTGGGTACCACAATATAAGAAAGATATCAGACTATTAGAGACCATCCAGAAGAGTGCCACAAAGATGGTGAAGGGTAGAGGGGAAGCCCTGTGAGGAGTGGCTGAGGTCACTTGGCTTATTCAGCCTAGAGAAGGAGACTAAGAGGAGACCTCACCATAGTCTGCAGCTTTCTTGAAAAGGGCAGCGGCAAGGCAGACACTGATCTCTTCTCTCTGGTGACCAGTGACAGGACTGAGGGAATGGCCTGAAGTTGTGTCAGGGGACGTTTAGGTTGGGATATTAGGAAAAAGTTCTTCACCCAGAGGATGGTTGGGAACTGGAACAGGCTTCCTAGGGCAGTGGTCACAGCACTAAGCCTGAGAGGGTTCAGGAAGTCTTTGCACAATACTCTTGGACACACATGGTGTGATTCTTGGCTGTGCAGGCACAGGAGTTGGACTGGATGACCCTTGCAGGGCTCTTCTAACTCAGGACATTCTATGATTCCATCAAGCCTGACTATGTTACAGGGGAGAGGATAGGACATCATGACAAGTCCAGCCATATTCTAAAGTTTTATTTACTGTTAATGATAAATTTAAGAATACAAATCCTGCTGGATGTAGCCAATTGAAAAGATGAGGCATATGGAGACTAGAAAATGAACAAGCTGGTGAAGGGAGCAGGGTAGAGTAGCAAGTTGTAGGACATGGAGGTCTCCCCAGTCTCTTGAGTTCACAAACTGAATATTGATGTGATGTTAGTTAGAGCTAAACAGTGACTTGTAACCCTGCAGAAGTCAGGGGATGAGGCAAAGCCTGTTTCTAGAGGTTTCAGATATTTCTGTTAATGGGATGTACCAGCACTCACACCAGGCTGCAGTGTATGAGGTCAGTATTTTCTTGTCTACCTATTTTAGGCTGACATTATAGTTCACCATAAATAAAGACAGTTCTAAGAAATATATAAGCCTGTTCTGAGATCAAACTAGCCTACATTGTTTTGTGTATGTATAATTGCATATACATATTTATGTGTATTTACACATATTTGTACACTCATACACATATTTAGTGTAAAATTGTGTACTGCCATGATAGTGTCTAATCGTTTTGGGCTGATTGAAAGCACATTTAACACAACAGGTTAAATTTTCACTCTAGGTAAGCGGGAGTTGGTCTTAAAATGTGAAATAAATAGGGACAGTTGCACATTTCTATATCTTTATATTGAAAGTTATTATTTGGAGCCATGGATGATGCTTAGAACCTTTCATCAGTTCCAGGTCACTGATAGGTCACTGTGTTTCTGAGTCCTCCCATGATTTCCATTGCTCCCTTTGAACTTTCTTTAATCAGTTGGTATCTGGAAACTAACACTTAGACTTGAAGCTTTACAGTTGTTCAGTCAAATAGAAAGATAATCTTGCATGTTGGCTTTTGTTATACATATCAATTTTTCAATACCAGTTATAATTATTGTTTGTATATTGAGAAGTAATCTCTAAAATAATGTTTCTGCCAGTTTGCATCTTTTTTCATCTAAGTCTAGTTTTCTACAATTATGGTACATTAGAGCACTTTTCCTATATTAGTGGAGTTGAGCTGTGCAGCATCTAATGGCTTTGGTCTCCCTCCATGTGGCCTGTTATCAGGTCCTAAAAAGAAATTGGATTGGTGTGAAACGATTTTCATCACAACCAACTCCTGCCAGATATTAGTAATTACCTTCCAGATAGTTACAAACATCTCATCATTTGTTCCAGAGATTGAAGTTAAACTGACTGTTTCTAATTCACTTAGTTCACTTCTTATGTCTTTTACCTTTCTCTATTATTTTATGTCTTAAATGTGATGTCTAATACCTTACCCAGTCTTGATGAGTTATGAAAATAATGGCTAGAAGGTTTAGATTTCATCAGCCAAACCCTTAGGTTTAGTCTGGAACAAAAGCTCATTAGGTCTGGGCAATTTGAAAACTATTGAATTTAACTAATGCTTGTTAATGGGTCTTTTTTTTTTCTATTCCAAGTGTTAGCTCTTTTTTGTGACTGGAATTAGGTGTGATAGCCGTCTGATGAAAGCTTATCTTCTCTGACAATCAACACACAAAAAAGCATTAACTTGTTTGGGCTCATACATCAATGACATTCACTTTTGAGTCTATTGTTAATTTCTTAATGGTTTTTTTATGTTTCTTGCTGGTTGTATCCAATTTTGTACCCTAGTCACTCTTAGTGAGTAACACCCTAATTTAATCAAATCTTGTTGGGGTTTTGTGCTTTTGCATAGTAATGTGACTTGGGTTTCACTGCTGGTTAGCTTCCTTTTCATGCTTCTGGTCAGTGAAGGGCCCACAGTCTGGTCAAGGTTACTGTGTCACTTGTCTTTTCTCCACAGTGAAACAGCAGGCATATAAGGCCATAAGAATTATTTCATTTAAGAGCTTTTATCTCTACTTAATGCCTTTTTTCTTTAGACCATTCTCTGGAGGTCTTTCCTGACAGTCCTCTGGGATTACTCAAGTGCACTCCCTTGAGATCCATTTATTAGACTTGCCTGTTATACTAAGTTGTTAAGACTGGAAAATGGAAGAAGACTGAATACTTAAACTTTTTCCTGTAAGGCCACCAGATTTTTCTCCTGTTGTCCCAGGTTTTACACACATTAGGGTATTCATTCACATCACCTACCTTTCTTAAGTGCCTAATGTCGGAGGTTAGGCTCTTGGAATACTGTGAGCCCCCGGTTATCGCGAGTCCACTCCTCCAGGATTGGCCCGTGAAGGATGCAATTCGCGAAGACAGTGAACTCACGGATATGCAGTTAAGCCCTGCCCATCGCTGCCACAGCCGGGCTGCCTGGGTCCTGTCTCCCTCCCCTTGCCACCATGGGGTGGGATGGGATGCTGCACCTATTAGACTGACACTTTTCTGGTTTTTTTTCCTCCTTTTTGTTTTCTTTTTTCCTGGCCTTGGCATGTGCAAGGAATCAACTTTCCTGGGTCATCGTGGAGTTTCTCCAGTCTGTATGCCTGCAGCGCCCAATCTCCTTCCACAGCCAGCAGCTACAAGCCCAGGCTGCATGGGGGAAGATGAAGCTGAAAAGTTGTGTTCCAGACACAGCCCTCCCTCTGGGCTTGTGACTGGCAACAACAGGAACTTGAGCCACTCACTCCCCAGGCGTGCTGGCCCAGCACCCCCTGGGCCATCGGGGCCTGAACTGCACAGCAGGCAAGGTGTAGTGGCCCCAGCCCCATGGAGGCTCTGCCAGAGCCGGGACTGCCACACCTGGACATGGTTTCGGAGCACGGGCACTGCCCTGCGGGTGTGGAACGTGGGAGACGCCCTTCCCTTCACTGCCCTGGCCACAAAGGCTTCTGCAAGGGGGTTCCACAGGGGCCCCAGAGATGGTGGGAAGGTGCCTCCTAATCTCATGCAGACACACACAACGGCAGCAACCTCCAGCAGCCTACTGGAGAAGAATGCTAGGTGGGCAAACACAGACATTTACATCAAATGCATCCAGGACAGGATGAGCTGTGCGGCTTCTGGCTCCCTCCCTGCCCCTGGTGGCTCCCAGCCTGGACTTATTTACGTATTCATGAGCCACCTGCCTTTGCGCTGTTCTCTGCGCATGCATGCAGCACTGCTTTTCTCTGAAAAATGAACGGCGAAGTATTGAAACTGCAGAGAGGTGAACCATGGATAGCAGAGGCCTTCTGTAGTTGATTGAAAGTCATGGGATATGTGTATGTGTAATGTGTTAGCAGGGTGGTATTCACAGGCCACCTCAGCTCTTGCATTGAGTTACAATCTAGCGGGGCCCCTCTCTTTTCTATGGGGCGTAAAGAGAGACTGTATACCTAATTTAAGCTTTTATGTTTGGTGCTCAAAATTGGGTACTTTTCTGAGTGATGTCTTTTTTCATGTTTCTCCCAAAACGCATTTTGGTTTTATGCTGCATTGTAATGGCTTTCCTGAAGTGGAGAGATGTGATCTGGGAAGTCATCGTGCACTGTTCAACTTTCTGCAATATTCTGACTGTCTTCAGTGTGCTCTGGTATGCAGTGCAATTTGTCCATGTAGCAGTGATGATAAGTTGTCCTGAGCTAATAATCAGGACCCCTCTGTTTGGAGTCTTCAGCCTTTTAGGGAAGTATTAAAAAAGAGTTCTTACCTCTTTGTCAGTTTTATTCACATTTTATCATAAATGGAGCAAGCTTTTAGCCTTGAGAATTTTACTGTGATCATGTTAAAAGGCAGTTTAAGAAAAGAAAAATAATCAGCACTATTTGTAGTGACAGATTGTGCATCACAAGAGAACATAGTTAATTGAATGTTGCAAAATGCTTTGAAAAGGAGGGCTGTCTTTCTTGTCATACGTCTGAAATCTTTGTGCCACCAGAAAGTAACACCCTGTCTGTGGCCTGGAGTTCTTTCAGCATTTTCTCAATAAGCTTATGATTTCACACTCTGTTCCTTGCACCCACTCACTCATCTTCCTTCCACCTTGCAGTCAGAGTTCTCCCCTAACAAGATTCCAGTGTGTGGTCCACAGCCTGTTACCTTGTCTCTCACTCTCCATCTTCTACAGCAGTTCCTCACCATGTAAGCTGAAAGCTTTTTGTGAAATTAAAAATTGATTGTCAGGGTCATAGGGGCAGTACAATTAACTTACAGAAAAATACTGAAGATAATTAACTTAGGTCTATGGCTTTAAACCTGTATTATGAGCTACTAAAGTTTGATTATCTGCACCTAAACTTAATGAGTAGCCTCTCGTTCCAGAGTGACCAGGATTGCTTTCTCATGACAGAAGGACTACTGATGGAACAGGAATTGTTCCATGGTATCCAATGGCAAAATTAGAGGTTGAAGGTCAATTGTCTCAATTTGAGTGTTTGTAATAATAGAATACTTTCCCTTTCATAGTATGATCTGCACCTCACTGCATCATCTTTCATTGCAAAATATAAGGCTTCCTTACTGTTTTTTTGTCCAATTTAAGAGTGCTCATAATTTGTTTTCTTGACTTCATTTAATGGTAGAGATTTTTATGCTTCATAATTCGCTTACTTTTGCTTTGGGGATTTGCTACGTCATGTTAGTCCAATTTCATGACTGTTTCAAGATTTGGTTTTAAGCAATCAAATTAATATAGAGGTGATCCAATGTCCCACATACCCAGTACTTTTAAAGAGGTTTAGCAGCTGATTTCAGCAAAAGTACCCTCTCAGT
The DNA here is from genome assembly GCA_013390025.1 of Pitta sordida. Classification (NCBI taxonomy): domain Eukaryota; kingdom Metazoa; phylum Chordata; class Aves; order Passeriformes; family Pittidae; genus Pitta; species Pitta sordida. The sequence goes on along the minus strand of WEKX01017096.1, from coordinate 8,310 downwards.
TTGTGAGAGGTCAGTTTAGCAAAGACATCAACAAGGTATAGCCCACTGGGACTGATGGCTCCAGTTCTGTTAAACATTTAGGGCATGTACTAGCAATGCCATGGAGCTAGTCATTAATATTTCCATGAAAAAACCAATATTTTTAAGAGCAGATGAATTCATCAAAACTGAACCAGTCCATGTCATAAGTTTAGTTTTGATGAATCTTTCTGGGAAAAAAATGAACAAGTCACTACACAACAAGATAACTACTGAAATCTTTTTATAGTTGCAGATCAACCACCTGTTTAACGCAGATACCACCTTCTCCAGAAACAATCTTGACCCATAAATCTGGAATTGTGCTTGCCATGACTGCAGTACACACATTCAAAAACCTCACTCATCTCCCTCTCCCCAGCTTTCTCATGAGTCTTTCATCTGTTTTTTGAGTGCTTACCAGGCTATGGAATGATGTACTATTGTATTAATGTTTTGAAAAATTCCTGTGGGAGATCCAAAAGGAGATCATATATTCCACTAAGTAACATATATCAGAAAGATGTGCAAGCATTTATTGCAGACAGAGCTTTTCTAAATGAACCCTGCTATCTTACAGCAAATACCACAACTATTTTTCTTATAATCTCCAAAATAATATACTTCTCAAATAACATCTGCCAGAGTGAGGACTGACTTGAGTTTTCCAAAGCACTATGTCTAGAAGATATGAAACTTCTTTATCTCCCATCAAGTGTTTTCTCAAGTCTTGTCCTACCATGGTATGATACCCACGTTTTGTTTAAGGCCTCAGATAACCTTAATTATGCTGGCCTCATATGAAGGCTTACCACACTGCTGTGTTCTGATCCTATCACCTAGAGCCTCCTTTTCTTGATACAGAGCTGACTGAAGCTGTGAATTCCACAGTATTTGGTTGGTTGAAGCTGGCTGTCTACTGATCCTCCTTGTAATGTGCAACTCATTTGCCCTCTCTCTTTAGGATCAGCACTGATCCTACATTCAACCCAGGTATACCTCCAACCTCATTATGATTATTTATGCCCTTTCCTGTGGGTCTACTTTTGCTCTATGTACAAATTCATAAGGGGCTTTTTGAGTGGCATTATAACAACTGAAGTGCAGAAATGCTTATAGTATGTATGGATTCCTCACTGTATTTATCTGGTCTCTTGCTGCCCTAACTATCCATATTCCTCCTTTCTCAGTGGGTTTCTTAGCACCATGAGACCTGTGAGCAAATGAAGTCAGATCCAGGTCTGCTCATGAGTCTTTGAGGGTTTTTGTTTCTTGCATATCTGTCTCCATGATATTTTAAGATAAAGGCCCAGTTTCTGATCTCTTCATCTCTTTGTGTGAATGTTCATCACTATTCATGTCTCAGTATTCTGCACAGTTTGGGGTAAGCTTATTTTGGCCATGCCCTCAAGAGGAGCATCAAGGTTTAATAAGTGTCTATTTTCTTTGCCTGGGAGTACACAACAGCATAGATTTAGCTTGTGTGCTGAAGCATCCTGTAGATCACAAACTTACAGATTTAATAAACTGTACATGGGTAGATTCCTTAGAGGTCCACTAGGTCTTACGCCTGAAGCCAAGTTTTCTAATTATATAGATAAGAGTCTAAATCTGTGTTTTGGAGGATCCTGGGATTAGGAGGATGAGATGGGGGTTCTGAGGAATGATAATAAAGGTGATAAGTGACAAAAAAACCCCCCAAACAAATGGGAGAGGCAGAGGAGCTGTGACATTCCCTTTCAATAGCATAGTTAGAAATGATGGCTATAGTTTCTAGCTTTGTTTCCTCACTCATACTAGACAAGTCTGATTTATGGAGTTTAGTCTACATTTTCCTATCAGCTGTAGTACCAATTTGCACCAATCTTATGAAATTAAGATAAAAACCACAGTATCAATATTAAGTAACAATACAATGCACCAAATTCTGAAGTCCATGTTCATTGTATTGCATTTTTTGCATATGGGTGATATTGAGGTTCATACTGTCCCGCCACTCACTCCTCATTCCTACAGCATAGTGCCCTCACTGGCAACTGACATACTAACCTTGACATACTTTGTTATATAAGAAAACTGAAGTCGTATACACTATCCTTTTGCCATCTAACCCTTGCGACTTGTTCCATTTAGATCTCCCTGCTACTTCATATGAGATGCAATGTACCTTGAGGATCTTTGTGATAGGGCAGGCACAACAGGAGATAAGTCTTCAAGCCTTTATAATTGTAACGGCACTATGGAAGTAGTTGTGGTTCTGGATAGGTGAAGACAGAGTAAGTGAAAATACATTTAAAGAAAAGACGTGCAATAATCCAGTAGAAGCAAATTTTCTTATTTGGGAAGATACTAATTCTGAAGTCATGTGACAGGTAGAGGAGGACCCGCTACAGTTAATACGCCTTAATACACCACAGCATGTCCATTAACAGTGTTATTTGTGGCAGGTTAATCACAACATTCTTGTTTCCAAGAGACATAAGATTATTTTTGTGGCAAGAGTGGTACTGAAAAAATTCGGTCCTGGGCTTGTAGTTAGTTAGCTTTGTCTTCTAGGATAAGACATTTAACTTCCCTGAGCCTATGTTTAACTATTCATAAATGAGAATAATTCTTAACCATCTTCCAGGCTGCTGAGACATTTAATTAATTAGTGTCTCAAAGCTGATATGAGGCACTGTAAAGTGCTGCTATTATTTCTTAACACTATATACACTTTCCTTTGATTTTATTTGTAACTGTAAAAACCCCCTTTGCTGCAAGCTACTGAAGGCACAAGGTGTTTTAATTCATCATCCTTCCAGCCAGAAAAAAGAACTGAGCCAGACATTGAAACATTTAAGGACACTTTTTGGTAATTGCTGCAGTTAATAGAAACTACAGTTACTTTAAGAGAAGTTTCAGTCTTGTGGCTGAATTTGAATTTAACGTGCCATGAAACAATTTGACATGTACAAAGCCTGAAGCCTTTGCTGCTCAAACGTTTCTCCATGAAGCTGAGAATCTTAATAAGAAATGAAGGCCTCATGCTCAGGATCTTGCAACAGGCTGTTGCTAAAAGAACAGAAAATGCCTCCTGAGGTGAGAAATACTCTTTAAAAGGTTAGTCTGCCGGACCCTTCTCTAGTGCCTGAATAATTTGAGTGAGGTAGATGTTTTGGCAGCCACTATATGATGAAGAAGGAAAACTTCACAACACTTTGGAATATTTCTGCATCAGTGCACTGCAGTGCTAAGAGAATGCTGAAGTCAAGCTCCTCCACTACTAGAGCTTCTCTTTCGTGACAATTAATTTAATTCTCCTACCCACCAACCCTGTTTTCCTCTCTGAAGTACACTTTGACCCAAAGGTTATTGGATGAACTAGTTAACAACGTTTTGCAGAAGCAAGCCCGACCAGTATTAGCTGAGGCATACTTCTGATACTAGGGAACATTCAAGTCTGGACCCTTTCGCCTGTCGTGTCATAAGAGCCAACTCAAACAGGGCAACATGGGCAGCAGCACAGTGGTGTCCTTCCTCTGCTTCCTAAGCAGGCAGGTGAATCCTGTCACTTGCATCGAATTCAGAGCAACCAAGTTGCAATCAGTTACAGCCTATTTCTGGTATTTGTGTTATTTTCAGAGAGCAATTCAGTGCAATGCTCTGAGCTTAGCCTGAATTCTTGGTTTGTTAAGCCCCTTCACAAAGCTGGCTCTGGTTTGTGTAGGCCATTTTTAGATGGATGGCTGCTACCAACCAGGTGGGTTGATGTGGTCAGAAGCTACCTATCCCAGCAACACTCCACATTTTCCAGAGGGATTAGTGTGAGCTTTCAGCCAGAGCGAGGAGGAAGAGGGTTAGATGCAAAATGCTAGTTTACACTAACCTCTATTAATGTATACAATGTTATCTTGAAATAGATCTAACAAATAATACTGTGGAATTAAAAATTCATATATAGTTAGAACATGTTTCTCAAGGCAGTAGCAAAAAACGTGGACTGTGTGCAGATCTGGTTAGTGCTAATTTAATCAGGGTGCCTGCCACTTTACATCAGAAACGCGAGATGATTCTGATTTTGCTAAATGAAAAGGTTTAACAAAATATACACAAACTCATATAAAAATATGCACAGTTATGCAGACATATAAAGATATAATTTAGCATGTAATAAATAGATATGAAATATCTGGAGAGAGACAATTATTTCATATTTGTGTTGATGTTGTTGCCAAAACTGAATGAATACAGTGAATTAAACAATGTTCTCTGATCATTGTTGTAATCAAATTGAGTGTAAATATTTTAGTAGAGATTCTGAGTTCTGTCAACAATTATTAGTAAAAAATACATTTACTCTTTGACTGAAGAGCAATTTTCATGTATGTCACCAAATTTAGCCACTTCAGGGCATGTTTTCACTGTTAGGTATGTTTGTGCATTATATCAGCTGCAGAACTCCCAGTTCTCTTTAGTAAATAAATGTGAATTTTTTAACAGTCCTTTGAATCTGTGTATCTATCCTACCTGAATGAACAATGTGGAAATGGCCTTCCTGTTCTGTAATCTTTTTCATGCCATGTGGGGGTAGACTTGGGAGAAGAGTGCCTGTCTGGAAAAGGATTTTCAGTCTATGCTGATTGCTTATATTTGGGTTTATTTGTCCCATGTGTTGTTTACTTTGCATACAGGTGGTGCAAGTAACAGAAAAACTGTTCACTGACATTTGGCCAATAAAACCGAAAATTATTAATGGTAACCTGCAGTCAGAAAGTGTCCCTATACCTGGGGCTTTGGTCTCATATTACCATGCTCTCTGTTCTAGAGCTGCTTTCTCTACACTCTGCCCTGAGAACTTTCTCAGGCTAGCCTTGGCTTTTTTCAGTATTTAGATCATTTAGTTCAGCTGACCCACAATATAAAATCTCTTCTTCTATCATCTTTCCCTGCGCCTCAGTGGCTTGGCAGAGCAAGAAAAGTCGTCAAAGACATTTGAATTATTGTTGTTTGGTATAGCTGGCTTATTGTGAATAGAAAACAATATTCTCTCAAAATAAAAACTTCACAGATATTTTTGACAAATGTGTTGCAAAAACAAGTTCAAATCCCTTTATTTTTTTAGGTTATTTCTTGTCCACAATGAAAGCTTAGATTTACATGGTCAGTATTGCCAGAGGCTGTGGAATCATAAGCAGCATCTTTGTCTTTCTGAGGAGAGAGGAATAAATTTAGTAAATCAGGTTATTAATTAATTGGGTGGAAGATCAGTTTTAAAGATTGTTTTTTTTCAGTCCTTTTCTCATAAAGGGACAAGGGCAGTTGGGAAATGGTAGCTTTGAATATCTAAGAGTCACAAATCACCTTGTCATGGCTCCTGAGCAGGGTGTTTTGGGAGGTTCAGGCATGTAGCTTGACTATCAGAAATGCTCTTTTTCTGTTCAGCAATATGAGATTCTTATCAGGTATGGCAGAGCCATGCTGTAACTGAAGCTGGAACTTTACAGCAGTCTTTACAGGTAGAGCATTACTATTTTGTCAGTTTTTGCAGTGTGAACAAAGTGTGAATGTAGGACATCTCAAAGAGAAAATAAACCAAACACTTTGACTATCCATCATTTGTGAATGGAACTGGGAGACTTGCTAGTTTGGATTATTGTATGGAGAAACCACTGAGCTCTGAAAACACATTTGCTTTGTTAGCAAAAAACACCCAACAGATGCCACGTTGTTTGTTATTGGTGACACCTTTAGAAAGCAGACAATAGCAAACAGATTTTCTCTGTACTGGTGGGATTCACAATCAGTCTCTCACAAGGTTTATGGTGGCATAGTGCACATTTCACACATGAGAAGAGAAAGGAGTGTTCTTTATGTGCTGTCACTGCCAACTCATTGAGAAATGCCGACAGGCGTAGGGTGGAGTCTGCAGCATAAGTAGAAATAGAAGAGAGCACGTGAGCCTGGGCTGTGTGAAGGCGGTGGTTGAATAATTTTAAGGCAACTGCAGAAAAGGGGACTTCTGGTTTAAAGCTGTAATAAAATGAAGCAGAAGAGGATAAACAACTGACGAGATGAGATGCTGGGCTGAAAAGTATGCAGGAAAAAGGTTGAGGCATCCTTAATTATTCTTATGACAGACTGTAGGCTTCATTGCTTGCGTGAGACTTATCTTCCAGAGTATCCAGTGAGGGGTTTGGTTTGGAATCATTTCTGTTTTGATTAAGCTTGGCTTGTTCCCTGGGTCCTGAAACCCAGGCTGTAACATGTGGCATCACATGGCAGAACCATCCCTGCTGGCCTGAATTTAAAAATACCTGGTTTGATGTCAGGCTTGAGTTGGATATCCTGACTTAGTTGAAAAGAAGGAAATTTTGTATGTTAAAGCAAGGTACATTTCGGTGCAATATGCAATTTGACCTGTCTTGCAGTGGGCAAGTAGGTTACTAAGAGAATACTGGACTTGTATTTGCATAAAAGCAGTGATTCATCTGGTTTGGATAAGGTTATAAATGTCAACTCCCTGCATTTTAAGGAACTTTCAGTTGTCAACAGAAAGTGATT